>VZRJ01001475.1:32278-274062 GCA_013397565.1 Ptilonorhynchus violaceus | reverse complement strand
CCCGAGACGCGCTCGGTGTGCAGCAGCAGTGAGAGCGGCAGCGGCGGCCACGCCGGCGGGGCCGGCCCCATCTGCAAGATCTGCTTCCAGGGCCCCGAGCAGGTGAGGAGAGGGGCCAGGGGCGGGCGGGCCGACCCCTCGCACCCCCTCCGCACCCCCTCCGCCCCCGGCGCCGAGCCCTGTCCCTGGTGCTGATCCCGGCGTCGTTCCCCGGCAGGAATCGCCGTCCCCGGCGTCGGCGGCTGTGGGAGCCCGGGCTGCCGCTGTGCGCCGTGGTTGTGGCAAACGCCTGGGGCAAACCTGAGTCGGCGCAGAGCTTTGGAAAAATTCAGGGATTTTGCCGTGTCTGGCTTGCACGCTGCGTGTCTTCTGGCCATCGCGCTCGCTGGTTCACCCTTCAGGGACTTTAAACAATACGAATTTCTCAGGTTTCTGTTAGACTTTAAAATGAGAGTGTTAGCTTACAGGTAATGCTGAGAAGACCTCCAAGTATCTTCTCTGTTGTGACATTACTGGGCGCAATATCAGCAATGGTTCTGTAACTGTCATTTCATAGCTTGTCTTGTAGTTGGAAAGAAGAGATGATTTATATGATACAGAAATCTGTGAACTACTGGGAGAAGTGTTTAGTTACATTATTTGAGGTCCTGCCTGACAGCTGGCTAGCTGGACAGCGCAGAGCCCTGCTCCAAGAGCAAGGTTCTCTTGGAATTGTGACGTCACTGGCTTCTTTCTGAGTGATGCCTGCAAAAAGCTGTTGGAGAAATGTATCCAACCACTTTTGGTACCTTTTGAGATATTTGAAAGGGCTAATGCAGCTGTTGTTTGATGCACGGTAATATTTCAGTTGTTTCACATAGGTACACACACGTGTAGACAGCTTTCTGGCTTTTGTGTCATTAGAAACAGCTAGATGTTTTTAAGACAGTTACATTTTTGAGTATTTTATAAACAAAAATACATGCTTTTTCACATATTGAAATTGAGACCAGGTCATTGTTACAGACCTCTAAATATTTTGGTCTGGAGTGTACATGTGCATGAAAGATTCCTTTAAAATTGATGTTTCTGTGTTGCCTTTCCAGGGTGAATTGTTAAATCCTTGCCGCTGCGATGGGTCAGTACGATACACGCATCAGCTTTGCCTGTTAAAGTGGATAAGTGAGAGAGGGTCATGGACCTGTGAACTCTGCTGTTACAGATACCATGTTATAGCCATTAAAATGAAAAGGCCTTGCCAGGTAAATTATTTCTTTTAAAAAAGTATGTCTTTTCAGTCGTTTTTAAAAACAAAACAATTCTTACTTTTACTTCTAAGGTTTTTGGAAAATACAGCAGAAGATCCTATATGCCTCACCAGCCAGTACTTTCACCTACTTGAAGTTAGTTTTTAAGACCAGTTACATATTAAAATGTGTAGCCATTTGGTTCTGTTATGTTCTTCTAGTTTTTGATTTGCTGTAGAAATGATCTTCAGAGATTGGTAAATTCTGTAAGTAGGTAAATCATGCTGAGATGTGGCAGAAAATTTGGATCTCCCTGATTCAGTTTCCAAATTTTAAACATGTCTTTATTGTTTGTTGAAGACTCACTCAAAGGTTGATTTTGTTCACTCAAGCTTGGGGTCCAGAGGGGAGAGGTGAAGAAAACTTTTGTTGTTTGTGTATTCATCTACTGTAAAAATGTAAAAGGAAGTGACTTTTTAGTCTAGATACAATCCAGAGTAGTAGAACACTGTTAAAGTTCTGTCCACCAGTAGCTGTTTCAGAAGCTGAAATATGTGGTAACATTTTTCACAGCTCTGTTTTAGCAGCACCACAACATGCAGCTGGAAGTTAGAGCATTATAGTGGTAGCACATTCGGGGAGAGGTGGGGGAGAAACTCAAAGCTTCAGCAGATCTCTTAGGGAAGCCTTAATACTACTTTGCATATCAGAATTCTTTAGAAGCTTTAAATTCCATCCTGGAAATTGTATTTCGTAACATCTGAGGAACACATTTAGTAGGATAATTGTATCTTTTTTAAGTTTTGATCCTAAGAGCTCAGAGATTATGGAGCTCTCAAAGGCCAGAGCACTCAGGTCATTTTTCTGTGCCTGTGTTTGATTGGAGTTTTATAGAAAAGACATGGTTGGATGGTAATGGCAGTTGTGTGAACATGATAAGCATTCCTTGGATATAGGATAACTGAAGTATTTGCTTACAGCTGTTCAGATTAGGTGCAAGTACTTTCACAGCCAGTTGACTTCAATTATTTCTCTTTATAAATCCAAAAAGGAAACTTTCCGATAAACTTTCCTGGCTAGAAAATTATGGTGTAAAAAAGTAAAGAATTTATAAAACACTCCAGAAAAGGAAGGTGGTAGATTCTGTTTCTACACAGATATGGTTTGGCATGGGATTTGATCCTTTTGGCTTTTTTTAACCTTTAAAAAATCCTTATTTCCTGCACTTCCACAGCGATGTCAATGGTTTGCAGTGATAGTATCTGAAAATAGTTGTTAAACAGCACAGACATGACACAGGCATCTAGTACTATTTGAGATGTCCCAAGGTAGCCAAAATATGTACACAGAATAGCAGGTATGACAGAACTTATGAGAGACTCTGGAACTGCAGCTGGAGGCCAAGTGGGATATTAAAGAACATCTAAAATGTCATTAGACACCTATCTATTGACAGCTGAATCAAGCCCAAGTTCAAAGAACAACTGTTCAGTTTCTGTGGAAAAGAGAAGCCAAGAAGAGTCAGTAGATGACACAGTACACAACAATGTTTGGCCAAGCTTACAAGGGAAGTAGAAAGAAACTGAAGAGACAAAAGTGAAATGCCATTCACTCCATGAGTTATGTCATTTTTTTTTCTTTTTTTTTGGGAGGGAGGAAAGAAACCAGATTAATCCCTCAATAGCTTAATACTTTATTTATTTTTAACCCTGCCTTTCATTTTTTAGGTGAGTTATTTAAGTCTGTCCTTTCTTATTCTTGACAAAACAGCATACAAAAAGAATTAATGGAGTAGCAACTCAAACAATAAGTTAGATGTACAATCCTGGGGTCAAATTCTGACACGCAAAAGGTCATCCATCCCTTTGGGGAGACACACTAGTACCTTTTTCAGTCTCCTACACTGAATATTCCTCTTGTAGTTACAGAATCTAAAAGGAAGTCTCAAAACTGCAGTTGTCTGTGTAATTTTATAAGGGGAATAAGTCTTAAAATGCCCTCACTCCTCTTCCATATTCTTGGCTGTAATAATATTGGCTGTTTGTAATGGCTGTCTTGGCTTAAACTTTTGGGCAGGTTCTGAGTAGTTTTCTAGACTACGCAAAAGCCAGTTTTAGGGTAATTTTTTGGTTAGTTTGGGTAAAAAGCTAAGGGTGAGACCATTTCAGTACAGAAGTAATTTAAAACATCTTCAGCTGAAGCAGTGAATGTACTTAAAAGCTCCCCAAGAAGCAAGACTTTTTGTATTGTATTAGGTACAATATTTGGACAAAAGTAGTTCACTCTCTTGACAACTACTAGTCTGCCTCAGTCCGTTTTTCCAGAATTGCCTCTACCAGTCTTTTACATATTAGAACTATGTAGGCAGTGTCATAGGAGAGAAAAATCATACTATTAACAAAAATAACTTTTTCTCAGATGAATGCAGATTTACACCAGGTCTATGCAGACCTGGTCTATTTACACTCAGGTATATGCAGATTTCCACCTGCTCCTCAGGTTTGCTTTTACCTCTTGTATTTAGGGAATGTAACAATGTGTAGGGACTTAAGAAGCAGGAGATTTTTCTGTGTGTTTGTCCAGAACACTGGAATAGATGTGAATATTCCATTTAATATCTAACATGTTCTACAGTTTCTGTTGCTTCATGGCAGGGAAAGTAATCCCAAAGAGGTGCCTCTTTTGGCGCAGTACATTCAAGAAACAGAATTTATTATGGCAAGGGACTATTCCAATCGAAATTTTTCCAGTGTCACTTTGTGTATTTCAGCAGCTACTACATAATTCAGCTTTAAGAATCCAATCCTGGAGACACATAGACTTTTGATATAGGAATAAATCTTAAAACATAAAAAAAACCAAATTAACCCACGGGCTAACAGTGGAAGTTGACCACACAAACAAATTTATGACGTTTGATAAGATGCATAACAGAGAAATGCAGATTTGGAATTTTTCAGTATCCTTCTTAGGAGTATATCAGAAAGACATATTTAACCTTGCACTAGTCCATTAATGAAAGCACATGTTCATGTTGCTGGACTTGCTTCTTCTGGCAGGGTGGAATTTGATCCACTAATAGGCAGAATAACCAGAAACTTCCCTCCCCCCCAAACTATAATGAGGGGAGCTGGAATAAATACTGCTTCGAGCAGGGAGTTTTGGAAGGTTTTTGAAAAGACTTAAAAAGGAGGGAGAAACTACAAATGTATGACTTGGAAATTAAACTCACTTAGAATTACCTTTTAGATTAACAAAGAGAAAGAAAGCACAAGCAGAAATATTTTTTGTTAGTTTTTTAGGTTTATAATTTGTACAGATTTCCTTCCTAAAGGAAATATATTCCTAAAAGAACTATAAACAGATTGCTTTATTTTTATTGGTGCTATCTAATTATTAAGCTGTTAGGAGATTAGTTCACTAAACTTGCACTTAAGTATGAATGTGTATGGAAGAATGTCAGTGCTCTTGTAAGATTCAGAAATAATGTTTAAAAGTGGAATAGGCTCATGCAAAAGTTGAGAATATATACTTTGGTGCTAAAACCTGTCATTTCTATAAGTGAACAGTAAAGATATTTAGAGACTAGCCTTTTCTAGACTGTCACTGTAGTCTATCATAAAATGGTGCTATATTAGATGTTTAATATATCCTGTTCATTAAAACATTATATTCTGGTACTTAGGTGAAATGAACCTATTCCGAAAGTGATACAGTAGATTGATGTGCTAATTTAAAAACTAATTGTGTAGCAGTTCAAAACCTTTTCTGACATCAGAAAAATTGCAAAACAGTTATTTTAAAAAGTAAATGCTTACTTGTTAGGCCTGATATCTTAAAATAGAAAAAAATTAAGGTGGTACTTTTCAAAAAGTAAAGTTTTACTACTTCAGATTTTGTTAACGTGCATAATCTTCGCTTATTTGAGTAACCTCTCTGGCATCAACTAGACAAGCATGAGCAAGACTGTAGCAGACTGCAGGTATGTGTATGTGTGTTTTATTAAGAAGTGCAATAGTCAAGTTCTTCAGATACTTTAATAAAGATGCCAGTGTCCAGAAAAAATTGTGTAGTAAATGTTTAGTAAAAATTTTTGCTAATGACTATGCTCAGCTGGATGAGAGCATTGAGTTCTTCTAGGCCTAACTAAGAAGGGGAAAGGGCTGAAATCTCCAATTATGCAATCTAAACTGCACAATGTGCTAAGAACAATTTACTAATGTCACTGCCTGTACTGAAGATCCAAATGGATACATTGTGCTATTCCATATGTCAGTGGACACGAAGAACAAAAAGGATTGTCCCAATCTTGGACAGTTTACAAAGAAGTTTGAACAAGAGATTAGGGACAAATCTATGGGGATGTATAAAACTGGTGGTCTTGGTATACTTGCCATTTCTAACTATGATCAAGTTTTTGGCATCTCAAGTGGGATGAGTTTAAAGAGGCCTCTTGAAAAGAAAATAATGAAGCTTCACCCACACCCTTTGAATGTGAAGGTGCTATGGAAGGGCTGCTGGAAAATAAAATACTTGGCTGAGATAGGTATCATGAACTGAATGGAAATGAGATTCAATGCCTGAGTAGTCATTAGAAGGTAATTAATATGTCAATAAATGCCTGGAAGGACTTTAAAAAATCAAATCAAGTCTTTTAATTTCATGTGATGGGGAAGAGAGTGCATCATAGAGGAGAAAGAAGGCCAGTAACATGGTCAAAGTAGTGGACTAAAAGGAATTGTATTTGAAGCAGTTTTGTACTTGCTGAGAAAATTACTTTTGTCATGAGCTTAAAAGATGTGTTAAAGTAATTGAGACATAAGATGAAAGTGATGATGAGAAATTCATTTTTTATATATGAATAGTCTTAGATATGCTATGTAGAAAGCACATGCAAGTTTTAGAAATATTGAGAACAGGAAGGTCCAAATATATATTTAAATTTAAGATAGTTCCTGGGTTACAGAACAGATTCATGTATTGGAGGATGAATCGATACTGTCCGAGGAAGGCTGGGACATGAAAAATCCTAGAGATTTTAATGAACTTAAATGTATAGTAAGAGTTGTACAAAAAGTGGTAGAATCAGACTAATACTTTAGTTTTGACAGGAGAGAGAAATCTGAAACAGAGAAATAGATGTCAGTCATCAGCATAGGTATACTAGTTGTACTTTTCACACTCCTTTTTTTTTTTGTAAGCATCTACTTTGGTCCACTTCTAGAGAGACTTTACTAGACTAGATAGACCTTTTAATCTGATGCATCTGGAGTTGTCTCGGTGACTGCACTGGTGATAGATGGTGATTATGATCAGTTCTAAGTGGCCTGCTTAATGAGTTTAGAAACAAAAGGATAGCAGAGCTGTTGGGAGAGGGCAGTTGTGTGTTTTTTCTGTGGTGGGAATGGCAAAATACATTTTCTGTGTACTTCCTGGGAAAGATCTGAAGGTAAATGAGAGACTGAAAAAGAGAATTGGGGTAAGCAAGTGTCAGTGGTGCAAAGTACAGAGATTATAGAAGAGAGGGCAGACAAAATTTCACCACCGACTTAAAAGACAAAAATGCAAAAAATAGAAGGTATCAGAGAAAAAATTTTGATGTGATAATGAATCTCATATTGTGTTTTCTTTGTTTCCTTGTAATTAATGCATAGAGAAATCTGGTGATAAAAGGAATAGAGAATTGGCAAATAAAGGCAGCAAAAAGGTGTGGAGACATAAGTGGGTTTAGCTTGAGAAAAACATTTGGTTGGCCATTCAGATGAAAGACCAGATTTTTCACAGAACAAGTGAGCAGGCCACTGGTGCACTGCTAGCACACTAGGAGCTAAATATTTGGCTGTTAGCATACAGAGCTGAAGGAGTGCAAGGTGGACATTACAGTGGAAAGAAGGGACAAAGCTTTAGAAGCTTTAGAAAAGTGGTATTATTGATAACTAATGACAGGTGAGAGGGAACAGGGGATGGAAGATTATCATAAGTACCAATGATCTGAAAGTCAAGAAATAATTGAGAATAATAGGTGAACAAATGAACTGATTCTATCACAGTGAGAGTTGAGTAGGGATAGAGAAGAACCAATTACAAAAGACAAGATATTGACTACAAGTACTGAAGCATATTTGAAAGTGATGAGGAGAAATGTAATTCGTCTTAAGAGGTCAGAACAGTCATCTAGGGAGAGCTGAAGCCGTCAGGAAGGAATATGGGGGATTACAGAGAAAGTCAAACAGTTTAGCAGTTCTATGAGGCTTCTAAGTGTAAACTAAAGTAAGAAAATAGAATGCAAAAGAAATAAAGCAGAGCATACTTTAAAAAAAAATAGTATTAAAGGTATGTGGGTGTGTGCTGCTTATATGTTACTCTTTTATTTTCTGTAGCTTATTAAAAAAGCGATTGCTTTCCGGTTTTATTTTGTGAAATGTGTAGATTGTGCTCAAGGCAGTTTGACTGCTAGAATAGTGTGAAAAAACAGTGCAATGTAAACTGTGAATGTTACTTAGAAATAAATTTTTAATTACAAGTGTCATCCTGATCTAGTGGTAAAATATATAATCTAGATTTAAAAAGTGGCATTATGTTGGTGTATCAAATAGTGGATTAACTACTTCAAGGAAAGAAGGTAGATTCCTTCAGCCTAAGATTTTCGTGGGGCAAAATGACTGGCATCAGACATGGTGCCAAGTTGTTTTTCAGAGTAAATATATCAAATAACAGTTATTTATGGAATTATAAGCATAAATTACATATTTTCAATAGACTTCATTAGAAAAAAAATCCAAAAGTAAAAGGCAGTGTGAATGGGATTCAAGGTTGCTGCCATTTGAAATGCTTAGAATATCTAATAATGCAAAGCTTAAGATACAGTGTCACACCTGCATTCAGGAACCTTTGAGTTACTGTTTTTTGTCATTTTCTGTTTGATTAAATGTTTTCCCAATAGCTTGATCTACTAGAAATTTATTTAGTGATCAAAGGCTTTTGAGTTTTCCCAATACAAATTTTTGTCTTTTTGTCTTATGTCAAAAATCCTGATTATTCAGGTCTTTAATTCCTATCAACAGAGATTAGTGAAAAATACTGTAATCAAGAAGTGGTTGTTTCAGCGTGCTTCTTCTATTTCTTAATATGAAAAATTAATACGCTGTTATGTATATATACGATGTTATTACGTTATTAATATGATGTTAATACTATGACTTCTCTACCAGTCATGCTGTGTTAACTCTGAAGTGTACTTGTAGTTTTTTCCACAACTGAAATTTGTCAAAGAAAGTGTTATTAAATTAATTTCGAGACTTCATTTTAATATTTCTTGGTTTTGAATGTTGGTCCATTTGCATTGAAGTCTTCAGTGCTTCATCCAAATGACTGGCAGTCATGCCAACTTACTTCTTTCTTAATTTGCTGCACTGGGGAGACAGCTTTTGCACCTATTGCACTTGGATTTTTAAAATCTTTTGTCCCATACGTAGATTCAAATTGGTTGTTTGGTGTTCATTCTGAAGATTCTTTCTTATTGTTTCAGCAATGTGCAAATGATAGCCCCTGCCTGCTTTTGTGACAGCAGTGCAACAGAGAAGGAACACTTTGACCCCAGTTCCTTTGAAGTACTTGTCTGAGTCAGAGCACCCTCATTGTGTGTTTTGCCTGCATGACTCTTTTTCCACGGGGTTCTTTGCTTTTTGTTTTAATTTATTTCATCTTTCCTTTTTATTTACTTCTATTTCTTAATTTCTTTTTTTCTCCTGCTTTTGTTTACATTTCAGTGAAGCTCATGGAGAATGAGTATTCCAATTCTAGCCACGTGGTGTTTCCTTACTCTGTGTGTGTGTATATGTCCCATTTTTGCATATTTTTCTGGCAGTGTTTTCCCTCCAGGGCAGTATACAACTTGGCCAGTTCTGTGCAAGCATATTCCCAGTACAGGAATACACCGTACTGTTGCCCACACAAGCCATATTAGTGGATAGAGGCTATTTCTTGAGCTAAGACTCATTTTTTTTGTCTTTTATGGCCAAAGAACAGACATAATAAAATCCTTAGTAATTTCACGAAGTCATGAACCTCACCATCAAGATGAAATATTTTCTAGCTTCATGTGTCTTTAGCCACTCTGCTAACACTCGAAGAATACTATTCCAAGCACTACAAGAATCTTGAGAATGGCAAATTCCATAAATCTGGCATCCAGGCAATTATGTGAAGAAAATGAGAATAAACTTCTCTATGCCTTCTCTTCTTTCATGCTAAGGAAACTTCCTCTCCTCACTGGGTGAGAACAGACAGACAGAGAGTCTACGTCTTAATGGAACACTTTATGTATCTCTCATTGCTTTATCTGAGCAATCTGCAATTTACAATCTGCTATTGCTTGTGGTTACTCCCAGCACATCATGTTCCTCCTTGAATGCCTAAATTCTGCATCTCAGCTTCAGGGCTGCTCTTTCATAAGAAGAGAGCAATATGACAAATTTTACTTGAAGGAATGGGCATAACGGCTGATGTGAGCTCACTGGTTCACATCAGAATAACACAAATAGAATACAGGAGTCTTACACTTGCAGCCTTTTTCTGCACCTGCAGCACTGTCCTCCACATAACCACTTTCTTTAATGACCACAAATATCACTGTAAGCTTGAATCGTTTGCTGTCACCTTCCAAAAAGGACACTTTGCCAGTATTTGAATGTACAATGCTGACTTAGAATCCTCCTGAGACTTAATAAAAAGGATCACTTCCTCCTCAAGCACCATTTACAGACCAATGCATATAATCTTGTTGCTTTCTGGATGCTTGCACCGAATAGAAATTGAATTAATTACTGATGCCTTTCTGATATCTGTAAAACTTAGGGAAAAATCTTCATATCCTCCTCTACCCAGTATAAGCAGAGGGACTGTCAAATACATCTTGTAGAAATGCATTCATGGGTGGGACCTCACTGCTGTCTACAACTACCTGAAAGGAGGTGGTAATGAGGTGGGTTTGGACTCTTCTCCCAAGTGAGTAACAAGCAATAGGACAGGAGGAAATGGTCTCAAGTTGTGCCTGGGGAGGTTTTGATTGGATATTAGCAAAAATTGCATCATCGAAAGGGTAGTCAGGCATTGAAACAGGCTGCCCAGGGAAGTGGTGAAATCACCATCTGTGGAAGTGTTCAAAAGCTGTGTGGATGTGGCATTTGGCGATATGGTTTAAGAGTGAACACGGTGGTGCTAAGCCACTGGTGGCACTTGATGACCTTAGGCATCTTTTGCAACCTTTAAGATTCTATGATTCTATGATCTCTGGGATTTCAAAATCCTCTACTTCAGCCTGTCCTTTGCTTCTTATAGCCTTGGTTAAAAATGCAGAAAATATGTGAAATTGCTGATTATTCTAGGGAAATTTATCTACTTCAGAGTTTCTCCACTGAGAGTTGATAGCATGTACTTGAATGTGTTCAGAAATTTGTGGAAAATCTGTTGTGCATTCACTGGGAAGAGTTTCTGGCTGTTGGAAGTTTAAAAACCTATCTTTTCTCTGGGCCTTTCCCTTATGTTTTTGTAGATCTCACTGATATAATTGCTGTGGACCTAGCCACAGCAATTACAACCTACAAGAACTAAGGACTTCAGTCTTCTAGTCTAGACTGTTTTAGAATAGAAAGCAGTTTCAGTAGTTTAAAGTTACTCCCAGATGTCTTGGTTTTCATCTTGTGACACAAGTGAATCTTTGCTTCATTGTACAACTCTCATGCATCAGGTCCTCGTTGCAACCTTCAAAATTCCTTTCTTCCTTTCTTGGGTTCAGAGGTACAGGTTTCCAACCTGTTTACTTAAAAATCATCTAGAATTTCTGCAGTGCAGTGTCCTGTGACCCTGCATTAGCATATCTGAAGTGTGGATAAGAAGCTATGTCTTTGTCCCAGTGTCACTCTCTCCTTTTTCATCTTTCCCTAGCTTTGTTGATGAATTGGCCAGGTGATCTAAGTACTGAGCCACTATTGCCTCTGACATAAGAATCCCTAAGGATGTAACCCTTGGCTGTGACGTTAAATCTGTGACTATTCCTCTACTCCCCTCAGTAACTATGCTGACAACTCCTTTACCTCTATGACAGAAGTCCACTTCTGACAGCAGTCAGAAAGATTCTTGGGATAGAGACCTGCCTCACCAGGAGTTACACTGTATTTTTTTTTCTCCTAATTCCATTCACTTTAGGGGAAACCCAGAATTACGGAATAGTTTAGGTTGGAAGGGACCTTAAAGATCATCTAGTTCCAACATCCCTGCCATGGGCAGAGACACCTTCCATTAGGTGCTCAAACCTTCCAAGAGGTTGCTCAAAACCCCTTCCAACCTGGCCTCGAGCACTTCAGGGATGAAGCATCCACCACTTCTCTGGGCAACCTGGTCCAGTGCCTCACCACCCTCACTGTAAAGAACTTTTTCCTAACATCTAATCTAAACCTACACTTACAGTTTAAAGCTGCTAAACCTCATCCTATCACTGCACTCCCTGCTAAAGTTAAATTTTATTTACAAACTCAAATTCATGTGGGAATTTGCATGCTTCCAAAGGGGTGGGTAATTGGCACATCTCATGTTTATTTTCATTAATAAAGCAAAAGACTTTCTGAAAACTTCTGTATGTGCTGGAAGACAGCAATCCTAATGTTCAGACTGTCTGTGCCACTCAGCATCTCTGCAGGATGTTATGGGTCCAAAGCAGCAGCTGCCAGAGGATACCACCGCTGGACTTGATTATTGTGTTGGTTCCTGGGCTTCTTCACTTTGGTGGACCATGAGCAGGCATTCACAAGTGTCATTTTAAAAGCTTCTGTATTGGAAATTTGCTGAGGCTTGTTTTCATAGTCCCAAGAAAATACCAACCTTTCTCCTTAAACACTGAGGTTGCCCACTCATTCCAAGTTCCCTGACTCGGAGAAATGATGCATTCCTTCAATCTCTCTTCTGCCTTAGAATCCTCTATGAGTTAAGGCCAATACAGCAGAAATGGTTCTCTTCAGTACAGCATAGCAAAAAACTGTCTGGTGTCAGTATACTGGCCATTTTAATGAATTTTTTTTGTATAGATTTTTATGATACTGATTCATAGTCAGTATTCTCTGCTTCAGAGTTGGATGATGGATAAGTTGCCCAGGCCTGACTGGGCAAACCTACCTGAAGAAGGGTATTACATCTTCCCTCTACCAGATGTCCGAGCCATGTACCTCGCTGAGTTCTTAGAGCTATGAGATCTTGCATTATCTGTTTCACAGTCCTGAGACATGTTCCATTAGATCTGTCTGCAGTTTTCAGTCTGAGATGCTTTCTCTTTCTCAGCCCGCAGGTTTGATGTTTCCCAGAGTCTAACGAGTAAGTGAGAATTCCATCTGAGATGGAGAAACCTTCCCTGCTTTTTTCATTAGGCATCATCCATATAAGGATGAGTTGCATGCAAACTCTAGACATCAAGAAATTTTTATCTGACCATAGTGGCAGAACCAGGGACTTTTGAAGATCTACTTCCCTGTTTCTATCCATTCGGAGTGGTCAAAAATAGTCATAGAATCATAGAATGGTTTGGGTTGGAAGGGACGTTAAAGACCCTGTAGTTCTAACCCCACTGCCACAGCCAGGGATGCCACTCACTGGATCAGGTTGCTCAGGGTCCCATCTAACCTGGCCTACAACACTTCCAGGGATGGGGTATCCACCACTTCTCTGGGCAACCTGTTCCAGTGCTTCACCACCATCTAAGAATTTCTTCTTAATTTCTTCCATTTTTCTGGGTAGCAAGTTGTTTCAGGGCTTATATCCTACAGGACCACTGAGGTGTTTTTCCAAGAGTGCCCTAAACTAGTTTCATCAGAGCTCAATTGTTACTGTTAATATTGTAAAGGAATCCAGAAACAGTGCTGCCTGTAGGATAGATCAATCTTCTGAGCTTCTATTCTGAAAAGAAGACCAACAGCTCCATCACATGTAATTAGTGTATGCAAAGAGGAGCTGTTGTCTAGAAACAACAAAACGTGACTCTGTTTATAGGTATAAACTTAAAAAATGGTAATTGCAGAACAGTAAGTGGTTGTTAAGTGTGTTTTCCATACAGATAGCAGGTACTTACTTACCTTTCAGTCTTTTGTGCTTCTGGTATTTAAGAGAAACTGATGATATTTTTATTTTATAGCTGTATTTGTACCTGTATTTGTACTGCAAGAGATGGTACATAGGTTATGTGTAAGTCATATAAGCACCATTAAGCCAAGAACAAGTTGTAGTTTAGGAATTTTCGAATGCTATGATATGAATGCATATTACAGTTTTTGATATTATAACCATTGCTTCTTCCAGCACTATGATTGCTGATGCACAGTGTAACAAGTCAGAAACCAGGGTATTTTCAGTGTTCAAAAGCATATTGTGCAATTTAATGTAATTACTCCAAGGGATTTCAGACCTATTCATTATATGGTTAGAGAGAAATAGAGAGTTTCTGGTATAGTGTATACTATAAAGGCAAGTATTTTTTTACAGATAGACCTATCATGTTTGATAATATGTAGTATCTAAATTGCCACTCTCTGTAATTAAGCACTACATCTTATATGTTTTCATAAAAATGGAGTCTTATAAGTAAGTGAGTGATCAAAACCATGGCTACCCAAAGTATTACAAAAAATTTAGTACTGATTCAAACAACAGTACCTATTAGTGTGTAGTTGTGATTATTTTGCAATACCTGAAAAAACTAATGTAATTGACTTTTAAAATTTTGCTGTTTAATATATAAGTAATAACATAATAATAAAGTATTTATTAATAATAATTTAATATTCATTATATTTATTCTTATAAATGTATTATGCATATTTTTAAAGCCTTCTAATTATTATACATAATATGTGATATATAAAACAAAATAAAATAAATAAATTAGTTAATTCTTCCCCTAGGCCATATTTTCAAGCAGTATATGATTCACCATATTCATTTGCCCAGTATAAAATTTTATAATTATGACTAATTTGTCTTTAAGTGAAGATTTATTGCTAATTTAATTGACAACAAAATCAATCTAATTGATTTACTAATCTAATAAATTACATTCAAATTGACTTTTAGAGCAGACCCTGCCAGATTTTGTACAACCCAGAACCCAGGATTGTCTTCATGATTACATGCTAGCATATAATAGCTTGGTATTGTTATCATCCTGCCTTCTAACCTTCATCCAAGATACACGTAATCTTACTTAGGGATTAGACAAGGCAACAACCTTACCTCTGAACTCAGGATGTGTTTCCTGAACCTTTTTGTTGCCCTTAAAATATGAAGTACTCTTGGTTTTAAATCTTACAAAGAAACCCATGAAATCAGGATTGCCTCTTCCCTCATGCTGAGCATCTTCCAGATTTTCATATGAAAATTCTGATTGCGGTCTGTGAATTAGTTTTTGTTCAGGGCCAAAAAGACCAGAGGCTAGTATTTGTACTCAGTTGATTTCTGGTGAGGTTGTACCCCTCACTGCTGAGGGTACATCTGAGGGATTGCACCCCTCACATCATTGCCATATAGCAATAACAGGAAGAAGACTGGACAAGGAAGGTGCATCTTCCTAACCAAAGGTGGGGAGTTGCTTTGTGCAAGAACTATTCTTCACCTGTGATAATGTTGCTGGAGGATGCAGGAGAATCCAGTGACCGTACATGGTGATGTTACTTGATTGCATGTGTTTGGTTTCACAGAGTGTCTAGAAGCAGATAGTGGAAAGCAGTAATTATTATGTACTTCGAACAAAATTATGCTTTACAACTAAACTGTACTTATCCAATTGAATGTGTTTGTGCATCTACATTTTTAGGGTCTTGTTTCAGTCTTCTTTCAGTGAACTGGAAACTTTGAACTCTGAAATTCCAATTACATGGCATTTCTTCTACTTTCACATAATTTCTATGGTTCTTTTCCATTAAGGCCTTTCATGGCTTCTTTTTCTTCATCCAGAGCCCAGTGAAATATGCCAGCGACAGAAATATTTCCTGATTCTTTGTACCATACTTAAATCATCTCCCTACTTATCCCTGTGGAGATGATGTGAATAGAGAAATCAATTTCATTTGCTTCCCCTTTGGTTCAGTGAACATCTTTGTATTGTATGGGAACTGGAACTGTTCCAATAAATTACTTGGAAGAAGTTCTACTATTGAGTATCCTGAATAACACAGAAATCTCAGTTATTAAAATAGTGTCTTTAGAGGTGAAAGTTTAAAATCTTGCTTTAACTCAGGTGAACAATATGAGTCAAGATCTCTCACGAGGGAATGCATCAATCATTAAGGTGTAGAATATTCTCAGATAAACTCTTTGTGTTTCCTTTCGCACAGGTTGTAAAAATTATTTAATTATTCATAGAGTCAAAAAGACAGAGAAAGAGTAGCCAGCACTTCCGGAAAGTCGATCTAGCAGATGAAATGTGAGTTTCAGTAAAGGAACTGGAATTAATACTTGAATACTTTCAACAGAATAGACAAGAAGGCATCAACAGAAACTATCAAGAGCAGATGATCCCTCTATATAGTGACTAATGTCCAGAGCATTTTTGTGAGAGAGGCTTGTTCTGGCCCTCGATGCTGAGCAATTTTTTACATATACTTGGTGAGTGCATCAATATCATAATGAACTGCACAATCTTAGCCTCATGCTAACCACTTTTTTAACTTAAAAATTGTCAACGGTTTTAGCTAGTATTTACAAACAGTTCCTTTCCCGGGAGAGAAGAAAAAAGCAACTCCAGAACCTTTTTTGATAACTGTGTGTTTGTGTTCAAGAAGAGAAGTAGAGCTGTATAGGCAGTGTTCAAAAAGAGAAGTAGAGCTGTATAGGCAAAACATGGTTAACCCTCCTAAGTGACTAGATGGCATGAAAATTGTTAGTACCTCCTTCATGTCACTCATTTATCATCTTGCTGAGGCTTACTTCCTCTGTGCAATCAGAATAAATGTTTATTCTCTCAGTATTCTTTCAGGAGTGTGGACCTGACTGTAACATGACAGCCTATGTTTGAGCTAATCTTTCAGTTTAATTTTGCAGATCATCTCTAAGTTGCAGAAAATGCAACAATCATGGCAGGCTTTAGTTTCCTCCATTTATTAATATTTAATTTTCAGACAATGCTGTCAAAAGTACAGCTAGGTTGCAGTGAAATTCAGTATTTCCAATAAAGCTGCAACAGAAATTGAACAGTTCCTACTTTACAGTAGGAATAGTATTTATTCACACAGAATGGTAATTTCATTTTCACCAAATATACACATCCATTGAATGTTCAAATGTTACCAATGAGCTAAGCCACTAAGCTGAATTTAGTTTGAGTCTCATAGGAGTTAAAAGTTAACTTGAGAATAATTTACGTTAACCTTACATGTTTCTCACAGATACATCTTTACAACACACCAAGACATTTCAGTATTCTGTGTATTTCTTTCTTGAGGAATATCTAGCCTTCCTGTATTCCTTTGCCCTTCAGGACTTCCTCCCAAGGCAATCTCCCAACCAGCCTCCTAAACAGGTCAAAGTCTGCCCTCCAGAAGTCGAAAGTGGCAGTTCTGCTGACCCCAGCCCTTGATTCTCCAAGAATCTAAAATTATCATTTCATTACCACAATGCCCAAGATGGCCTTGAGCCATCACATCACCCACCAGTCCTTCTCTGTTCACAAACAGATAGGCCAGTGGGCACCTCCCCTAGCTGGCTCTCTCAGCAGCTGTGGCAGGAAGTTACCTTCCAAGCACTCCAGGAGCCCTCCTAAACTGTCTCCTCTCTGCTGTGTTGTGTGTCAGCAGACATCTGTTCTTGTTTATTGAAGTCCCCCATGAGAACAAGGCTAGCAAACATGAGACTTCTTCAGCTTCCAACAGAATACTTTGTCTGTATCATCATCCTGGTCGGGTCGCCTGTAACAAACTCCCACCAGGATGTATGCCTTACTGCCCTTCCCCCTGAATCTTACCTATGAACACTCAACTTTATCAGCACCATCATTAAGCTCTAGACAATCGTAACACTCCTAACATTCAGGGCTACCTCCTTCCTTGCTTGTTCCTTCTGAAGAGTTTACAGCCATCCATTGCACATCCATTGCACACTCCAGTTGTGCAAACCATCCCACCACGTTTCCATGATGGCAGCTATGTCACAGTTTTCCTGCCGCCCAATGGCTTCCAGCTCCTCCGGTTTGTTGCCCATGCCATGTGCAATGGTGTAGATGCACTTCAGTTGGGCTATTGATCCCACCACCTTTTTGGGGGGAGAAGCCGTAATTCCTACATGACCATTCTCAGGTATTTCTGTGCTTTATAACTTACCAATAACCCTTGTGCCTTTGCTGCCACATGGGTCTTCATCCCACTGAGACGGTAGACCAAAGGACCTTGCTAGCACAGCGTCCCTCAGATTTTGGTGTGCTGCCCCCACACTGATCTCTAGTGAGCATGGCTTTATCCCTTTTTTCTTCCAGTCTGGTTTCAAGCTCTTTCAGTGAGCCCTGATAACTCCTGGGCAAAAATCCTTTTTCTGCTTTGCAACAGGTGTACCCAATCTATCATCAGCAGGCTCGGTGTCATGTAAACTGACCCATGATCAAGAAAACCAAAGTTCTGCAGGGAGGGAGTTGCAGAGGAAATTGGTCTGCTGCACTGGGCAGGAACTTGTCACCATTGTCCCCTGTCATTTAGGTCACTGTATTCTGTCAGGCAGAGAGAGGATAGGGAATCCTCCCTACTACGCATTCATTCTGTCAGACCTTTTGGGCCTGTCCCGGGCAAGGTAGGGCGTGATTCCAGTAGTCTATCTCTCTCTCAGCTCCCTGATACCCCTCAACCTGCTCTCCTGCTCCTGGAGTTCTGTCACTAAGCAGAGGAGCTCGTGTGCCCAGGCACACCTCCCACAAGGATGCTCACTGCTGCTGGCTGCTACTGGCACAAGAGCAGAGCCTGCAGCTTGGCACCAGAGTGTTGGCATATTCCCGCCAGAGCTCTGTCTGGGCAGCTGCTCACCTGGTCACACAGTCCTGCAGTCTTGCCTAATTCCTTTTATTTTTTGGCCGTCAACAGAAGATAACTACTGATAATTTCTCAGAGAAGGAATAGTATAGTAATGCAGTTGTCATCACAGCTCTGCTTGTGGTCTCAGACCCTGATTCTAAAATAATTTAAAAAATCGTAAGATAAAATGTTAAACTGCTCTGCTTAATAGGTAGTAAGATTTTGAAAGGTGAATGTAGTACAATGTGAAGATTTTGTACATTGACTAGGATGTCCAGGCTTCTGAGCAGTCCAAGAAGCATCCACTGGAGGTGTAGATGATTAATCAGTTGTGTACATGCAGTAAGCCAACAATTCCAGGAACTGTCAACTAAATTGCTTGTGAGGTGCACAGATGGACAGGATCTGTACAGTAAATGTTATGATTTCAGAATGTCCCGAGTAAAATACTGGTGCAGCCTTCCAAGCTGACTGAGAAATTACATACAGCCCAAACTATCTGTATTGATGAGCTGTCTGCCACATGAAAAGATAATGGGCATCATGACTCCAGGCACTCTATGTGTTAATAATGTATCAAAATAGGCCGCCTTTAATGGTGAGCTGCAATTCTTGTAACATTGATTCTTTTAAGAAAAAGTCATAAAAATAGAAGTCTCTAGCTAAAAATGGCATTTCAAATGTGTGTGTGTGTGTGTGTATGCATTTTCTGTCCAGGCTGGTCAATAACTTAATGATATTGCATATTGAATCAAGTAGTCAACATGTGCTTACTGCAAAACATGTTAGAAACCCTAATTATCTAATCACACAGACTACTAACTAGATAAAGTAAGGAACAGCCATTTCAAAAATTATTTGTTGGACCTAAATCATTGTGTTCTTTTGCTTCTGTATGAGTTTTATGCATATGTACACAGATTACAAATCTTGTAATGCATAGTGAATGACAGTAGGAAAGAACTTTTTCATGTTGATTCTAGTAATCAGAGCAATTAGTGCATTCTAACAAAAGGTTTTTGAAGTCATGTATTTGGTATGTCTTCAGGTTAATCATTTATGTTACAAAAGGTCACAGCCAGGTATTATTGTTACTTTTATGTAATATATGCATTCCAGAATGACTGAAGGGAATAAGAGGTTTCAATTAGCACTGCCCATGATAAGATGTGTTTCTGAAAGAAGAGGTGGATTATAAATTGGTCCAGTTGAAGCTGGTATGTACTTGGGAAGCCAGAAGGAAATTTCAAATGTTCTTGATTAAGGATGTAGGAAAACCTATGGTTTCTTTGCAGACGTTTTTAATGCAATATCCTCTAAGTACAAGCACAGTCTCAGTACTTTTTAGATCACTTTTCTGCCACGTATTATACAGTAATCAATGGACTTTTACAAGGCATTATTAAAACAAAGCAAAGTTAGTATTGATTTATCTCAAAGATGACAGACCTTTGAATATTTTATCCATCATTATCTTAGTAAGGACATGCATATAACTGTATTAACTTTATTCTTTAACAATTAATCCATAAAAGCAATATGTTTCCTTGAACTTCTGAAAGTCTCAACCTCAAAAATAAGGAATTACGTAGTATTTCTGTTTGACAGAGCCCTTAGAAGAAAAGCGGAGCAATGTTTCTGGGATGAACATTTGAACTCTAGTGTGCCATTAATGTACTAGACTCCCAAATGATTTATGAGAGGAAGACCAGTGGTAAATAAAAGTTTAAAAGAGCCAAATCAGAAGCGTTAATTAGATTTTGTTTAAAACACCATTTTCAAAGAAAGTTGTTTGCCCTATTATTTATCAAAATAAAAAGCATTATTTTCATGGGCAACAGAGGTGGCACGGTACATCATAACACTACAGATATGATGGGAAGGAATATGAAATGGGATCTTATTTCATAGAAATTTAAATGAGGGGTTTTTAATGATTATGTCTGAAAACCTACAGTATATAACCTATAGTTATCTAGATATCATTTATTTCACATTTTTTCAATTTCTAGTTATTAAGCAAAAATGGCAGTGTTTCTCATAATATTTATTTTTTAGAGTCATTTACAGACTTTACAGAAGCTGACACTAAAAGCCTGTCTAGATCTTTTCTAACTTGGCAAAATACTGAGCTAAATAACTGTTATTGATTATAGTCAGTATAATATAGAAAGTATAGTCAGCAAATAGCAAAAACAAATTAGAAAGTCATAATATTATTTATAATCATGAGCAATTAAGATTTTAGAGGCAAGTTATATGAAGAAAATGAGAAAAACATTAATGGAAATAATGGATTTAAATCTTGCCACAATAATAATGAGATAATTCAATTTACAATGTTAAATAATACAGTCTATTATATTCTAAATACAATTTCTCAACATTAATTATCACTGAATTATTTTTACTATATTGTTTTCGTTACCTCTGTTATGAGCTATTAATTTGACATTAAAAGTTGAAGTGATTATAACAACATAACAGGGAATACAATGAAGAAAATGATTGTGAGAAATCAAAGAAAGTTTAACTGACTTTTGATGCTATAAAAAGAACCTTACTCTTAGAAAAAGAGTTTTCTGTTCCTGAGTGTCTGTCAGCTTGTATACTCACACGTTAGCTATGCTGTGAGTGAGACTTCAGGCAGAAGAAAATAGTGTGACCACAGCTCCAGTTCTTCTTCACAAGCCTTGTTATGAAATGTAGAGCAACAAAACAATGCAGTGCTGTGCAGTTCATCTCATTGTTGAATGGCTAATGCTGTCCATGTCTAAGAAAGTGACTGAACCTTCCAAACTCATTTACATGTGAATAATGTCATAACTACAGAATACTACCTTCATTATGTGAAAAAATACACCTGTCATATCAATACACCAGTAACATCTGCTCGCTTTTCACAGTTTGTAACCAAACTGAGTCAAATTTATGGGAAAAAAAAATCAAGGCATTCGTTTCCCAAGAGGTAATCTCACACTGTTATGAATCAAAACTTATTGAAGAGGGGCGAGGAGGAGGAAATTTCAGTTGGAGTAAGTTAAGCATGAGGAATGTCCACAGCCTTCTTGCCATTAGCACTAAGGACTGACATAGACAGAAGACGAGGTCCCCAAGCCGATCACGTTAGAGCTTAATACCAATCCATCCCACCCTGTCACTCCTAGAGTGTTGGATTCTTGTGGCAGACTGCCCACCACACGGAGACAAGTTAGCAGTTTCACATAAAACTTACTAGACTACTAAAATGTCTTCCATCTTACACACACAGCCCTTCCTTCTCCATCTACTATGGAATGCCGTCAATTAATTGAACTTAGAGATTACACTAGTAGGGAGGAAAATTTCCAAAAATTTTTTAATTTCTTGGTTATTGCTGATCATACTGAAGAAGGTGGAGGACTACAGTTTCTTTTGTAGAAGAAAGACAGTGAAAACCACAAAGTAGTTGCATAATAGAAGAAAATATTAAACCCTATTTTGAGATTCTTATTTTTTTTATTTTGCTGGGGTTTTTTTGTTTGTTGGTTTTGTTGGGATTTTTTTTTGATCTGTTCTTTGATTTTTAAAGGCAGAAGAGTTAGGAACTACAACCTGTGGAATGCGTGTGCTTTTTCTCAGTAATTGGAGTGGTTCCCCTTCCTGGTTGATAGTATGTGAATATGCTGAATCTTTGGAATTACTGAATTTATTGAGATTGAGAGATTCAAGTGCTTGCATTCTTGACAGACAATTATCTCATCAGAAGAGCTAAATGAGAGAATACATTCTTTAGAAGAGGCTAGGAAGAGGTGAGGCTTATATCTATGTTTATTAGAACTTTTCAAGGTCAAGTTTTTCTGGAAATAAAGAATTGGAAAAACCCAACAAAAAGCCCTCATGAGATGGAAAAAGGTGGTAGGAGTGGTTGACTCTGATGAAGAGATACTGGTTGTCAGACAACACTGGAATAAAGGATGAGCTTTATATCTAGACTGCATGCTACATTACTTATCCCAAATGTTTGGGTAACTTTTCCTTTTGTTCAGTGCTATCTTTGCAGAATAACTATGAGCAATCTAAGTTAAAAAAAGAAAAGAAAATCAAAATAAGCTGAAGTGAGTTTAGGAACTTCTGCATTGCTGAAATTGCACTGTAAAAGATATGCTGTTTATTTCAGTTATATAACAGTCTTTTCAGTTTATTGCCAGCTTCTTCCATAAATTTGACAGTATAATATTTTGTGACAGTTAAAGCTTTACTTCATGTAAATGTACTTTGATTTCAGGCATTCCAAACCAATTTAATAGAGGTCTGTCTCACACTGATAAGGAAAGAAGATAGACATACATAACCAGTAGCACTTTTGACAGTTTTCTGCCAAGGCACGCTGTGTAGCTTCAGCTGAGAAATGAAAAATAATTTTGTTGAACATTACCCTATGGAGTCTAAAGAGAGTTCTGTGAATTTCAGTCCTGAACTTCAAATCCTGTATACAAGTAATATCTGAGTCATGAGAAGCTCACACCTCATTCATTCTGTCATGCATCACTTGTTAATGACCTTCTCTGACCTTATAAAAAGACTTAACAAAGGAAATGAGTATCCATTGTTGCTCTACCATAAAAAGGTAGTATTTAGTCTGAATAGCCCCATTCCAAACCCTCAAGTTCCATGAAATAGATAGTATGCATTTAATGAGTTCATTATAAAAAGGATTGTATTTCAAGATAGCCAATTTACAAATTGTTATGTATCTATCTTTTTGTACTATTATATTCAGAAAGTTGCAACAGAGAAGGCATGCAGCACCACATGTGCAAATTAGGCTATAGTAGAAAAGTGAATGGAAAAAGCTGAAAGAGAAGAAAGCGACAGAGGACCTCATGGCTCACCCAGGCTCTTCACAGTGGTACTTGATGGGAGGAAGAGAGTGGAAGTGGGATGAAAGAGGATCAGAATAAATATAAGAAAAAATCTTTTTGAAGAAAAACTTTTTTCACCCTGAGTACAGTCAAGAAATGGAGTGGGTTGCGCAGGGAGGCTGAACAGTCTCCATAC
Source organism: Ptilonorhynchus violaceus (assembly GCA_013397565.1). Lineage (NCBI taxonomy): Eukaryota > Metazoa > Chordata > Aves > Passeriformes > Ptilonorhynchidae > Ptilonorhynchus > Ptilonorhynchus violaceus. The sequence goes on along the minus strand of VZRJ01001475.1, from coordinate 250,766 downwards.
TTGGAAGTTTTCAAGGTGTTACTGAACAAACCCCTGAGCAACCAGGTCTGATCTCATCGCTGATTATGTTTTGAGCAGGAAGTTGAAGTAGAGACCTCCCACAGCCCCTTGCTACCTGAATTATTATTTTATCCTATGATTATACAGTACTGGGTACCAAACAGCTGTAAAAAAGGGAAGGCTTTAGTAAAGCAATAGGAAAAAAGAAAAATTATTGCCAGATGGGAAAAGAGGTAAGAAAACCCTTACTGCAGTAGCTTTCTCCACTTGTTCCCTATTACAGCTGTAGAAAGGGGCAGGTACATCCAAAATTAGGAACAGGAAGGGTGACTGTCTACAAAGTCTTCACACCAGCCCTGGAATGAGTGATTGGACTAGAGTGGGGAGTCCACCAAGGTAATTTAGATAATTATGGCCAAGAAAAACCATACATGTTAAGGGTAATCTAGAACGATTCATTCTTTACGCTGTGTTTTGCCTTTGTGACTCTTATAACAGAATTGTATTTTTATTCTTGTCTTGACAGAAGTCAGTATGCATACTCTCTTATATTTATATCTGGTTACACCATAAATCAGAGTCACCCCACACAGGGAAGATACAGCCTTCCCTGGAAAGATGGACATAATTGGAGTGCACTGAAAAGAAATGTTTTGTGCTGTCTATATTCAAGGCTCCTCCTGAGCTTTCAGGTTGCTTCCACACTAGGTTGCAGGTGTGTTTTTGTGCTGTTAACTCTGATTCATGCCGAGAAAGACAACTCTCTTGGTATGTCTGGAACTTCTTTGATGAGAAGCCTGAAAGTGGAAAATGGCTTCACGCTTCAGGAGGGAGGGATGGAAAGGAAACCTGTCACACTAACTTAAAAGATATTTGAAAAAGTCTTCACAACATTTTTTTTTATTCTGTTCATTGCCCTCTAAAGGTGAAAGATGGAGTTCCATTCCTAAGTCTTAATCTTTTTTTCTGCCTATGTATTCAAAACAGAAATAAAACTATGAACTCCTCCAAAGTTCACAGCTAGATGGTATTGATAGTGACGCTGGAGGAGATGCGGAAGCAACTATTAGCTTCACTTTAACTAAAAGTGAAATAAGAAAAAAAATATATAAAATGTCAGTATCAAGGCTATTAGTAAATATCTATGAAGATATGTATAAATATTAAAATAATTTCTGATTTCAGGAAAAAAGGTGGAGTTGAATGTGCAACCATGGACAATAACATTTTTATCTTATACAACTTTGTTTCTCTTTTAGTGGCAGAGCATTACTATAACACTGGTTGAGAAAGTACAGATGGTTGCTGTAATCCTAGGATCTCTGTTCTTAGTAGCAAGTGTGACTTGGCTTCTATGGTCAGCCTTCAGCCCTTATGCAGTATGGCAAAGAAAGGACATCCTTTTTCAAATCTGCTATGGAATGTATGGTTTTATGGATCTAGTATGCATAGGTAAGCTCAAAATCTTTAAACAGCACAGACTGTGGTTTAAGACTGTGACTATTTCTATTTTTCTAATTGGTCACTCTAATTGTTCACTCCAGTTCTTTGCAGATTTATTCTCAGCTGATACCTTTGGCAAGTGCTGCTTTTTATGGTGTTACAAATACTGCAGAGAGAAAAGAATCAAAGAAGGTTTACTCTCAGATTCATCAGTGTCTTCCCAAAATCTTAGTGGTGAGAACAGGATCAGTTTAAATTTCGTCATAAAACAGACAACTAACAAAGTTCAGGAAGTTAAACAGATGAAAATATCAGAGAAAAAATAATTAGTAAAATTACACACTGTCAAGTCTTCTTCTGATGCCAGTTTGAAATAGATTGTACCATCATGAAGCACAGAAGAGTCCTTGAGGATTTCATCAAACTGCACACCCAAAATTAAGTTGCACAGACTTATATAGGTCACTGTGCTAGTAGTGGGGGAGAGCAGAGAAGACAGGCAGGAGTTCTTTGCACATCATAAACAGTTATGAAACACTCACACAGTGCTAACTATAGTAACTTGCTTTACTATTAAAAAGTCTCAAGTCATTTAGCTGAAATCTTGTAAAGAAAATACATTTTACTGCAAAACTGTATTGACCACTTTTGAAATTTCTGAAAATACCCTGGACTCTGGAATATTTAAATAGAAGTCCCTTTATTATTTGGTAAAACAGCCTTGAATTGATTGCTAGAATAGCTATGATTATTGGCAGAGAAAATTTACATTAAATATTACATAATTACATCATATAGATAATTAAATTTACATAATTAGTAATAATAATTTGCATTAAACCACATTAATAGAATTTCCATTCCAAGAAAATCCAGAAGTCAAATGCCATCTGATGTTTCCTTTGAGATTTCTGAGAGATAAATGTTATCTGAATCTCATATATGGGAATTTAGAAGGACAGTGCTGAATTCTGCTCAGTAAGGAACAAGGAAGCAGGATAATTCCTAATATCAAGGCTTTTGCTTCAACTGTAAAGCTACATCATCTTTTATTGAAACCATCCCATTAATGTAAAAGTATTTATATTTCAGCTTCATCAGCAGTTCTGTTCATTTTGTAATTTTTGTTAGAGAAGCCTGCTCTGGAATATTTTGGAACACAGGCTTTCTTTTGTGAGCCCAAATCTTCTCAGACAGAAAAGTGAGCAGAATCTCACACTTTGGACATGTGCTCAGCTTTGAAATTAATAAAAGGGCTCAGCTACATGTCCTCTTACGTGCTGATTTCTGAATACCACCTCTTCCAGCTTAACATTCAGTATTGAGGGCTTTGCTTTTGTTTAAAAAAACACTAAACAAAGATAAAATGTTCTTCAGGCATTCTAAACATTTAATTTATATTGAATTCTGTTTTGTTTGGGGTTTTTTTCCCCAGTAAAAAAATAACTTTGGTATGCATCAGCTAGTTGAAATAGCCAGTTATTTCAAACCATTTTAATTTTTTCTGTTTGTTTTACTGTTAAAACACCTGAACCAGATTAAACTCAAAATCAGTCAAGAACATCTGTGGGTGATCAGAAATACTGCTGTATTCATCTATAGCAGTGAGCATTTGGAAGGTGAGCCTTCCATAGGTCAGTACATGCAGTTATGTAGCTGCATTTCAAGCCAGCCAGGCTCAACCACCACTGAACTGGAAGCTACTGGACTAACATGTACCTCACATGGAGCTTCTGGGACAACTGGCACCATGCAGGGGCAAAGAAAGCATGCAGCTCTCTTCCCCCACACGATAAACTGACTTGCCTGTAATTAAATAAATGCATATTTTATAGTCCTATCATAAATAATGCATGGCAATTTTAATGTAAAACTGACTATAATTAAACATGTTTGGACACTGTTTTGTAGTTACAAAGTTCACTGCAGATATGACTTAACATTTTCTAGACTGTATCTGGAAACTCAGAAAGCTGTATATAGGAGGGTTGGTAATTGAGGAATTTTGATGGTCCAGATTCATTTGCATTCTGTATGCTTGTAAGATCAGGAGTTCTTGTAACTCTTAAAAATATTCATTAATATTCAACCTTATTCAATTTTATCTTTTACTTTCATCATTAAGTGAGGGGGTTTAGATTGATAGTTTTAATTTAAAACATTCAAATAAAGCTCTCTAATAGATGTATGTAATTATTACTTACAAATGATTTTTAAAAACCCACTTTCCACTGTGCCGATGACTTCCCAAGGCATTAAGTTATGATTTTACCATTATTATGTATAATCTCTTATATCATAAAGCTTGTAATGCTTACAACCAGCCACAATTTTCACTTAGTATCTCCTCTCCTCTCATTCGTGTTTGATCATCCGTGGTGTTCTCTTAGTTTTCAACAGGATTTACAGTGAGTGAATACCAATACTCCCAGTGTAATCTCTCTTTGTTTCAATGAAAAATCTATGCAGACATACAGGTTTTCCTGTGCAGCACGTATTTCAAGATAAAGCTTGAGTTACTGGTGGTATGACCAAGGTTTATTCCACCTGCCTTCAGTTATGCCTCCCTGCAACTTTGGAGAAACAATACAAACATTTCTGGTCATTTGTGAAGTGTAAAGATCTTCACATAAAAAATGTGAAGCACTTTTTGAAATGTTTTGCTATAATTTTTAAAAGCAGTTTGCCTAAAGGTACTGACATATTTGTATGATATCTTTGAAAACTTGCACGTAATAATTTGTTTTCCCAGTGATTGACTGGGATATGCAGCGTACCGGTCACTTCCTTATTAAGCAAATTCCATGTAAATTGTATTTTACTTCTTAGGTTTGTTTTACATTTCAACAAAAGAAAAATCCCAAAGATTATAGATGACCAGTATAATATGTTCTGTTCATTCTAGTGCACATATTTTATTGGTATCCATTGTTCTTTGTTCTACTGTAAATTTTTCCAGAATTCTTCCTAACAAACAGGATCATTTTTACTTATCAGTGTTGGTTTTAACCCTACAAGTCATTACCTTGTACTTTTCTGCATCAAAGCTGGGTGTAAAACTGTTCTCTTTGAAATTTGCAATTGGTAGAAGTTTTCCTAAGGCAAACCTTGAACACTGTAATCAAGTAGAACTACAGCCTGTGAAACCCAGAGCTATTGCAGTGATAGTGCTAGGATCAGACCATGCATGGAGGGATTACCAAAGGGAGTGAGTTCATGAAAGGAATGAATAATACAAATCCCTTATCTAGCCAGCAAAGGACAATACATCAAGCCTTTGCCATTCTACTTTGTAGACCTAGCAATTATTTCACATAACGGAAAAGTTGTAGATTTTTATATATTTTCACTGGAAAATAGTCATAACTACTGGTCATAAATGGTTCTAACATGAACAAAATCTCTCACAAATAATAACAGCTGACTTGCAATCCCAGAACAACAGTGCTGCTCCTTTACAGAATGAAAAGCAGTTGTAACATCGCACTAGAAACATGACTGGTGCCAGTAGTACTGTGGCAAGGGAGTAAGAGATGGGAGCCAGTGCGAGGTGTGAATTGCCCTCTGAAAGCCTCTTTCTTCCCCTCCTAAGGAACTTGATGCCCAGCAACATTCCTGTACCTCCTTGGTTATAAAAATGTACAGGCTGAATTTACATACAATGAACACATTGAGCTACACTTTATATTTCTTTATGCAGAAAGTCTTGTTTTCTCTTACACTAGATCTAATTCTAAATAGTTTATAAAGAGTTATATTACTGTTTTTATAGTGGACATGTTTCACTTTAATGCTGTGAGGAATTGATTGTATTTTTTTTTTAATCTGTGGGCCCTAGAACAGTTTTAAGACATGGCATTTTGTTCAGAGGTAAAGTCTGTTTCTGAAAATGGTCTTTTATTCCTGAGTAAAATTTTGTGATGTTTCTGAGAGGACCATTACTAAATAATTATACATAAGATTAGTGTGATAAATAAGTCAAGTTGTAACCTAATACCACCAAATCTGAATGATGTAAGACAAGTTGCCTTCTTGTAAAGACATTCAGTATGAAAAATTTCAAGTGTCTTGTGACTCAGGGTAAGAAATCCTTCAAACAAAGTGAAAGAATCTCAAAGTACTTGGCAAAAAAAGAAAAGAAAATTAAGATTATCCATAATCCTATTCTCTGGATCCCACTGCAATCCCTATGTATTAGAGATAAAACCTAAAGGTAAAGTCTTAGAACCACAGGACATTTTGATGAGTCCATCATCCTAAAACTCTGTTCCATGTAGGTATTAATTGGACAGAACATCAGAACAGCTAACAGTAGTGAGTTCTAATACTTCTTCTTGCGATCACCTGAGTCAAACAAATAATTTTTTCCCTTGAAAGTGTTCAATTATATCATCTGTGCAGTTGAAATCATGGTATTTGGAACAAATCCGTTTTCTTCATGGATTTATTCTTGTTTTCTCTCTCGTATCTGCATTCATTGCTGTGGAACGCTTTAGAGAAAGGAGATTCTTTGCTGTTTTCTTACAGCTCCACTTCAGTGACCAACTACTTATATTTTGAGCATCAGAACTCCTCTGGACCTTGAAAATGTCCAGCATTTAAATCTTACCTAGGTTTCCTCTTGTTTGTGGTCTTGGAACTGTTGGTGCTGAGAGCTTTTTGCCCTCCCAGTTCTTTTGCCTCTTCTACTTAGGTCTTTTTCAATCTGTAGCTCTGTCAAGAAGGGAACTAAAATTTTTATGAGAAGAATTATGAAACTGCTCCTTTTCTCCTTCAGCACTGCCAAATCTGACAACTGTATTTTAAGGTTTGCAGTATTTGATCCTGTGTTTGAAAGCTCTTTTCAAGTATATGTGACTGACAGCTTCCATTGTAAAGAAAATTTCTCTTCTTGCCAATGTTGAAAAAGTTTGAAAACATAATTTCAATAAATCTTGAAAGCCCCAAAACAGTGAAAAAGAGTTCCCTGAAAGAAGTCATCCTACAACTTTTTCTGTTGTAATTTTGGCAGGATACTTCTGACTGTTTAAATGTAGTTCATGTACCTCAATGATCCTTTCTCAAATACTTACTCTCTATTGGGAAATGTGTTGTTCAGGTTCCAATGGAGTGCAGACATGTGTCTTTACATTGGAGTAAATAGGATCTTTTAATTTTGCTTCATCACAGATTTGAGAGAAATTGGACCAAATAATGCTGTGTACTAGTGACAGGTTGAGGAAGATTATTCTCATCTCCTTTATCATTTTATAGGAAATCCAACAGAACACAAAAGGATGTATCTTTGTCACAGCAGTAAAACCATGGCTTATTTGGTTTGTAGATTCTGTACATGATCAAACACATTTATTCTTTTTAATACAGTCGAGCCAGTCTTGAAGGTACATTTATATATTAACTAAATTATTATTATTATTATTATGCTAAATTTTTAAGACAGGTTGCTTTATCTATATCTGAGAAGATGAAGATAGAAATCTTGCAATCAAGAAAAATTTTCACTAAAATGCTGTGCTGTTACAAAATGCATTTGGAATATTTACTATTTAATTAAGTTTATATTGTGTTACTTTTGCTGTATTGGATGCTTCAATGAATTCTAGGCAAGTAGAAAGCCTTAGAGAGAGGCTGCATTCACGATCATGTCCTTCTGCCAAAAATCTTTGTGTTTCTCCATCTTTTAGTGTAATGATCTTTAAAAATGTGTTAGAGTAGGTGTTGCTATCTGCGAATCATTGCACTTGAATCTGGGGTTTGCTGTTCATGTAAATATTTTTATCATCCTTTCTGCTTGTGTCATCTTTCTGTGAGCATCTCTTTTCTGGTATCAGTTAACCATGCTAAAGGACTCCAGACACTTAAATCACAATTTTGTTGTGTAGAAACCGGTGACAGACAATCTCTTGGGCTGAAGGACACCACAGATCATATTATAGATGTGGCCATGTACAGGACAATTTTAGGCAAGAAGCACAATGGACAAAAGATTTATAAATGTTTCTGGCTAGGTCTCCTCCCAAAGCAGGGAGCCAGAGAAAACATGTGATGCTGTTCAGAATCATGTAGGTGTCCTCAAACAGGCAGGTTGAGGAAAAAACTAGTAAGAAGGCAGAAGCCCCAAGTGTCTCCCCAGTGAATCCATATTTGAAATATTCACACATAAAGAATGTGAGTATAAATATATAATACATACAAAAAGTTAGGAGCTTCATTTCTTTAAATAAGTTGCTTGAATGCCTACAATGGGCATAAATATTAGCTACATGGAAATTCATAAGCAGATTGGTCTGTTGAGGACTCTGGAAATTCTGTATTTTCCTTGAAGGACTTTTTAAAAAACTTCCTGGGTCTCAACAAAAAGATGATTCATAACTTTTTCCTATTGAATATTGAAGAGAAAGAGGAAAGCCTATCACCCTTACCATGCTCATCATAGTTAATAATAACATTTAATTTCTTCTTGTTCTACTGAAGCAAGACAGGAAAGTCATTACAGGTGAGCTGTTTCAGGTTTTCATAAATCTTCTGTGGTCCTAAGTTGAGCTAAGAATCTGAAAACAGTTCAGTTTGTCTGTTTCTATACTGAATTCTACAAAACAGTCTTAAACAAATTTAGGACTATCCTGTTCCTTACAGAAGTCTAACCTACTTAAAGATCTACTTAAACCAGTACAAATCTCAGTAAATAAACAGTACTTACCATGAACAAGGGCAGCACTAGAGTAAACAGTCCATTTCCAAATCTGCCAGTTTTGCGCTGGTTTACTTAAATCTAAATAATTTATTTAGTTAGGCATGCTCAGATTATTCCAGTATGGGTTATGTTGAGCTTTAACTCAGAACAATTTTATTTCCTCTGCATGTTCCTGCCTCCCAAACACATGAATAACCAGTTATATTGCATATGTACAGTTCGTTTGAATTATTAATGTTACGAGTAATTTAATTGCATCCGGAAATTGCCAGAGTCATTACAATGTGTTAAATCTCTATTTGCTCTCAACATGGTATCCATTGACATTTTGTACAAACTCTTTGTTTTTCCTTAATTTCAGGACTGATAGTACATGAAGGTGCATCTGTTTATCGAGTGTTTAAGCGCTGGAGGGCTGTGAATCTACACTGGGATGTGTTAAATTATGATAAAGCCACGGACATAGAAGAGAGCAATCAAGGAGAAACCTCAGCAGGAAGGACATTGTGGCTGCCACTGACTGCATTTAGAAACAGAAGTTTAGTTCATCCAACACAGTTAACCTCACCAAGATTTCAGTGTGGCTATGTGTTGTTACATCTGTTCAACCGCATGAGACCTCAGGAAGATTCATCAGAGGATAACTGCTCCGGGGAAGTAGTGATGAGAGTGACCTCAGTGTAAAGATTGTGCTCACTGTGCTGCACAGATAAGGGTAATGTGCCCTGGTGTTACAGGACTTTGGAATATAGTTATGATGAATGGTGAAACCATTAACACTTGAAAAAATATATACACTTTTTTTTTAAAATTTAATGCTTTTTATATGATCAGATAAAACACAAATACATTTTTCTGGAAAAAAAAGTCTCTTGCTTTTTATATAGTCTGATTTATTGAATCTTTTCTCAATTTTTACTTGAGGTGTATAAAACATAGCTTAACTCTTAGGTCTTTGAATGATGAGGAAACTCATTTTTAAGTAAAAAGATATATTTAAATGTATTTTCTTAAACTCTGGCTTTAATCCACTACTGTTATTTTTTTCCACTTTCATGAGGATTAAACTGGACAACATTCTTCCAAAAAGAATAAGAATGTTGACACAAGTCAAATATTTTTCCTTTTCTGTCTTTATTTTGCTGTTTAGCTCAGTTCAGGTGTGTGAAAGTAAGTAACGGATATATTGCCCTTTGCCTTTAAGCCCGAAGTCCAGTGGGTGTTCTACAAAACTTAAGATGGGAAATCTTTTCTTTTAGCTCTCCCAGATGTCCACGCAACATGTCAGACACAAGTATGACACAGACAGGGAAGAGTCTTGCACTGCTCTGAAGTCTGTAAGATCTGCAGAGTTGTGGTGCCGTGCCTGGGCACAGAAGTGACATTACCTTCTGAGCAGTGCTGCTGAAATTAGCAACCTGTGAATTTTTAGTACCATTCTAATTATAGGTCATTGACATCTTTTTAAAAAAAAAAAAAAAGAAGAAATGGGCATTGCAACCTCTGGAATAATAATAAATCCTGATAGAAACTGAAGTAGAGGTAATAATATAAAAAATCATCATATTAAAAATGAGCCAATATCATGATAGATAATCAATTCTGTGAAGTTTGCAGTTTCTTTCTGTTTCATGCCAAAAATTCTAATAGAATTTAATCAAATGGAAATGGAAATAGTTTTCAAGTTCATAATTAAGCCTGTTGAAGATTAAGTTAGAAAAGTAAGGCTGAAATGACTCTGAGAGCATTAGCTTACTTAAAACAGTTTCATAGAATCATAGAAACATAGAATATACTGAATAGGAAGGAACCCATCAGGGTCATCAAGTCCAGCTCCTGGCTACACAGGACACCCCAAGAATCACACCATGTGCCTGAGAGCATTGTCCAAACACTTCTTGAACTCTGTCAGGCTTGGTGCTGCGACCACTTCCCAGGGGAGCCTGTTCCAGTGCTCAGTTCACCTGTGGTGAGAAATCTTTTCCTGATACTCAGTCTAAACCTCCCCTGACTCAGCTTCATGTCATTTTCTCAAGTCCTGTCCCTGGTCATGAGAGTGAAGAGCTCAGTACCAGCCTGTCATGGTTTAACCCCAGCCAGCAGCCAAACCTCACACAGCCACTTGCTCAGTCCCCCACCAGTGGGACATTAGAGAGAATCAAAAGGGTAAAAGCCAGAAAACTCAGGGGTTGAGATAAAGACAGTTAAAAAGGAAAGCAAAAGCCACACACATATGCAAAGAAAAACAGGGAATTCATTCAGCACTTCCCATGGGCAGGCAGGTGCTTAGCTATCCCCAGGAGAGCAGGGCCCATCAGGTGTTACAGTTACTCAGGAAGACAAACGCCATCACGACAAACATCCCTCCCTTTAGTCCCCCTTGCCCCCCACTTTATATACTGGTCATGATGTCATATGATCTGGAATATCCCATTGGTCAGTTTGGATCACCTGTCCCCACCCTCTCTCCTCCCAAACTCCCAAGAACCTTCAGCTTCCTCACCAGTGTGGCAGTATGAAAAGCAGAAAAGGCCTTGGCTCTATGTAAGCCCTGCTCAGCAGTAACAAAACCATCTCTGTATTATCAACCCTGTGTTCAGCACAGATCCAAAACATAGCCCCATACCAACCACCATGAAGACGATTGATTCTACCATAGCCAAACACAGCACATTCCACCCCTTATTCCATACCATTTGCATCATGCCGGGTCCCCTACTATTCAATACAATTGCAGTAACCACCACCTTAACCAGCACACTCCCCCTCTGCTTCCCCTCGTGAGGATGTTGAAGGCAACAACGAGGTCTCCTCCTCTCAGTCTCCTCCAGGCTGAACAGACCGAGTGACCTCAGCTGCTCCTCATATGGCTTCCCCTCCAGACCCTTCACCATCTTTGCTGCTCTCCTTGGGATGCTCTCCAAGAGTTTAATGTCTTTCTGACATTGTGGCACCAAAACTGCACACAGGACTCGAGGCGAGGCCGCCCCAGTGCAGAGCAGAGCGGGGGTCAAACCGTAACAGTGGGAAAATCCCCTCCCTTGCCCGGCTGGCGATGCTGTGCCTGATGGAGCCCAGGACACTGTTTGCCTTCCTGGCTGCCAGGGCACTGCTGACTCAGATTCAACCTGCCATCAACCAGGACCTCCAGGTCCCTTTCCACAGCACTGCTTTCCAGCCCCTCATTCCCAAGTCTACACACGCAACCAGGGTTGCCCCATCTCAGTGCAGAACCCAGCATTTGCCCTTGTTGAACTTCATACAGTTGGTGATAGCCCATCTCTCTAATTTGTCGAGGTCTCTCTGCAGGGCCTCTCTGCCCTTGAGGGGGTCAACAGCTCCTCCCAATTTAGTGTCATCAGCAAACATATTTAGTGTTCCTTTGAGTCCTGTGTCCAACTCGTTAATGAAGATGTTGAAGAGAACTGGGTCAAGGAGTGTTGGGTTGACCTTGTCTGGCTGTTAGATCCCCACCCAGCTTCTCTCTCACCCTCCTCAACAAAAGAGAGGGGGAAAATAACATTAAAAAACTTGTGGGTCAAGACAAAGATGAGGGCATCACTTAGCAGTTACTGGCTCAAGCAAAGAAAGAGCATGGGGAAAATTATTTTAATTCATTCCCAATTAAAAACAAGTTAGGTGTTGAGAAACAAAGATAAAACATAAACCACCTTCCTTCCACCCACCCCTTCTCTTCCCAGCTGAGCTTCAACCCTTCACTCCCCACTCTTCTACCTTCTCCCCACTGAGCAGCGCAGGTGGATGAGGAATGGGAGTCTGCAGTCAGTCTATAACAGGTCCTGTCTGCTGCTCCTTTCTCCTCCTCACGCTTCTGTGCTCCAGCCTTGGGCCTCTCCAGGGGCTTCAGCCCTTCCGTATAAACCTGCTCCAGTGTGGGCTCTCCATGGGCTACAGTTCCTTCAGGACATGTCCGCCAGGGGCCGCAATGTGGATGTCTGCTCCACCATGGTCTCTCCAGCGTCTACAGGGAAATACCTGCTCCACTAGGACCCCTCCAGGGTCACAGGGAAGTCTCTGCTTGGCACTGACTGTTTTCGGCATGTGGCAGTCCCAGCCTCTCCTCGCAGAGGTCACCTCTGCAGCTCCCATCCCCACCTGTCCCCTGTGGCACCTGCACCCAGTACATTATCCACCAGCTGAAAAATTTTATTTTGTGCAGGAGATGAGTGCTAAGGCTGGAAAATTCCCTCTCACGAATCAACAGGACGGTGCTGCAATCAGTGCATGCCTTCCTTTTATAAGAGGCTTACGTGCCAAGACCAGACACAGGAGGCCTCTGTAACTACACTTGGAAGGGAGATAGAAATAATTTAAGCATTGGTGCTTAAAAGCTCCTTCTATATTCATAAACATTTATCCAATGAACTCTACACAGGGCCCAACATTCTGTGTTACAGTTTCACAAGCTCAAAGTTACACTTACTAACTACAGATGCCTTACTGCTCTTTAAACCATTCATGTGAAAAGCAGTACATAAGCCATGAACGACAAAATACCATCTCAAGAAAGCCAGTTTATCTCCTGCATGGCAAATTACCAGCATACAACAGGCAATCTCCTTGAGAAACTACAAGAATTCACTTCTAAGTTGTCTTTAAAGAATTTCCCAAAGGAGGACTTTGGGAAGTCCAAGATGAAACTTGGGAAACCCGCCTGCTCACTGGGAAAGACTTCTTCTTAACTATTATTTAAATGAAGGCTGCTTTCCCAGAAGGACCACAGCTCCACTTAACCAAATTGAGATCACAGTTAGTATCTCAAAAAGCACTTGTAATACAAGTATAATAAGTTATTCTGTGATCAACATACTTACGTTTCACACCTTTTAGGTACTTGTGATCTCTGGGACTTAAAGAATATTTCAGTGGTCTTCTACAGGATCCTGAAAGCAAAATTAAGAACTATATGAAAACATTTTGTTGTAGAGAAATCGTTTTTATTCACAGTCAAATAAGTAGGGTGCTGGCAGAAAAAAAATACTCACCAGAAAAAAGTCAATAGATGTAATTTAAGAGAGGACCAGATTTCTGTGTACAAGTATTTGAAAGACACCTGGGTCTAGAACATTTAACAACTTCTGAGGGAAGTTGTGGTCCAACTAAGAGTAATGAAAATTGCTAGTAAGAGAAATGGTTATGGCAAATATCAGAAAAGCCTTTTTAATAGTAGGATTACTCATCATTAATTTCTATGGTACATTAATTTTGCATATGACTGCATTTATATACTTCTATATGTAGAAAACAAGATCAGGAAATTATAAACAGCAACAGTATGGGCAGGATGCAGTTGTCAAAAAACAACGAAATTGTGTTGTCCTGCAAAATGTTTTCAGTAGTAAGAATGCCTAGTGCACGATAGGAACATTTCTTCATTGACCTTGTATTTGGATTTGTACAGTACTTGCAGTGTTGTAATCACCTACATGCCAGAAGATGAATTCAAACGAGAACAGGTGCATAGAGAAGATATTAGGATGAAAAAGGAGCAGGGACTCTATTCCAGTCCCTACGGGGAGGGGAAGTGGGGTGCACGCAGAATTAGAAGAGCATGGCTTGTTCTGCCTAACAAAAGTAGAGAGTGAATGTTATTGTTCTCAGTTAATACACTGCAGAATAAAATTTATTTTAGGCAAAGGACAAGCCTAAGACAGCAGAAGAACTCAAGGACACAAATAGATCAGAAATAAATTTAGCTAGAAGTTCAAGGTAGTTTTAAAATATTCATGGAATGAATCACAGACAACAATTCAAGTTGGAAGGACCTATGGGAGGACATCTAGTCCAAGCTGCAGAGTCAGCTCTGAGGTCAGATCAGGTTGCTCAGGGCTTTAAGGAGTCAGGTCTTAAATATCTTCAAGGATGGAAATTGCACAGCCTCTCTGGGCAGCCAGCTCCAGCTCTTAACTGTTCCCAGAGTGAAGATGTATTTCCTACTATCCCACCTTTTCTCCTGTTACACTTATACCCACTATCTCTCATTCTCCCCTAAAGCCCTGCTGGGAAGTGGGTGGCTCTGCCTTCTTGATAAGCCCTTGCTGGGTCCTGGCAGGCTGCTCTTGGGCCTCTTCTGAAGCCGTCCCTTCTCCCAGGCTGAACAAGACCTGATCCCTCAGCCTCCCCTCACAGGGCAAGTGCTTCCGCTGAATTTGTTCATGTCTTTTCTGTACTGGGTTGTTCAGGGCTCTGCGAAGTACTGGAAGATGTAACAACTTAGTGGTGAAGACAAAGGCAAAGGAGGCATTAGGGACATTGTTCTTCTCTGTGTCCACTGCCACAGAATCATTCCCCTCACTGAGTAGTGAGCACACAGCTCCTTTTTTGGCCTTTTACTGCTCACACAGAGGCTGAAGATCTTTATCTTGTCCTTGACACTCCTTCCATTTCCAGCTGAGCTTCGGCTTTCCAAACCCCACCCTTGAAAACCTCGGTGATATTTCTAAAGCTCTCCTCTGTAGCCTGGCCCTGTTTCTGCCTCCTTTATGCGGCCATTTTCCAGAGGAGCTCTGTCATGAGTTCTTGGCTTGGTCAAGCTGGGCTGCTGATATCCCTGCTTGTTTTCCCACGCATCAGGATGAACCATTCTCATATGGTCCACACAGTCATGGCAGTTCCCCTCATTTCTTCCACCCTTCAGAGGTGCTCCTGTGTGATCCCAGGTGCCCAATCCCTGGACAAGCAGCCAGCTGCTCACCTCACCCACATCTGGGCTCTGCAATGCTCCTCCCTCCCTCCCTCCCCTCAGGATCTTCAGACAACTAAACTTTTTCCTAATTAATCTAGTTAAGAGAGAAGCACGTATTTAATGGACACAAGAAAAATCACTGTTGACTCAAGCCCAGAACCAGATTGCAAAATGGGGTGAGGTCTTGCCTTAAGTTCCAGACAGAGGAAAAACACTGGAAATCAGACCTCACGTCAAACCTGCATTTCAGTCACCATCCTGCTTGGTTATTAAAACCACAAGTGAGAGAGAATCAAGGTGTTGCACAAACTGGAGGTTTGCACCACCACCTTTGGAAAGTCAAATTTTTTCCATTTTCCTTGCATTAGTCACCACTGACAGTAAAACAACAGAAGTGCAGGCAGCATAAGGGCAACTTCTGAGTTTCTCTTTTGAGACACAGTAGAAATAGCAAGAATTGTACTGGGAACGGCCCTTACATTCACATGACCTTGAAAGCAAGAAAGAATCAGATTCTGCTCATTCAAGGATAGCAGTGTTGGCTGCTTAAACTGAAGATCACTATCCCAAAACTGTAAGTGGTGAAACACACCAAAGCTTTCAAGGAAAAGCCATTTCCAGTCACTACTGTATATATATGTAAGGTTTAAAAATGTTTAAAGTGAAAAAAAACCCAAACAGCCCAGCCTTATAACAAATAGATTACTATTAGAGACATATAGTTTAGGGAGTCAAACTCAGCAGAGGTCCCTGGACTGGACACTCAATAATTCTTTTGAATATCAATAAGAAAACCAATAGAAACAAAAAAAATATGCTTCATAAACAGTTTCTTGACCACAGAAGGCTAATCTGATGGGAGCTCTGCAGAAGAGCTACCTGGATTCTCATTTCTTTCCTTTGGATTAATAGTTAACATTCAACTTATTGTTAAAAGAAATCATGTGATATTTAAAGTAAAACTTTTCATATATTCTCCTCTTGCAACTGGGCATCATCAGTATTAACCTGCTCTGGCGTGTAAATCACATTCAGTAATTCAGACAGCACTGTGAAGGAACAGGCAGCACATTTACTGAAGAAGGACCACAGCTCCACTTTCAACTCTGCCAGTCTGATGACACTCCAGAGAAAGCCAAGGCAGTTTGACAGGAATTTTTTCACTCCTTTCATAAGGTACCATGGAACCCACCAAGAATGCAAAGCAAACTGCTGTTAGCTCCTCAGGAATTGCATTGCAACTTAGACTCCACTGCAACAGAAATTTTGAGGAAAGCGTATATTTGATTTTGTTGTTGACATTTCATGCTAGTTGCTTGATAATATTTGAGGGTTTTTTAACTACATAATGTCTTAGTTTATTGCATCTCTATTCCATAAATGATTGGAATGATTACCCATACTGCAATCTAGCTTCAATCTACATACAGCAGTACAGGACAATACAAGCGGGGGCTACTTCTGGAAAGTCAGCAAAGCTGACTCCTCCCTCTGAAAACTTTACAGGTGTTTTAAAGAGAACTGAAGATTTCTAGTGGATTGAATTTGAAAATAATTTATTATCTCTCAGATCTGCAAGTCTGTTAATTATGTACTAAGGAATATGAACATTTTCTAATGATTGGAAAATATGAACTGTAAGCAGGTTTTCTGAAAAGACATGAAGATGCTCTTTAAAACGTTTCATCTTTCTCATTTGTCTTAAGTAAAAAAATTCATTTTAATAAGCCTCACACACTTTTAAATAACCCTAGTGAGTTACCAGTTCCTAGAAACAGCTGTTGTATAAGAGGAGATAAAGGACTGAAGTGTTCAGGACTGAATTGACTACCTTAAAGAAGAAACAAAAAATAACTTTAAAACCCAGTCATATTTGTATTTTATGTATTTAAAAAAGAAAAGAGGTTTTGGTTCTTTCCACATTCAGAAATTTGTCAGGTGGATACTGACATTCCTTCTAGATTTAAGAAGAGATACTTATAATGCACTGTGGAGTGCAACCACAGTCTGTATTAAAGGTGATGCATACATTAAAATCAGTCACATGGCAAAAAAATAAAAAGGAAACACTAGGAGACAGGCCTCTGAGACCTTTCAAAGATCACCTGCAGATAATAGGAAAATAGCAATCATTAGCATAATTTCCTCCTGCTGTGGCCAGTCAGCTATCCTGCAGGCATGTAGAAACCCATGAACATCCTCCTACTTAATTCTCCTGCCAGACTGAAGTTATCCTTTCCCTCATGTACAAACTCTAGCTGAGTTTGACCCTGACTTGTCACTATTTGCTCCCTTTCTTTAGAAGCAGTGGGCTTGAGGGGCTGTCCTCTGATGAACAGAAGATATATCAGCTGGCTGAAAATTTGTAAAAGCCTCATAAAATGAAATTTTAACCAGAAAGCAGCTGGCTGGAGCCAACCGCAAAACATGTTTTAACACCAGACCGAGCAAAGCGTATTGAACCAGGTTCATGCTGGCAAGTCTGTCTGAATGCCAGAAGTCAGGATCAGTCACTAGGCAGAGACCAGAAATGGCACCAAGGTCACCGCAGGAGGAAGAGTTACGGTGAATGAAAGAGACTTGGACAATGATGGCATAGTGACCAGAAAAACTCTTCAGTGTCTGCTGTTCCTTCCTAGCCTGAAGCCTCACTTTGTCTCGCACATGAAGCTGGAAAAGGAACAGCCAAGCTTCTGAAAGCAAAAATTATGTTGAGTAATTTATCCAAAGGTCCCATTTTTTTAGGCCTGATCACCCCTAGTTCTTGAGGAGAGTACTTTTCCCCTGTTACAACCCACCCCTGAAGGCAGGGGTGCCTCAGGTTCTTGTTCATAGATCCCTTGGGACAGACTGGACTGAAATGACACTGAATGGTCAGTGTTTATAAATAAATAAATATATATAGAGAGAGAGACAGAAGTTTATTTTAAAACAACTTGGTTGCAATGGAAAGCAGGTATGTGGCCATTATGTTTATTGTTATCTATAGGAATACAGCAATATAAAAGCATAAAAATAACACTTAGCAAAATGTATAAGGGAAAGAAAAAAAGAGAAAGAAAGGATAAGAGTAGAAGGATATCACCACTTGTATATCCACCAACAAGGCTTGATTGTTACAATTTCAATGTCCATTGGTTGAAGTGACGGCCCCAGTCTTGACCTGTCAGGGGTGAAGGAAGCCCACAAAACATAGAGTTCAATGGGTTACTGATATTCCAGCCTCTCACATCCCCTCCCTTATTTTCGACTTTTGTCCTGATAGTTTTGAAAACATTTCAAATTAATTAGTTTAATTTGAGTTAATTAATTTCTGCTATTTGAAAAAAATGTGGGGAAAAAATGCAACCCAAACGAGGGAACTTTGTTTTTCTAAGGGAGCATATCAAAGTCCCCACATGCGCTGGAATGTTATGAATGCTAGAATTCAAAATGTTGAATAGGAGCAGTTAAGGCTTTAAAGAGCGAAAAACTGAACTCCACTCCAGCAGGAGATGAACGGAACGTGAGTGATGTTCCCCCTTGCCATGCCCCTGCAGTGAGGCCTCACCTGGTGCAGCACCACCTCGCAGCTGCCTGGGAACAGACCCAGTCCGTGGAAGACTCAGAATCCTCAGCAGGCACTGTCATTGCTGGGGCTGGCTTTGGCTCTGCTCTCTGCTGCAGGCAGGGGCCTCTGGTAAGTCCTTGAGGCCTCAGTCTCTCTTTACCTTTCTGCTCCATTTCAGAAATCCCTGTCAGCAGAGCTGCCCCTGAGGAAGGTGTCGCTTTCTTCCCCCAGGGGCAGCTCAGATGGAGAGCTGTGGTCAAGGCTTGACAAACAGGCAGCTGTCCTTCCTCCTGCCCATCCCAGCCCATACATGGCACAGCAACCTGAGTAAGGAAAACAGTTTTACCATGGGGCACAAACATACAAAGTCCTCTGTGTAGATGCAGACACACTTGGATTTGTTTTTTCTAATGCAACTGGTCAAAACAAACAGTAGCTTGAGTCTGGTGCAGGGACAGAAATTCAGTGTCAGCTGCATTTCTCCTGTCTGGAAGGATCCCTGAATAAAACTCTTTCATGTGTCTTATAAAGAAAGCAATTAAATCCAGAAAAGGCCCAAATAATTTTAGTATAATGTGTTTTATGCAATATGACCCTGATCTACTGGACAAGAACATCTATCATCCAGGCACAGACTGGTTCCATCTGGGTAGTGTTACTTGTTAGACTTCGCTGTCTCTTGTCCCAGGCAGATTCAGCTCATATTCATGAACTTCAGAATTAGTTTTTACACTTTGAAATGGAAAGTCTTCTGTACATGGGCAATACATTTCAAGCTACATTCAGTGCACACCGGGGTGAGACATTTGTTCCCACTAAACACATCTGGGCCATCACTCACTCCCAGACATTAAGGTAATTTATCCACATCCCACTTTGCTTCTAATGACAACTTGGCATTTGTCCATGAAACAAGAGTATCTGAGAGGTCTGTTCAATATTTATCCTCACATCAAGTGTTCATCACCTTTGTAGGATATTAATTTGGGTGTTACATATTTAATAAATTCCCCATTTAATCCAGTGGAGAAAAGTGTGCTTCATGTCATTTATCAATTAAAGCACTTTTTAAAAAATGCAAACACAGTCTCTGTAAGTAACAGCCCTTAATGACCCATCCATCACTTCCAGTCATTCATAAGGATAAAATAGTTTTCCCGTCCTCTTCCCGAATTCTCATGCTTACTGTGACAGTTTCTAATCTGTCACTCAAGCAAAGCCCCAGACACCCCATGCCTCACACACTGAATTCTTCACATGATAGGACAGCCCTAAAGTCACCATTTAGGTCAAACCAGCATTCAGCTCTTGTGCCATCACCCTGTCAGTGGAAGTTGTAGGGGTCAGACAGTCTCTTCCCAAGCACCCCCAGATGGGCCAAATGCTGTAGTTAGGGAGCTGTGTGTCAGCATTTGCCTGTTTGCCCAGCTGACAGGAATTCTACTCATGCCACAGGAACCTCAAGAGCTGAGACAGAGACACACCATGCCCTACAAAAACAACATAGGCCAGCAGCTGTCCCCTCATGTGCACTGCAAACATGATCACCCCCTGCACAAATCACCAGAACAGGCTTCATTCTTTTGCTACATCACTCCATTGTGCCTTTCCCTTATCAGCACACCTTGTTCATCTTGTCCCACACGTGAATAAATGTAGTGGCCCCACCAGAAGGAAAAAGGAAAGCTACTTGTAACCAGATTTCTTGGAAATAGAAGTTGTACCCTCCCTTGCCCAGGGCCATTGTTATGCTCTGCCTTTCAGGTTCAGCAGCAGCAGCAGCAGTGAGGAGCTGTGGTGGCTGCAGTGCTGCACCCTTTTGCTGCTGCACTCTGTAAACTCAAAACCAGCCTGCGAGGATGATGCTCCTCAGGAGAGCAGCTGCATGCAAAGCCCAGTCCTCAGGGTGTCGCTGGATCCGACTGGGCCGCTGCCACCAGCCAGAGACAGGCAGCACGTACTGAGCTCCATGGCAGGGGACAGACTGCTTGCTTACCCCATTAGTGACTTCAGGCCGAATGATGCCCAAATATTCCCTCACTCCCTCGATGCACAGGCCAGCAAGCTGACAGTGTGAATCAACTGCTTGAAGAAATCACAGATAAAGCCCAAAGTCTCTTCAGCTGAGTTGGTAAGTGGCCAATGTAGCACAGAAAAAAACAAAGCTATTGATGGAAAGGGACAGTGGCAAACAGGAACCTAGGCTTTCACCCTGGCTCTAGTGAGGGCTTTTCACTCACAGTGCTCCTCTGTGCCTGGATTCCACTCGCCCTTTATGTAGTTAGATTAGAGTTCAGGTTCTTAGATCTTTTTGTTTTAATATACAGCTTTCTCTCTCTGCATACAGAGCATATCACAAGGAGCCTCTGCTCTTCAGCAGAGGCTTTTAAAGCCTACCTAAAAGTAACGTAATGTAATACAGCAGCATCCTCACTCAAAACTAATAATACTAAACTTGTACTAAGTATGAACCTAGATTTTTATGCTGGCTTGAATAGATTTAATTTGATAAATAAAGATACAGTGTAGAAAAATACATGCAGATTCAGTAATACAGATTTACTGTTTCCAGGAAAACATTTACAGTAACACACAGGCGTGTTGAAATCCTGGTTCTAATGCACATTCAACTGTGATCATTTTGATCGAGAGGGAATTTAAAAAGAAAATATAAAGCCAGTGATTAAGATTTTGGGGATAGATTTGGTAAGGAGAAAACCCCAGACATTTTTATAGAGCATATATAGAGCATATATTCAGCATATTTCAGAAAAAATGATCATCCAGGTCTTACAAAGAAACTTTAGACCCTGCAGCATTTTAGCTTTGGCTAGCTTGGGCCTCTCTGCTTACATGAAGTCTCTTTCAAATTGAGCTGCCACTTGCTCTTTCTGATTTTTGTTTTTTCCTTTCGTCCTGTTCAATTCAAATCCTCAAGCGGTTTCACAGTGACGAAAGAGTTCTACTCAGCCAAAGTGGAAGACAGCCAAAATACCCAGATGAAGAGATTTTCAGATGAGCTGGGGGAAATTCATTATGCTGAAGGTACATCATTATTTTCAGTAGCATTTGGTAAAGTGGAACAGGCAGTAGGTGATTATTAATCATAGAAACATCAGCACTTTGGCTCCTCTATGCAACCTTTCCTCCTCTGCTTGGGTTTCTCTGAAGTAACACTTGCTTTGGGCTATTAGTCTTGGACTTAGGTTGTACCTACTATCTCAGCATCAGCAGTGATGCAGAAGTTTCCTCTGCAAAATTAAAGCCGGACATGCTGCTGTTACACAAAATCAAGCAATAATGCTATCTTAACCCAGAACACTGAGAATGTTACAACACACAGAGCAAAGGCATGCCATGATTACACGTTTTTTCCACTCATTTAGAAAAAAAAAATCATACACTACCTTGGATTGGAAGGGTCCTTGAAGGTCATCTAGTTCCAACCCCCTGCCATGGCCAGGGACACTTTCACTAAGTTCCTCAGAGCCCCATCCAACATGACCTTGAACACTCCCATGGATGGGGCAGCCACAGCTTTTCTGGGCAACCCATTCACACTTATAGTCTAACCCTGCTTTGGGCTCGTCTGCAAGTTAGATAAATCAGCATTGATGGTATCTGGAAAAGGGAACAACTATACTTGTAAGCAGTCACTTATTTGTCCTATTCTGCAATATAAAGTCCACAGATTAGTGGCAGTGAATTGCACACTGCTGTCTTAAGGATAAATTAGAGCAGAAGGGGGAAATACTACAGGTGAGAGGTTTGATTTTCTGAAAGAGTATTCATTAGATCACAGTATATTTAAGTGCAAGTTTTATTTAAAGAGGACCAAGAAATACAGAAATTCACCTCTAGGACCTTGAGCTCAGAGCCAGACCCTGATCATGAGAAAAGAACAAAGCATCTCATGACAGTTTCCCTATGTGCACACTGCAGATCCACCAGGCAGTAATGGCTGGCTATTATTTTGAAGGAAGCTAAAAGATTAAAAAACCTGAATGGTGGCATGTATCAAAAAGGAAAAAAGTGACTTTCAGTAGTGACAAATGGGGCACAAGTCTGGCTTATTTAACCCGGAAAAGACTCCCATGTGGCTTACTTACTGAAAACCACATAAAGTGTCAGAGAGAGCATCAGTCCTTGTTGCAATAAACTTGGGTCAACAAGTTTTACCAAGCAACAACTATAAAAAATCCAACCACCTGCATACCAGCTACTTTGGGACAGTGAAATACTTGTGCTACACCAACTATACTACACTTCTTAGGCTGTTTGAACTTACCTACATTAAATCTCTAGAAGTCAAAATTATTAGACATAGGTTGTAGTTGCTGTTCTGGTACTGAAAGTCTATTCTTCTTTCATGCAAAGTGGTCAGAGACCGATTTGTCCCCATAGAGCTCACATTTCAGTAGAGACAAACTAGTGGAGAGCAATGGATGACAATGTGATAAGAGATGTGCTGGAGCCTTCCTTTGCTGTCCCCATAAACCAACAGTTTCAATCAGACATTTGAAATCTAGGTAGTGTAGATAGGAGTTTTGCTACAGACGACAGGAGAATGGGTAATTTTCCACAAAGGAGCTCCCTTCAGTGATCTTATTTCTGAATCGAAGATCAAGATTTGCAGTCTGCAAGAATATCAGGTTACCTGATGACTAAGGGGTTGCTCATGAAATCTGGACTGGGCTCTCAGTGTATGTGCTTGCATTTGTTTGTCCCTGATATCTGAAAAAGGATCAAACCACAGCATCTTACACATTTC
This sequence comes from Ptilonorhynchus violaceus, assembly GCA_013397565.1. Lineage (NCBI taxonomy): Eukaryota > Metazoa > Chordata > Aves > Passeriformes > Ptilonorhynchidae > Ptilonorhynchus > Ptilonorhynchus violaceus. The sequence goes on along the minus strand of VZRJ01001475.1, from coordinate 227,602 downwards.
ACAGTCATTTTGCCTGAAAAGAAGAATTCTGTCATTAGTGGTGGTGACAAAAACCATAGAGGCAACATAGAGAAGCAGCATCAGGTGAGGTGGTCCATAAAGTAAGAGAAAGTATATGTGTGCCAAGCTGCCGCATCATACAGGGACTGGAACCTAATGTAGATTTAGACTTTCTCAAATCACAGCAGGATTGTCTCAGTTGAGACACAGAATTCATTACCCATCATCAAGAAAAGGGAAGGATAAGTTTCACTTTTTTTCCAAATGATGCTTGTGGATGGCAGCAGTGTCTGCTCTTTCCATTGTGAGAGAGCAGTGATAATGATGCAAAGACCTGTAAGAAATACAGCTCCCCTCCCCTCTGCATTCCCAGTTTCTGTTGCATTTCAGAAGTAGGCAAAGTGATATCCAATTTGTCCGATAAGTGTTTTCTCCTCTAGAGCCAGACGTAATCGAATATTGGATGTGTAAGCAAGCCCACTATTTAAATTGCATACAATTTGTTCTTTAAAAAAAAATTAATCAATTCTGCTGTTGTGCAATGCCCTCTTCACATTAGGTGAATTATCCAGCACCATTAGTTGCACAGGGATGAGCTATTTTGTGCCCTGAATAAGCAGGGCTGGGAGACTTGGGCCTTATATCTTCTTGGGATGATCAGCTAGAGATGAAAAATCACAAAAGCAGTTAGTGCTTGCCTGCTATGACTGAGCTTAGCTTGACAGCTGGCCAGCCCCACGGTAAATGTGCTAATCACGATAAAAGCAGAGCAATTAATCAGAGCACAGCAAGGACACGCCCGTTCACAGCGCTGAAAGCAAGCAAAGGAAACCTTCCCACGTTACAATACATACTTTTCTTCCCTAGAGAGCTTTCGGGATACCTATTATGGAAATGTTTACTTCGGTGACACTGAGGGGGAAGTGGTGCAGTGACGCTGCTAATGGTTGTAGCCTTGACGTTTTACAAGGGAAGCCAGCAGTCATCTGTGCAGAGGGACACCACTGCAAGCATTTCCCACCTTCTCTGTGATGGGTCTCACAAGAAAACTTAAACCAGAAAAGAATACACAGTATAATTCAGAAACTGACCTGCTATAGCAAGGAAAGACCTTTTCCTATTAAAGTCAGAGTGAATTGCATATGGTTAATAACCAGGAGATGCCTTTTGGTCAGAGGCAATAATCCATGGAGTTAAAAGGACTGCTTTTAAGGCACAAGAGATTCCTGCTAATACTTCAGGTAAAATGCTACCACTTTTTTTTGCATCGACTATGGCTATTTACTAGGATTTTATTTTTATTTTTGGTAGAAATACATTAACTGCTTAATGTATAAAAATCCTGTTGAAACAAAGGCTTGGAAGCCTCACTTCAGTAGCCATCTCTTGAGTAAGTCACCAAATGCACTCGAGGAATATCTGGATGGAAACTCAAGATGTGCTGCAGCCCTTCACACGCCCCCCAGAGCAAACCCTGGCTAGGTCCCTCCATGTACAAGTGGAACCCTGCCCCATGAGCTGGATGAGGAAGAAGAGCAGCATAGCCTCTCAGGAAAGGGGCCGGGGCAGAGAGAATGCCTGGGCTGTTCAGGGCTGGCTCTACTCACCTGGCACAGCACTGGCTGGAGAGGATGTGGTTTGAAACAGGACATCCTGGGTGTAATCAGTCATGCCAGCCCTGGGTTTTGCTTCCTGTGGCTGTATGGACACCAAGTTGATAGGTTTGTTGTTTTTCTGACAAAAAAAGTTATGCAGACTGAGACAGAGCAAATGATAGCACTGTTTCATGTTTCACCCACAGTCACTAGAACTTGGGCTCATACTAAACCATTGGACAAGCTGTAGGAGAATTTCCATGTGAAAAAATCACTGGATTCATAGCCTCTAAGGCCCAAAGGAATAATTTTCACAAGCCAGGTGGGTATCCCGTAAACCCCAGCCTGCAAAATGCAGGACATGTGTGGGGACCTTGAACAAAATGTCCTCTCTTTTATCAACAAGGAACTGAGCTTGGATCTTGTACAGGAAAAAAAAAAACAAAACAGCATGGATGGGACCCTTCACTAGCTGATGAGAGAAATAACAGACAACAGCTGTGGAATGGAAGTCTCTGTCGCCAGAAATACACCAACATTGTTTTCATAATGGCAGAAGACACCCCAGCTATCAGTGAGCTACACTTCTCCTTTGCTGAACAGAGGGATTGCACTTAGCCATATGTTAACTCAGAAGACGACAGCTCACAGAAAAATTGAGGTAGTACAAAAAAAAATTGCAACAAGGAACTGCCTGCTGGATTGTTATGAAGAATTGCTGTGAGAAAATGTTCATCCTGCTAGGCATTTCCAGGAGCATTGACATTCAGCTGCTCTCCCACTGTAAAGCTATCTAGGAATGCCAGCTGCCACCGCCGCCAAGTGACGTTGGACAGATTCAGCCATGGCAGTGGTCATGTACAGAAAACATGTTCCTTCTGACAGGTACTACACCAAACGCCCAGGCTTTGTATATGTAGCAACAGCAAACTTAAAAAAATTAAAAAACACACAAACAAACAAACAAAAAACCCAACAAAAAATAGTGTGAATGTGGGTGGAAACGAAGAACAAGAACAGGAGCATTCCCAATTTGCTCTCACACATGAAATGGTCACTTTATGAGTTCCAGGGAAGTCCTAAAGATGTAGCAACTTGACATCAGAGAAAAGAAAATCCCTACCCACCAGCATCACCGCTGCAGCCAGGCTTGCTTGGCTCACTACTGAAACATAGACTCAGTTAGTTTTACTGTGTGGGTTTCGTAGGCAATACCTTTTAGCCCAACAGTAATTCACAGGGAATTTGGAGAAGCAGAAACCCTGAGCGCTTTCCTCTTCTTTGCACAAGAAGGTAAGATCCCCTGGGCAGGGATGGATGCGGGTCCTTTCCCGCAGATGGAGCCCTTGTCCCAGGGAGCAGCCGCTCCTTGGCTGAGCCCCGGCCCGGGGAATTCCGGGCTGCGGCACAGGCGGGGTTCAGCAGCTCCTTCTCTCGGTTTTATCAGACTGGGATTTTATTTTCGCTCCGGGACATTTGTATTAAATGAGCTGGTTTTATTAGCCAATTCCAGGAGAAGCCAGGATGGTGGGGAACTGTAGAGAGGGCAGCTCGGTTCTAGCCTAACAGGGGGTCAGGATTACAGGGGGAATTGAAAAGAGGTATGAAAACAGAGTTGTCAAGTAACCATGGCTGTTTGTTGATTTGTTTGTTTGTTTGTTTGTTTCCAGGAAAAGATGTCATTCTGCAGGAACCTGTAAAATCTGATGGTGGTTTGATCCTATCGTTGCCTGTGGTTAGCCCCTGACCATCCTGCAGGACTCATTTATGGGTAACTGTGCTTGCCTAGGTGAGGGGAGTGGAGTAGGGTGTGTGCTACAGCGTGCCATTCATGCAAGAGAAAAAAACGAGTGGTTGAGCACAGCAAGCCATGTCTCCTGGAAAGAGCCAACACAAATCTGCAAATGCCATTTTCCCTAAAACACTGCAGGTTTCACATTTTGTTTTATCCTGAATTAGGAGAAAACAATTTTTAAAAGTGTTCTCAAAGTAGAGCTATACATCCAAATGAATCACACTAAACCCAGTAAAGTGATACATGCTGATGAACTCCAAATGTTTCATTTGGAAGCTGATATCATTGCATTGAATTGTTTTTAAGTGGTTTTGTTCAAACAGTGAATGGAGACATTTTTGGAGGGAAGCTGGTCAGGCTGGTCAGGAGACAGGTCAGACTTGGAAGGAAGGGAACATAACACAGGTTTTATCCAAGCCAAAATGAAAACGCCAGCATACAAAAGAAGTTTTAAAATAATTTTGAAAATATTTTGGTTCTGTGTCAGTGAAACTGATCTAATTTCATAATTCACGGGGAATTAAATAGTTTCATCTGAAAAGAAAAGTTTCAAGAACAAACCCAACAATATTTTTGATCCCGAAACACCACATTTCTTGGCTGCCGGTGCAGCAGAGAACTAGATTATAGTACTGAGACAGATGTTATCAATAATAGTAGGCCAAGAAGTAACTACATGTCTCAGTATGAGACAGTCCTCAGTATTCTGAGTCTGGAAACACAAAAACATTCCAGGAAAATCAAGAGCAGTGGCATTAATTAATGTCACTACTCAGAAAACATGATGAAGATAAATGTATGTACTGAATGTTCTGCTTTCACACTGGGCGAGAAATGAAGTTCGAGCCCCCACAACTGTAAAACTTTATGTCATACTTTAAAAATGTTTAGTTATTTACATTACAGAACCACAAACTTCATCAGTTCAGAACTGAGCCTCCCAGGTTCTCACCCAAACCTTGTCTTGAGTGAATCTGACAAAATCAATGTACTCCTTTCCTTCAAAATCCAAAGAACTCCAATGAATCACTGTGTGTCACCTGCAGCAGAGGAAAGGTGGTTCAGACTTCAGGGATCTGGTTAAGGACCACTGTCTCCAGACAGCAGGTCTTTGGAAGAAGTCTCCCTTGCCCTTAGAGGCACTGCCTTTCTCAGCAAGGCACAGGCAGCAGAAGGGGTCCTCAGATCAACTTTGCAAGATAAAGGAAATATAAAGAGTAGAATCTAAACATCAAAATTGCCATGAACACTTAGGAGTCATGCAACCAGAATACTTCGTATATTTATTATATTTGCTATTTGGCATTTGTATCATTCAGCATTTTAAAGTACCTTTTCATAGCTGATATGATTTTTCCTAGTGATTTAGATTTCCCAGTATGAGAATGGACTCTTACCGGTATCACAGCTTTTAATCTAACACTGTTGGGATGATACATTACTTTATTTAGGGTAATATATACTACTTAAGTGAAATAAAAATTTAATCACCATGTTCATTAAGATAATTTAATCTTATTAGAAAGGATGAAGAAGGACAGATGGGAAATTTTCTCTGCAGAATAAACCCATTAACACCTTCTTACAAAATAAACCAGGATAGCCTTTCTGCATGTTATGAAGACAGAAAAGGCATTCCTACCTCTTACTTTAATAGCCAGTGTTGGTTAGCAACGAGAGCTGACACTGCCTTCAACGAGTATCCCAAACACTGCAAGTCAGCACAAACATTTATCATTTTCACATGAATCGTTCAGCTTGGGTAATGATCCAGGATGACTCTTCTGCAGTACAACATTCATGCACAAAAGTAAATTAATTTTGTGCTGTCATCAGCTGCCAGATTTTTCCACACAAACCAGCCTTTACTTGCAAAGGATCTATCAACTGTTTTAGCTACCTGAAAAAAATATCATTCTGGGGATAATATTTGGGGGGTAACTTTCAGCATTTAGTAGTCTGAAATCACAGAAAACAAGGCTCTAGCTCCTTTTTTAAACATGTAGTTAATGCTTTATAGTTAAATCTTCCTACTTTGGACTTTTGAGAGAAAAGTTAAAAAAAAAAAAAAGAATTTCTGAGAGACCTTCATGGCATCTGCTAGGTAGAGAGAAAATATTCTGATTTTAAATCAAAATGAAGCAGATAGGGTGTAAAAGCCACCACAAAAGCAGGGAAGATGAGGTAGGTAAAAAAACAACAAAGCAAAAATACCTAGGGAACAAACAACAGACAGAACAAAGAGACTATTTAATAGCAGAGTATTTAGTGCTGAAAAACAGGCAGCAGTGCAAATTGCCATTACCTTGTAGAACATCATGCAGGAAAAAAAAAAAAAACAAACCAGGATAACACTTGGAACACCTTAAAGATAGGTTATGTCCAGGTGTGCTGCAAAGAGATGTTATGCAGCTGCTGGAACCTGCACTGCAGTCTCTATTTCAAGAACTCAGCTGGGCTTCAGGTCTCCCTCCCTCCCTCCGATCGCCACCCACACCTGGGTTTGTGCAGAGGAGGAAAGGCAGGAAGGAGGGGATACAGAGACCTCCCACAGTTCGCCATGTGGAGGTCCCTAGCTAGGGAATGGGGTAGAGCTGTCCCACACAAGGCTCTGGGACAAGCCCTGCGGGTACTGCTTGACACCTCCTCCCTCCCAGCACGCGTGGCAAGGCACACGGAGCTACACACCATCCCCTGCACAGCGCTGGGGAGGAGCCCGGAGGCCACTGCAAAGTGCAGCTGGTTCCGTGGTGCTTCCCGTGACCCTGGGACCCAACATGAGGTGCTGTTTCTTCAGCAGCTAAATGGCAGATCCAAAAGCAGAGCAGGGTTATATCCTCACAACTGTTTTAGGTATTAGGATGTTCTCAGCTATTCCTAGACTGTGACTCTAAATCCCTGCTGGTTCAGCTGGGGAAGGAACCAGTGCTACAGCTTGAGATGACTTCGTCCTTCAAATCCCAGAGACACTCAGCAAAGTCCGGGCAGTAAGAGCTAAGATGTCTCATTTTTTTTTTTTTCTTTTTCTTTTTCTGTTTTTTTAAACATCAGAAACATTTTGAAATGTTTCATGTTTTTGAAATCAGAAACGTTTTGAAAAGGAAGCCCAAACTGTCCTTTCTTCAAGAATAAATATTTGCACAAAAATTGTGGCAGCCAGCACTACAAAATGATCATATCCTCACATGACAGTAATTTCTATACTTGCCTGCAGACTCAATCATTTACGGTTTATTTTTTGTGTGTTTGTGGCCCAGCCTGTCTGACCTTAACCACAAACATTTTCCCAATAAGTTTTGGAAGCATGTTAGCCTAAGCAAGGACGACTAAAGGCATTTGAGATGCCTGATGGCATCTGCCTGGCCTCCCTCTGCCAGTGCAAAAGGGCACAAGTCTTCCTTAGGTACTGTCATACCTACCAGCCTTCTGTGTATGCCTCAGATATCCTTGTGGATCTCTAATGGCATCCAATGCCTCTGTTTTGTCAACTAAACTGAGCCTTTGGTGTAACACTTTCCCGAAACTCTGGCCCTAATAAATGTAAATAAGGAATAAATGTAGGCCTGCAAATGTGTCAGGAACCCACAAATGTGTAGATTGCTTCACAGCAACAAGTCTCCCTGCAAACAGCTGCTCTACACTGAGACGATTTTCCCCAACACAAGTCTACATTTACATTAATCTGTAAAGGCATTACTGGCAGAACACCTTAATAAAAAAAGAAAGGCAGGCTGAGATTACACAGCAAGGAGTAGCTATTGATGACCCTAGAGAAGAACCAGAATACATTTAAATATCAGTGGTATTATTTCTACCTTTTTTTCATGCACTGTGCACTAAAGGGGCAAATTAAGCAAAGCTCTTAAACACATAAAGTATTGCAACAGTGTAGGCAAATTCTGTGGAGAAAATTAAATGAAGTCCTGGAGCATTTCAAATAGTGTCTCAGTACCCCAAGGTCAGCACAGTCATTCTGGAAGCACTTTTTTTTCCATTTTCTTGGTTTACGATGGGTGACTTACTTGATATTCTCATACTGCCATAGTTTCCTTCTCCTCCTTTACATCCAGGCACTGACAATGCTCTGAGCTCTACAGAATGGCAAACACCCCAAGCAACCAAACAAGTCTGTTTGCCTCAGAAGGAAATGATAAGAAAAAGACATGATGTTTTCTTAGCTCTTTTAACTTAGATTGATAATGGTCTTGCTTTTCCTATTTTTCTCCAGGCTTCCCTAAAAAAAATATTAAAGAAAGAGTTAAGTTCTCAAACACTCAGGTCTTGGTTCAGTTGTGCATTTATGTGGGCATATTTGGGGCATTTGTCTGAAAACCTGGGTGTACCTTGACATCGAGCCATGAGGAGAATGGACTAATTTTTTCCAATCTTGGCAAGACAAGCACTCTTAAAGCAAAACAACTTAGTCATATTATGAAAGCTGAGACCCTTGCAAATTTATATTCCTTGCCAGTGTTTGGGTATTTGTGTGGGCCCAGGGCCAGAAGCAGGCAAAGGCTTTGAAGGAACAGAGAATGGACTTTGTGTTGCTGATTTGGAGATAATTTCTGCCTCCTCCAGATGAGTCTAGGAAACACTTATGGACTGGCACTTGGTGATGGTACAGTTTCTATCAAGTCTATATTCACTCGTTGTGTCCTGCCTTCTAGGCATCTAAGGGAGATTTAATTTTGATGCCAAACATCACAGCCAGTTGCTTGACCTGACTGAGTGGTCAGGTGTCTGACCTTATATAGCTGCTGACATATATATATATGTCTGACAGGTCTTGGTAAAAATTAATAAAGAGAAGCAGGGATGCTAAACTTTGACCAGAAGCTCCAAATTCTAGTCTTGATTACAAAGATGCAGCACAGTCATCTTACAGAAATCAAGAGCTTTCTTGATTTCCAAAGTTCTCCCTGTAGATGAGAGGAGTGAGAGAGACCTGGAAAAGCAGCGTGTCTCTGTGACCAGCTTCCCAAATTGCAGGAGTTTGAGGAAGCACAAAATGCTCTCCTTCCCTTGCTTTCTCTTCCAAATACAGACATGCCTTTTTCAGACTGCAGCAATAGGGCCTAAATGTGCAGGGTACCAAGCCTCCAGCAAAATTTCAAGTGCCTACTCCCATGAGAGTCAATAATGAGGTGTTAGCTCCTGACTAGATCGGATTTTCCACTCTGGAGGACAAGGATTTCAGAAAAGAGGGCGCTGAAAATATTTGATTTGGAGAACCATGAGCAACTCTGAATAGAGCAAGAAATGAGGATGTGCTCTGTGTCAGGGATCTGCTGAGACAAATACCAAAATATGAAAACAGCTGCTTACAAAAGGTCCATGTAGCTGAACAGTCTGTCTGACTGTAGCAAAACCAGATGCCCAGAGAGAAGCACAAGAATAGATCAAGCGCATTTTCCCAACATAGCCTGCCAGGCTCCAACACTTGGTGCCTCAGGCATTTCCTGAGCCAGAGGTTGTCTGTTGTATTTAATAGCTGCACACACACTTTTGCTCCAGAAACTTGTCCAGTCTCTTCTTAAATGATGTGAACATTTGGCATCCACAACACCCTGTGGCAGGGGTCTAAGGCTTTAACTAACACACAGCAAACAAAGAACTACTCTAATTTGGTACTCTAAAATGGATCTATTACCTACTGGTTTCACCTGATGCCCCAACTTTTATCTTTTTTTTTCACTATTAGTCATGGTAAACATTCAGCCCCTTAATCCATTAAACCATCCATGATTACATCATCTTTGTTGTATGTGTCATATCTCACCTTACTTAACTCTCTTCCAGATGAAGCATCCTAGCCCACACTGTGATACCAGACACAGAAGCCATTCTCAAACCTTTTCTGGTACCCCCAGCACCACAGCCTAACAGGTCCCCCATGTATTTATTGGCCCTTTGGATTTCTTGTAGAAAAGCTGTGCTGGTTCTTCCCTCATTTATCCATGTGCTTACTGTGTGTAATCTTTATGGTACCTTCAATTTACCCTCCAGCTTCACAGAACCACATTTGACTCCCACAGGAGAGAATATCTTATAAGCAAGAGACTACACATTACCACTTGCAGTTCAGCTTTCAGCCCTGAATTCCTTTACTCTCTTTATTGGGAATTTTGATGTAATTATCCCTTGCTTTTTCTTATTTTTTGGCAGGAAAAGTGAAGGCTGTTTTATCATGCTCTCAAATTTAACCTGCCAGAGATCTATGAACACCAAAGTTCAGGCTGCAAGGCCATCTTGTGCCTTCATCAGTTTGCCTTACAAAAAAAAATAGACCAATGTTCAGAAATCAGACACCCCTCTGATCTGAAGATAAGCCAGTCTCGGTGTTTTTGAATGAGCTTCTTCCCTCACAAAGGGTAAATACCAAGCAACATTAAAAGACCATTACTTAAAAAAACCCAAACCAACAAAAAACCCACCCTCTCCTTCTCATTTTACAAAAATAGTTTTAAGAGCCTAGAGTCTCTCTTAACATGTGCCTGTGTTGCATCTTCAACAACCTCCCCTCAGCTTATCAGGACATGGTCACCTCTGCCTTGTCACAGCTCCCTTTGCTGCTTCCCTGCACAGTGCAAACTCTTTGGAGAAAAATCTGTCCAGGTTGGATGCTGGGAGAGCCAATTCTGCGAAATGCAAATTTCTAGAAGGAGCTCCTGACACCTTTTCTCCCCTTTCTGTCCTGGGTGTGGATATCCCACCTGGACACACCACACCAGGCAGACTTTCCTCTTGTAACACCAGCATCTAATAAATGGCATTTGAGTGACCCAGGGGCCAAACACCTGACATGAGGCCTGGCTTGCCTCAGGGCACTCCAGAGCCCCTCCCAGCTGGCCAGAGCTTCTGTCCCTCTGCAAGCTGGATCCACAGGGAAGAATGGCATTTCTTTTTCCTTTTCACTGGTGAGGTGTTGACAGTGGGGTTGTTGCTTTAAGACTACAGGTCCCTCTGCACACACAGCCATGCAAACACTGTGATGCCCCAGCAGCAAGAATGTACTGTTGCTGAACATTTGCCACGTTTTCCATTGCATGCCAGGCTGTTTCAGGCAGATGTACTTCCAGGACATTCTTCTCTCTCCTGAGAGATCAAGTGACCCTGCACGGCTCTGGCATTACTGCCAAATGCCAGGCACTTCCTTGCTTGCTTGAACTTTCCCTTCCTTCTGGTTCTCTGGAAAATGCAGCAGGTCCCACCACAGTGGCACTACTGCTCTCCTGCCAGTGTGAAAGGAGAGCTATCTGTAGTGAGCAAATCTCAACAAAAGGAAAAAGGAGAGGCAACCACATTTCACATTTCAGAGGGAACAACAGCAAGGACTGAGGTTTCAGCAGCAAGAGAATCTGTCGGCCAAGCTGGGGAGGTGGCAGCAGCAGAGATGATACCTCTTGGCCAGTTCCCACTAAGAGGTGGTCCTTGGGATGGGTCCCCAGCATGCCAGCTGGTGAGAGAGAAACGGAGGACGGGAGGTTGTGGGAGATTAAAAAGCAAAACACCAGAAGTTACCAGTCACCTGGGGCACAGAGAGATAAAGTTTGAATAGGTTCTCAGCTGTTCAGGTACAGGAATACAATGCCAGAGAGGAAAAAAAAAACCCAATGGTGCTGCCCCAGCAGTGTCACCGAGGGATGACCTGCTGTGTTACGGAAACTCTCCAGCAGCTCAGTGTTATCCTGGCAATCAGTGAAAGCTGCTGTAGCTCATAGAATCACACAGGTATACATCATGATAGATGTATACCTGATTTTCTATTACACTGCTTTAACAAGGAGGATTTCAATGATTTAATTATGCAGACTGCTTTTCCCCAGCTGATTCATCTTGTAGTTCCACACATCCCCTTAAGAACAAGCATGAGAAAGCATCATATTTACTGACATTCATGCATGGACTTCCCACCTCCACTGAGAAACATGAGCAAGGTTTGGCCACTGAGTAACTTGCAGTCAATCCCCTCAGTTCATCACCTGGACTGCCTGCCAAGTAAATGGCCTTACTCATCTTATTGATACAGAAACATCCATCATTTCAATTATCCATGACTATGGAGGCGAATACCTCAGACTCTCCCAGGAATTTATGTAACTCTATGAGGGCAGAAGAGAAAAGGAAAAGACAGCACGGAGGAAAGGTCATGTCTCTACTACCTTCCCCAAAGCAGGAAGGTCCTTTCATTGATGCCAAATAAAAGAGAAGGCGCTTTGTGCAGTTAAGGAATAAATCACTACAAAAGTACCGACACTGCTATGGATGGGTATTTTCAGACCCACAGCAGCCACCACCCATGAAATCCAGGCTCTGACAACTTTTAAGTGTCACATACATCATGTGTTAGTCTATTCTATTTCCATGCTGAAATGCAGGTAGTCACTCTGCAGTGTCATGTCACAAAACACAGATCAACAATCATAATACCACATGAGATATGTGACCATAAAGCAATCAAATAGAATGTAATTCAAGTCCAGAAATAAGCCCTGTCCTTGAAAGGATTTTCACAGCGTACAATAGACCAGGAACAGACAACTAGGGCAAAACTGGGGAATCAGTAAAATATAATTTGTTCTTAATAAATATTTAGAAATATTTTTGCAGTTGTTCTGATAAAGGCTTAGCATATATCCTTTATAGGACAAGTGATTAAGATGAGAAAACACTTGACAAGGCTTAAATTAAATTAAATTATAAACAATATATTAGCTACACTTATTTTTTACAGCTAGAAATTCAGTTATTCTAAAGCTCTGATGTCTGTCTGCTGAGGCAATTGCATGAATGGAATATATTAAAGAAGTAACAAAACATCTCAAGAATGGCCATTTACTTGATTTAAAAAAAGTATTTTAAGAGCCATCAAAGACAGACAATGAAACATGAAACTGTTAAAAATATTAATTCCTTTTGGCACAGATCCCTCTTTGCATTCTTTTTACTCTTTGCAAGATGACTTTTTCCATTTCTACTGTTTATGTGAGCTTGAGGCTACAGCATGCAATGTTTCTTTAAAAAACAAAGGAAAACTAATCTCTTCTAACCCAAAGAACAAGTAGCTTTAGTCCTAGAAGGAACGGCTAAGATTTCTGCTCTGCATTAAAAGTATCAGGGTCATTTATAAAAGCTTAGGTGGAGGTTATTTGTTTTAAAAGATCCCTCCTTCTGGTCCCTCTGGTTCTTTCTCTGGTGCCTGTTTAGCAACTTTTATATTGGCTTAATCTGACATATCTATGGCCAACTGGATTGTTGCGCTCATAATATTTTTTAAATTTGTATTAGCAAAGCCTACTTGGAAAAGATTTCCATCAACTAGTTTAAATCTCAGTCATGCCTCTATGATCATCCAGAGGACAAGGGAAAAATGACCTGATGTTTCTATGCAGTTTTCACAGAAGACAAAAAAATGGAGGAAAAGACTGCTTTGAATCTGTACAGCAGGGGTGCATGAAAATAAACATCCTTCAGCTATTTTATGGAGAAATTTATGGATTATTATGGAAATAAATGGATTTAATCTGTTTAATAGCATGCAGTAATGCTGTTCAATTAAATGTATTTTTGCCAGGCTAAGTTTGAATTCTGATGTCTACTGCCTGGCAGTAACCTGAACCTACAATTATTATGCCCTTTAATAGTCCCCAAAAATGGCACGAGGCTGGCTCCACAGTGGTGGCTGCACCTCAGCAAAGCCGAGCAGCTGGTGTTGCTGAAATGCAATGCCAAAGCAGAACAGACCTTACAAACCTGCCCTGTCTTGTTCTTCTCACCAGGCTCCCTCACACAAAGGTGTAAAGGCAGGAACAAGACCTGAGGCTGACAATCTCTCAGACCTCCACAGACATTTGCTGATAAAGGCAGAAGTTCTGCCTGTGAAGATTTTCTAGCCTCACAAAATATATGTAAAAAAAAAAAGGTGGATACTGGATGCATTAGATGCAAAATTACTACTTTATTTTTGGAATGCTGTTTCAAACTTGAGGCATCCACACTGAAACAGTTTGTCAGCCTTTCTCAGAGCTTGCCAAGGGAGTGTACTGTATTTACATGGAGTTCAGTTAATTTTCTTCATGTTTCTGTTCCTACTCTAAACTTCATTCTTCAGTATTTACTTCCTCTGATCCAACTCTCCCTGCTCAACTAGTCACACAAACCCACCTCTCTTAACCCCAGTCCTAGTTTCTTTGCTGAACATCATTCAATCTCTTATCGTCTCAGTCCCAGTCCCCCTTGCCCAGGAAATCTCCTTTATCCTTCTTGTTCCAGTTCTCAAAACCCCATCTTTCAACCCTGCCCTGACTTTCCAGGCAGCTTCCATATAATTCAGGCTATTTCCTCCTTCACGCTGCCAGAGTGATAAATGCCTCTTAGCTTTGCCAAATCTTGGCCTTGCCAGACTACAAGGTCCAAAAGACCTGAGCATGTCCCTTTTCTCCCTGGTCACAGAGTTGGAGATGTTCAAAGACATGTAATGTAGCTAAATTTAGGTGAAACTTACTGGGAGATCAGTAAGACACATCCTTGTCCCAGAGCTGACCTCCTGGCAAGGCTCACACTTTCACTCTGAAGGCCTTAGAGGAGATGAGGAGCAATGGACCGTTTTCAAAGGAAAGGTCACCTGGAGTTTAACATGAACAAAATGACATTTCCTCCAGCTTTATTTACAGAACCAGATGAACCATTTCAACTAACATTTTCAAAGCCCAGCATGGGAAGTTTCAGCACGAATAGCTAAAATGACAAAATTATAAAAAACTAAAGGTAGGTTACTTTCCTGGGGAATGCTGGGAGAAGAGGAGCCACGCACCAACTCTGACAGAACTTTTCCCCTCTAAACTAACACTGGCAGCTGAGGGGCAGCCAGCCTACAGTCCAAATGATCACTCTGTTTCTTTTTAATAAGAGTTTGGACCTGCTTCAAGCCTAGTGCTAAAATTAGGTATTTCACTAGCTTTTTAATTTTTCAGTTCAAAGTCTAGAAGTTTTGAGAAACCACATAAGCCACTACTGAAGGTTTCCGTCTGGGCCGTGGTTCTGAGTTCAAGATATCCAACAGAAGCTGTTTTGCATTCTGTAAGAAGCCAGATGAGCACAGCTCAAAGAGGCAAAAGTGTTGCACTTCACATCAATCTCAATGCTGCTACAAGGGAAAATACAGTTCCACTTTTTACGAAAGCCAAGGGAAGGATGAATACCTGGATAGAGAACTTTCTACAACCACAGTGTGTGGTAGTTTAGATGCGCCTTTTCTAAGAGACCTCTCTCTAGAGGACACAAATGATTCCAAAGACATAAACAGCATGCCAGCCTGACTGATGTGATTCATCGCGGCTTCGCTTTGATGAGATCACCATATGCTATTGCAGAGCACAAGAAGCCTCAGTGCCTGAGCCTGAATTTTATGGTTCAAGAATCACCTATGTTTTCACTCAGGAAATTTATAGTCTTTGCTAACCCTAAACTAGGAGACACATCAGTCACACACTGCAACCTTTCCAGCAAACTCAGCTCCACATGCACTATTTCAGTTTCTTTTCTGGTTCTGTCATTTTGCAAGTAGACAAAGGAAAAAGGTTAAAAGTCAAAATAGGCGAGCTGTAGCAATAAGTTCAAATTTTCTTGAAATAAGTAGCAGTCTCTGAGTACCAACTCAGATCATGTAAGACTATGTACTTAAAAATGTTTGGCTTAGAAAAATTACCTTTATTAACCTTCCACCAGTGCCCCCAGAGTGGCATTTTTAGAGCATTCAAAAAGCAACACTGCTCCAGTAAGTGCTCTACCCTTTCAGTTGTTCCATTTTACTTTTCACATCAAATATATTACCTTGCCTTTAAACCAATGCAGAAGCCCTCCCGAAATTTTTATACATGTGCTTTTTATATGTTGTTTTTTCTTTTACTTACACCTCCAGTTTCTGATTGTGTTTCAGGGTCAAGAAGAACCACATGAGGAAAATCAAATTTTAAAGAGAGAGACAGCTGAGGTCATAATCTAGAAGAAATTTTTTTCCCTCTTTTAATATAGTCATCCACCTACCTGATAGGCTGATATGCTCATTCATCCATCTACCTTTCAAGCAAACTTTTACAAGTATTTAATCTTCTCTTTTTCACTAGCAGTTAGTCAGTTAGTACAAATGATGCTGCATGCTCATCAGTTACCAATATATTGCTTTATTTCTTGGTAGCAAATTAAGGCTTTATCGTGAGATTTGTACAGTACAGGCCAATTTAAACATTAGAAACTTTAAAAACCATGTAGCACTATTCACTCAATTTAACATAGCCAGAAAAGTAGCTTTTTTTTTTTTTAATAAACAATTACATGTTACTAGTGAGGCCTTGTAGTTCATGAGTGCAAATGGCTCAAAATCCCACCATCCTCAGGGCTCAACATTTAAATTCCTTGAGGCCATTTTTAGATAAAGGATAAACAGAGAGTATAGCTGGCTCGGATAAAATATACTGTATTACTTGCTGGAGAAGAATCTCTTATTTTAAAAATATGAAAGAAAAACCAAAGTGAAATTAACTGTCCAAGGGATGGTACCTCCTATTAGTCACTGACCAGTAACAGTAGCAATGACAAATTCATTTTCCATGGCTCTTTTTGCTTTAGTACAATTTGATTTACAATTCAGAGCTGATGCAATGCTGTATATTAAGAAATCTAAAACTGGAGGAACATAACATAAGTTACAGGAGTTTTTGCAGCAGTAGGACAAGTTCCCTCTGCAAGGACACATCCAAACGATTGCCTTTTTTATTTTCTTTGCAACTTGAGAGAGCATTGTTTTATGTATTTCCTCGGCAGTTACGTATTTTTCATGAGCATATTGATTTTCACTTCATACCAATGATTTTATTAGTGTTGTCTGGAGATGATGGAACTACTGCTTATGAAAACCAGACACAGAGCTTCCCTTCTCCTGAGACACTTACAGCGTTAGAGCTGAATGTATGAATTCGCCTGTCATTCAGGCACAGGAGGCCTGCCTGAAAATACCATCACCCCTCACGTGTCTGGCTTTCAGATCTGAGCATTACACGTGAAAATACATGGAAACAGCTGCCAGAAAGTTGTGAAGAAAGTAACCGTGAATCTGGGGAAGGAGCCAACGAGATGGGGGACCTCCAAAACACTCCTGCTCATGCAAGAGTAAGAGTGACCATGAGAGTACCAGGAGCTCCCAGTGTCACGGGGCAATGCTGGTGTTTAATTCTTGGTTGAATGCAGCTGTACCTCCAGCCTAAGCTTAGGAACACACACAGCCAAAGTCTCAAAAAAATCTAAATCTAATGTGAATAACACTCCAAGCCCCTCTGTCCCCAGGGGTGTTATCTAACGTCAGGCTAATGTCTTTGAAGTCTTGAGATCAGCCATCTATCCTTTGAACTGCAAGGCCACAGTAAGGGGTCAGGTTTCTAAGTGTATTATGGCACACACTGACTTTACCTCAACGCATGTGCCTGGTTTGCTCAGGGACCATCCACTGCAGTGGTGCCACAGCTGCTGAAAAGGTACAGTGAAGGGACAAAGCCAGACATTCTGGTGACAGCCATGCAGCACAGCGATTGGGACTGTCCTGTGCAAGCTGTTCCACAACGCCTCAGAGCCTCCCTGCTGTCCTACAGAACTATCTCAGATTGGTGCAGAATTACAGCAACTTCTCAGACTGGTTTGCTGGCTTTTCCTTTTGCCAGGCCTCCAATATTTCATTTGTTCTCCTTCACTCAGGTGAATATGTCACTGTTTATCAGAGCCAGAAGTCCCTATCTACTGCCAGAGCGTGGTAATACACATGCAGGAGAGGGCAAATTTAGAACTGAAGGCAAGTAGTGATGATTCACGAGTGACCTGGAAGTGGGCTTCCCAAGAGAATCCATGCATGGGCACAGTGTCTAGATTCACTCAGCAGAAGTGCTCAGCAGTGGCCAACAGGTCTCACTCTGCCTCAAATGAGTGTGTTTAAGAACATTACCCAGTATTTCCTGAGGGATTACAATGGATGACTACCAAAAAATGAAACTACTTGGAGACAAGAAGATGCTTTATCAGCCATATTGGAAAAAGTTGGGGAACACAGACACATTTTGCATAGTCAGCTTCATGAACACAGCTGGAATTCAGATGTATTTGACACAGCTTAGTAGCATTTCCAAAGGAGGGATTATGTGCTATTTCCTTTGGAGTCAGCTACTGTAGTCTGGGACAAGATCATGGCTCTTATGGAAATAACACCCCACTGGGGATGCTGAGCACTCATTGCTTTCTCATTAAGGCAGCCTCTCCACAGAGACCCACGGCACCTTAAAAATTGATCATACAAAACAGCAAACGAAACAGTCCTCTAGAAACCCCCCTCACCCACAACGTACAAGAAAAGCTGACTCCCGTGAGCGACATAAAAGACAGCATTACTGAATATGGGAGCGTGTGTTTATACATCAGTGTTTTTAATACTGCATTGCAACGACAGGTGTGGGGTGTCCCTTCAGAAGAAGGCAGGGTTGGTGTGCTCTATAATACAGCGCTTGCAATGTCGTTTAACAAATCTCAGAGCATCCACGGAGACTTCGCAGTCCTGCACATTCAACATCTGCAGGTCAAAACAGTTGGCAGCTACAATCTGCAGGCCCTGCCCGGTGATGCTCTCGCAGGATTTCAGGCTCAGGCGCTTTAGGTTGAAGCAGTTGAGGGCTAGAAACTCCAGGCCGGTGTCTGAGACCAGAGGGCACTTGCCGATATCCAGCGATTTGAGTTTTGTGCAATTTTTGGCGAGGTACTCGACGCCGTGGTCCGTGATGCCCTCGCAGCCCCGCGCGTTGAGGTAGCGCAGCTTGCTGCAGTACTTGGCTATGTATCGGATGCCCACGTCCGTGATGCGGCCGCAGTGAGCGATGCTCAGGTATCGGAGGCGCGACTCCAGCTTGGCAATCTCCCGCATGCCGAAGTCGCTGACGAAGCGGCAGTCGCTCACGCTCAGTTCCTTAATGGACGTGCAGTAAATCATCAGGTAGCGGAGACCCTCGTCGGTGATGCGGACGCAGCGGCGCAGGTACAGGTGGGTCAGCTGAGTGCAGTGGGCGGCAATGGTGTGCAGTCCTTCGTCCTCCAGGACGAAGCAGTCTGTCATGTCCAAGTAGCGGATGGAGATTTGCTTCCCGTGTAGGGGAGACAGCTTGATGGAGGCTTCGCGAGTCAAACTGATGCACGTTACTTTGGAGCAGCCTAGGTGGAGAAACACAGTGAGTTTAAGCAAGCAGTAAAAACAAATCACGTGGCAGGACCTGAAAGCTGAGTGCGAAATGGTGTGCTGGGTGTGAAGAAGGTACCTTCATGTTGCAAGAGCAGAATCACCCTGACTGCCTAGTCTGGATTTGCTGTGCAGAGTCCCCACACCAGAGGAAATACTCAACTCCACTGGAGTCAGTGAGGTTTGCTTTGAGATTTTGAGCACGGGGAAAGCAGTGGACCTATTTTGTCCATATCCCAAATGTAAAATGATGGTCTTGGGTCTATCTAGGGACAGTCTGTGATGTTACTGCAATATAAACCCAGTGACAGTTAGAGAAAATAATACTACGTGACAACCAAAGCAGTTTTTTGATCAAAGTCAGTCTCATTGCTGACTGACTGAGTTTGCAAACCAACATCAGAGGCTCTTTCACCATCCAAATTCATTACAGAAAACACACCCACCTCCCCCCCCCAAAAGCATTTGGAGAACAGATGTGAATCCAGCCCCAAGCCTGCAACGTGGGGAAGGATGCAAAACTATGGTACAACTGTGTGCTTGCAGAAGGGTGGGGATTTGGATGACCTAAGGAGAATGGGAAAAATTGGTAGGAGCCAACAGACTGGTAAGGGCATGTGAGGACATGGACAGACACAGAAAAGGACTGTGTCAAATGAGAAGGTCTGGCCTTGAATGGAGGTAACTGGACCAGAGGAGAAACACCAGACCTTGCAAGGAAAGACAAAGAACTAGATTAAACAGAAAAACACACTCACAGGCTTTCTCAATTTTAAACCTCCACTCAGTGCATAGTGGCAAGTGAAAGCTTTTTTTGGAAAGTGCGGTTTCTGCTGCATTGCAAACTGGCAGTCTCAGGCTCCTGAGGAAAATTCTTGGCTGTGCCAAGTTCAGCTGGGTACATTCCATTAGCACAGCCAGAAACAGCTGCAAGCATGAAGGGAGAGTCTACCTGTTAGTGATCAAGGCCCAACAGTTTTAGCCATAAATGTCTACTCAGACAAATTCTGCAGGTTATGCCCAAAAAGGTGCCCTTAGGTAGAAATAAAAAGACCTTTTCTGTATTGATGAAACACCAGCCAAGCGGTATAAAAAGTGATGGCCTTAGAGCTCCATGTATCAGAAATCCTGTAGTGTGGAAGTAAAGAACATGACAATGTATGGAGACTGCCTCAGAAACTTAAACGGCCCAAACCTATACCACTTGAGACAGTAAGATGTCATTCAGAGGCTTAGTGGAAGGCATGAATATACTTCAGTTCTTTAAAACAAAAAGGAAAAAAAAAAGGATAACCCTGTGGACTCACACAAATGCTGTTAAGAAACATGGGATATGGACTTCAAACAGTTTGCCACCTGCAACAAGATTTCTACATTCATCATTTGAACTTACGTTGGATCTTTAATTTGGGTTTCAAATTTAGTTGAACAGATGCAAATTTTACCTTAGGCCTCACACAATTAAATGGGCAAATTGCCCACAGGTTATGCAGAAGCAAGACCTTGAAGCAAAATGCTCTGCTCAACAAACACCTTCTTAAAACTGAATGCAATCTTCTCTTCAGACTGTGTTTCAGATCCATCTATGCTATGGAGCAATTTCTGGAAATACTTTTGCCTTCACGTAAGTACTATATCCATGCTCAGTAACACAAAGGACTTTTCTAAAGGGAAGCAGTACAATACTAATGGTGTAAAGAATTCACCTCTATTTTATTCTTTGAAGTAGGTGATACAAAATGCATAAAAGGAGTTCCACAGAAGAAGCTGGCACCTAGGCAGAGTTCTGCTGCACCTGATGTAGCTGTCACTATTGCATTTGGCTGATGAGGTTGCTGGATTAAGGAGTCAGTCTGGATATTTTATATTCTGACCAGAATTCAATTTTAAAATCTGGCTTAGTGAGAATGATGCATCCATGAAGCCAAGGAGAATGTTCTGTCTGCTTAGAGTCCAAGGAGCTTCAATGACCGTAATTAGAAAGTGAATGGGTCAGAAGTCTCACAGCAGGGCTGGAGTCACATACATCAGTGTGTGATCACTGTTTTGACAAGCTCAGCATTGCCTTGTCTAGTTACTTTGGTTATACTGTAAAATATTTCATGGGAAGGATATTCAAAACGGTTTCACCAGGAAAAAGAGTCCATGCTGATACAGAACTGCCTGATTTCTAGGCAAAATGACAGGTTTCTGGGTCCGCGACAATTCTTCTGTCCTGAATAATACAAAATGTAAAACCAAAGCTCTTCTAACAGGATTTTCCATAAAGTAAGTACAACTGATTTTTAAAAAGGGGGAGAAAAGTCCAAACAGACTGAAAAAAGCATTCGCTAGTGTGTTAGATAATAACTTGCAGTTAAGCTCACGCAACTTCTAGCGATATCTCAGACCTGCCCACAAAGCAGATGCTGACCTTACAGATGACAGAACTTACATTGTGGAAAGCTCTTAAAGCTAATGCAAACATCTGCTTTTGACATTAAAGATTTTGGTACATTTTTGCTGCCAAGTAGCCATCCAAGGGGGAAAGGGATTCAACTAGAAGTACAACTGTGAACTGGGATTTAATAAACTAGCAACTAGCACCACCCCCTAGCACACACACCCAACTCCTCTTGCTCAGTAAGGAACCAAACCAGTGAACCACTTCAGTCCTCAGAATTGCTTCAGCATGTAGGTGCAAGCCTCGTCCTCATAACAACAGACAGAAGCAGGGGAAAATGCAATTCTGTTTTCAAAACATCCTCCGAAATTACCCACATTAGAATAAAAAAAGTGGACTCAAAACAAAAGGAACTGTGGACCAAAGCATTTTCAGTCACCTACAAGTCCCCAGGTGCACTCAGGGTGTGAGCTTCAAAGCTCTAGACAGGTACATACATTTTCTTCCAATATTGGAGATGCTTCAACCTGAATGTGTGGTGAGCAATCCAGAACTAACGTCAGTATGCACCAACAGAAAGTAAACAGGGTCACTGTGAATAGGCTCCTGTGGAGTTCCAGAGACTCCTTATCCCCTGGTGGTTTTGGAGAGCAATCACAAAAAGGACATAATTCAGATTTGTTGGTATTTGTTTTGATGGCTTCCATGACATTCTGCCATTCTAGGAATGGGGTGAGAGAGTTCGATAAATCAGCTTAAAAAGAAAAAAGCAGAGAAAAGAAAGCAAATCAGTGTACATCAGATAGGTAGCCTTGGAAAAATCACTTTATCTGGGTACCAGTGACTCAATAGCATCACTTCCTCTCCCCGTTTCATCCTGCTTGTTGCCACTGCAATGGCAAATCTGGTTCAGATGATTTATGATGGCATTAGACTGATACCAAATGAGATCACAAAATAAATGTTGAGCAGCAAATTTACTTCAGTACTCTGCTTGGCTACATCCTTTCCATTAAGTGCCAACCTATTTGCAAAGAGGAAATTCTGTGCAGCTGACCTTGGGAAAAACATCTCGTTTCCCCAGAGCAGGTTTGAGGAAAATTGTCTAAAACACTTCTGCTGTTCCAAACAGCTGCAACCGCAGCTTTTTTTTTAAAAAAAAAAAAGAAAAAAGAAGACAAAAAAAAAAGAAAAAAAGTCCAAGCTGGCTAAGTCTTGTTAAAATAGCAATGGAAACAAGGGAACCTTGAAGTTTAGCTAGGGATGACAACTGATATTAATACCCAGACAAAAAGCCTAGCACTTACTCTGAGTGCCACCTCAAGTCACTTATTAGATTACAAATACATACATTACACATTTATAATCTACATGTATCTGTGTGTGAAAAAGATAAAACAAATTTTGCTGAAGTATCTAGCCTTCACCACATGATGTAGCACTGACTGCAACGTGGGCCCTTGTACGAGTGCTTTGTGCAAAAATCTGTCAAGGCCTTGCACTATTTGAGCAGGATCTCTCTGCTAGCTCACCTCCTTTGGAGGAGGCTTGGCCACTCCAGAGGTGCTGCTGGCATTAGGGGCATTGAGATTCCAGTGATGCCTGTCTCACCGGTACTGTGTTAGGAGACTGGCATTCCTACTTCAAAAGACAACACAGAAAGGGAGAGTGTGCGTTTGTGGGGTTTGACAAGCGTAACGGTTTCAGAATCAGAAGCATCTGTATTGGAACGCTTCCTGTTACCTGACACATCCAGGTGTTCCAGGTTTGGGCACAGTGACACGACATCAAAGACTGCCTCATTGGAGATGTTGTAACAGCCAGACACCTCCAGCCTCCTCAGTTCTGGGCAGCACTGGGCAATGGTGTAGAGTCCTCTGTCTGTGAGCCGCCTGCAGCCACTAACAATTACCGTCTCCAACATGAGACATACGTTGGGAGTATCCTGACAAAGCCTCCGGGTCAGCACTTTCAGAGCCCTGTCTACGTTGATTGTCTCGCCGGTCAGGCGAATAGTCCTCCAGAGCCGGGGGTCCCAGGCCAGGTTGTACCAGCGGCGGCACACGCGGGCACAGCGGCACAGCTGGTTGGTGGGCAGGAAGGAGAATATCTGGATCATGGAGTGGTCGGGCAGCCGGTCTATGTTGGCCTGTTCCTTCTGGTGCTTGGATGCCAGCCGGATGAGAGGATGGGTGAGACGGGTTGGAGGCGGCGAGTGGACCATGGCAACAGTTTCCCCAGTGACCGAGGATGAAGACGTCGACGAGCCTCTGCCATTTTGGAACCCAGGGGAATTTGGCGGAAATATTAATGCTGGACTGGGTGTGCTGAGCGTCCGCATGCTCAGGTCGGAATCTGGAAGACAGAACACACAATTTCAGTAAGCACTGAACAGACACAGAGCCCTCTGCATAGCACAGCACCCTGCTAGCCTGTTCATTAATGGAGTATGATGGACTTAGGGGTTTGTTGGGGGATAAACAGTCATTTTTACCAGTGAGAATGAGAAATCATGTATTTCAAAAGCCACGCGAGCAAAGGAGGGGCCACAGTTCTGCGCCCTGAAGAGGACATGGATTCTAAGTCCGAGGATTTTAATTCTTTATACTATCAATTAAACACTGCAAGAAATTAGTATGTTTGAGTCACAGGCCTTTTTTTGGCAGAGAGTAGCTGCCCATAACCTTGGCACAGCTGTGAGATGCTAGGGGCAGAATACTGTGGTCCTTCACCTCTCAGCTCCTTCAGCCATTTAGTGGAAGGCCAAAGAAGAGCTCACAAGGCAAATGCTGCTTCCTTCACCAGATCTGGGTAGATGTGACAAGCACAACTCCATACACTTATTTTCTTTGTGTGGTTAAAGAAGCTAATTTTTCACTCGTGCAAGCTGGAACTCAGCAGTTCAACCAGGAGCCCAGTGACTCATTCTTCATGTGCACACAGAAAGCACCGCTTTCAATGGACTAAAGTGAACTTCAGTTGGATTTGAGAAAACAAGCCCAGAAAAGTAAGTGATGAAGAAACAGCATGCCTGGAAACTTGTTGGAGAGTTGTTATACAACATCTACACACTTATTGCTAGGCCTAATTGTCACACAGGAAGCAGTCAACTCAATTTCCCTCCCCAAAACAATTTGCTACTTCTTTACCTTCTTTATTTCACTTTACTGGCAAAAATTGGGCACAAAAATCAAGATATTCTGCTACTAAGAAAGATTACTTTTGCTGTAAGATTACTTCAACTTTTTTCCCTTTGTGCTGACATTGTTGCCTACAAGTCATTTCCACTCCTTCTCCCAGTTTCTCCAAGCAAACCAAGGAAAACACTGGAAGACAACTAGGATATAATTTTGATAGTCAAGCAAATGCCATGGGCAATACATTTAGGGACTCTGAGATATTTTAGCAGTATGCTACACAAGATACAACCAGTGTATGAGAGATGAATGCTGCTGCTGAGCACTCTCCTTCCATCTCAGTACTGATCTCAGTGGAAATTCTTTATAAAAGAAAGCATCACCCAGAGATGAATACAGCAACCACAATTTAGTGACCAGCAGAGTAACAAGTTTCACGGATAGACAGTGGTTTCAGAGCACCAAGCTTTTCTCCACGTCACATCTCCTGCTATCATGTCAACGTTCAGGCATTTCAGGGAAGTGTACAAAAGCAGCCCCTTAAGTACCACCGACTCTGCAGCTCTGTCACTGTGACAGCACAGAAAAGGTCTAAGCAAGATACAGCCAGAAATGCATTCAACAAGCCTGCCCAAACCTGGGTTTAGGCAGAGTTTTTAAATTAAGTACATTTTTGATGGATTTGATCATTACACATAAACTTCCCTGTCAAGCTTTTACTTAGCCCAGCACAAGCCTGGTCTGATCTCACTACCTACAACAATAGCAACCACAGGCCTGTATTTTCACAGTGTGTCTGCAAGGGAAAGAGGCACAACTATTTAGCTGAAGAACTCAAGACACAAAGTCCAGCAGCTTGCTCAAGATCACCTAGTTAACTTGCAGAGAAATCAAAATCATCTCACACCGCGGGGGAAAAATCCTATGCTACCCAGCTCCTTCCCTCTTCATCTTCTGCATCTTGTTTTACTTAGAAACTCACTATTTGAGCAAGTGACAGGAAAGAACGTGTTCTCCAAGGCTTCTGAGCCTGTGCTATGGCTACGTGGTCCTAACACAGGGATTTGTGTATTTATGAGCAAGAGCCGTATCTTCATGCTGAGTGGGTTTTGCAGACACCCTGCTCCCTTTGAGACCTCCTAATACCCCCCTGGCAGCTGTTGCAAATAATTGCATCGAGGAGTGTTACTTGGAAAGTGTCTGGTATATGCTGGTATTTTAAAAATGAGATTTCCAGCTGGAAAGAAAAAACCCACACCACCAGCAGCAGCCAGGCTCCTGCAGACAAGCACTGACTCCACAGGCCACTTAGGCAACAGTCCCCAAGATTAATTTTCACAAGGACTTATCATATGTTTGACCTCCCTCACATTATCACCAAAACCAGTGCAGTGCCTGAAGTTAAACATGTGCAGAAGATGCAGCAAACTTGCAGCCTTTACTTTTTGCTCTTTTTTTAATATTTTACGACAAGAGTGTTTCTAATATAAAAGAATACACACTTTTTTTCCAAGTGCTGGATGTATCTTCTACTATTACATATATTCGATATTGCCAGTGCCTTTCCCTTCTTTTTACTTCTTCATTTGCTTTGGGCTTTTTTGTTGGTTGATTGTTGTTTGTTTGTTTTACACAAACCAGAACAAAAAGGAAAACGAAATTATACAAATAAAAAACACAGAACAAACACTTGTTTCTATTCCACAAAATAGACAGAACTAAAATCAAAAGCAAGAAGTTTAAATTTTTAACATTTGCTATAAACAGTTTTTAGTCCTTTGGGAATGATTGCCTTTTGTAAGATACAGCATATTTGGACAACATACATTTTTAGTCAATTATTGTTGAAAACACCTTAAAATTTCTGTAGGATTACAGTCTTCCCTAGTCTCCATTTCCACTTAAGCATAAAAAAGCATTTCATACTCCATGATTCTCCCCCCTTTCCCCTGGTGAGCAATGCACCAAGCTAATACGGCTAATCTCCACTCCTTTTGGATCAGAAGTGGCATTCCTTCATCACTCCTGGGCACTGTGAATAATCAATGCCTTAGACATTCTGGGTGCGTAATGAATTACTAATATATGTTTTTTAACTTAGACCTAGAGCTAAAAAAGGCCTGACCTTCTGTTTTATGGGTATGCGCCGTGCTTTCTTTGTGCTCTCTTAATTCTCTCATTAGTATAGCAGTTCCAGATGTGCATCCTGTATTTCCTTTACCTTCAGTCCTGAAGGTGCATCATGTGAAACTTCCTCCCTCCATCTTCAGGGCATGGATTTCCAGACAGACACATACCCATACATACACATGCACCCTGTCTCCCCACCACAAAGTATTTTGGGAAAAGACTGTAGTGTTGCCATTGTGTTTAAATAAGAGAGTCGAGAGACATTACTGGTCTGCTGAGCCTGTAATGCAATCTGCTCTCAGACAGGAATTTTGCTGGTAGCTCAGCTGAACTCCATACAGAGGTATTCCTGCTTACTGTTTGCTGTACACTCCTAAGGGGAAAAGAAAAAAAATAGCAGGTGAGTCCAGGAGCCTTTTTGCCAGGAAAAACTTGGAAAGCTTTTTGCTAGCATTTAAAACTTCAGCAAAACACTTGATCTACTGTACATTTTCCAGACTTCTCTAATGTTGTTGGGAGGGGCTTCCTATAGCACTATCTCAGCCGCTAAGAGTTTCCTTCAAATTTTGTTCTTCACCATTTACTGAGTGCTAGCTAACAGGCTGGGGCACTCTGACAAAGAGCAACTTAATGACAGTGTAACATTAATAAACACAACCTTGCAAGTATAAATTGTTCAAGTACAACAAGAAGTTGCTGATTACAGTTCTCAATATACATCTTTACACACACATGCCCTATACAAGCATTTATCTTGTAAACTCAATTGTTTACAAGCCTGAAATGCAGCTTTACATTAGGGTGATGGTAGAAAGTAAAAACAAATTAGAAAGCAGCCCAGCACTTCCCTCCCTACAACCTCTTTTGCCCCTTTGCCTCCAATCTTCTGTGCAAGATGCCTTTTATTAAAGCTTTGATCAAACTCTGAAAGTTGTTTGTTGATGTAAAAGAAAATTTCTTAACAATCCTTAAAGAAATCTCAAAAGATGCATGCCAAAAACAGAACCATAAAAGCTGACACAAAGGGAGACAATGCACTAGAGGGAGTTTTCTTATTCCATTAGGAATCTGGTTTATTTCAAAGGATTTTTTTCTCCCCAGTTTGTTTCCCAATTAATACATACATCTGGGAACAAAAAACCGTTAAATATATAAAATTTAAGCCAAGATCTAGTCTCCATTCCTTCTGGCATTGACGATAATATGCAGTCTCTGATTTCAGAACCAGAGAGAGAAAACAACATTTTATTTCCATTACTCCAGCAACGCACACTAACATGGAACACTCGATGTCCGGATCCCAGCATGGACTTTTTAAGACTGAACCATTTTCCATGCTTAAGGCATGACTCCATTTATCCACACCTTCCACTATGGTATTGCAAGTGAGTCTTTTTTGGAAGTGTATACTATACTGAGCTCTTCAAGTTAACAAAATTAAAATGGAAATTTTTGCAAATATTAATCAAACTTCAGATTCTTATCTGACAACTAAAAAGGATCCTTTGTGTTGATCTGCTGTCACCATTGACATTTTCAGCCAAACTAAGGCAAGAAATAAACCAAACTGTGTTCAAGCTCTGAAAAGTCAGTATTGCTGAGAAAAATAAAAAGCAATTGTCATTTTTGTAAACATTACACGTGAAGTAATATGTGCAAGAAGCATTTACACCGAGCACCAAGACGTCACTTACTTAGCATCTCCTCATTAAGTGTTGCATAGACAGTACATATTTTACTAAGTGGGTGCAATGTGGGTATAGACTTCACATTTTTACCACTATATCATCAACCTCATGCACACCAAGTACTCCTTTTACAGAGGCTGGGGAAAGTGGGAACTTAATGGTTGTAGCAGCTACAGTCAACGGTGAAAAGGGGAACAGAAGAAGCTGACAGGCTTCTACAGCGGGAACAGTGTGGGCTTTTTCAAGGAGAGAGACTCATGAATTTGACAGACATATTTCAAATATGGCTGTGCCCTTAGAGGAGAGTAGGAAAAGGAGTTAGCTAGAACAGCAGGCTAGAACACAGCCATTTTCTTTCCAAGGACCTGGGTATGGACAAAGTTCCAGAAAAAGTGGTACCTACAGAAAAAGAGAGCATCTTCCACATCGCAAACATCCTCAGGCATTTCTCTCAGGCTAAGTTGCGCTACTGACCTTGGTTCCTCCCAGTCCCAGGAGACTGGGAGGAACTGGAGAGTCTGAGATAGGAAAGAGGCAGCTGGAACAAAACTCACATGCAAATTTGTGTGGGGCTGCAGCAGCCACGAATGCCAGAAGGAAAGGGTTGCCCGGTGGAGATACCTAAATGATTTTGCAGCCATTTACAATGAAGAACATAGAGAATGAGAAATAAAGTTGGATGAGCTCTCTCATCTCTCTCCAAGAACACCAAGTACACATAAACCATCTCTGATGTGCATGTCTGCCCTGTTTTTAACTGCTAGGGGCAGCTCACTGAGATGCCTGTTCCAGTGTTGTCACTGTATCAGGTTGCTAAGCTTTTCCTCTCATTTGGCTCATATAAGAAGCTGTTTCTTGCCCCCTCTCCTCATGATTGCAAAGAACAAGAGGTCTTCACTCTTACTGCGAGGACTTCTTACATGCATTTGCCTTTCTTTTTATTAGTCATGTTACTAATATTCACAGTTTCTTCTATTTTCTCCTTTAAATTTTCTCCAATCTGTGTGTTTTTCTCTTAAAGCACAATGCTCCAAACTGAGGACCACCCAGCCTCAACAGCAGTGGCAAAAGTGTAGTCCTTCCCACCCATATTTCATGGAAACCACATTGTCAGCCTTCCAGATTTCAAGTGTCAGAAGGCTAATGTATTCACTATGTGATTCGATGTATTGCCCGGATTCCCATGTGCCATTCAGCTGCCCGGACATTTATTTTCTTCATCCATGTTTATAGAATCCATTCATCTTCCCTACACCTGTCTCCTAAGAGAATGCTATGTTTTCTCTCTCCTTAATCTTCTACTTTTTCAAGAGTATTTTGAGTACTGAGCAACCGTCTCAAATTGTGTTAGTTTTCAGTTTTCCAAATATACTGCAGCTCCAGTGCCATCAATTCTAACCCATTTCTCTGTATATTGGTAATTTTGTGTCTCTATTCAATTCAAACAGAGGGCTCCTGGAGAGAAATGGAAACTCTAGCAACTTGTTAACAAATATTGTAAGGCATCGCAGATGAGACCAGCTCAGTTGGTCAGAGCACGGTGCTGCTAACACCGAGGTTGTGGCTTTAATCCCTGTATGGGCCATTCACTTAAGAGCTGGACTCCATGATCTCTGTGGATCCCTTCCAACTCAGCATATTCTGTGATTCCAAAAGGGTCATTCCTGAAACACCATCACAGTTGACAAATACTCACAGTGATAACTACACAAAATACCCCTCCCATGGCCACCTTATAATGATTTCATGTAGTCCATATTTCACTGGCTTGCTTCCAATATACACATGCAAAAGTCTAAATAAACCAGAGATGGGTTACAGCTACTGCTTCCCTCTCACCAGACAATTTACTTTTGCCAAAAAAGAAAATTATATTGAAAACTGAGGTCAAAGGAACAGAAATACTTCTGCAAAGGTGAAAACTAATTTTTTATCCTGTGAGACCTTGTTGGTCATGCAACTCTCATTTTGAGAGCAAAGACCTGTGACAAAGCTCGATTTGTCAGTGTAAGAATGAGCAGCCTTGGAGCTCACAAAGTAATTGCATCCACATGGTCTTGGAAGCAACAGTTCCACAGAACTTGGAATAACCTTTTACAGTTTTTAAAAACCTCCTTTAGAATGTAATAAGAAACTGTACCTATTGTATAAGACTAGAGGCATAGTGGAAGAGGGATATGTTAACTTAAATTTGAAGCCATTTCATAGTAGTTTCTGTGTGACATTTTACACCTTGGATTATACTGGTCTAACTTCCCTGTGATGTTGGGCTCCAGTTTTCTTTAGCCTATAAACTCCTCCATATACATTTGGAGACCTGATCTTGCATTCCTGCCATATTCACACTAGATGCTTAAAGTCAAACAGCATTGCAAGTGAAGTAATCATTATAGTTTTATTAAGCAAATAATTCTTCCTTACAATGCATTTGTCAAAAGCTGGAACTAATTTCCCCCCTACTGACTTTGTCCCCTGCCACTTGGCAAGAATTCAGTTTATCCCCGTATTTTTGAACAGAGCTAAAAATACAAAGACTGAGGGGGGGGAAGTAAAAAAGTATTTCGCTATTAGTTTAGGAAGTCAAAGCATCTTAATTTGCCTTTAGTATCACTGATGATACTAGCACATCAGCTCTGAGAAAAGGGTTTCACAGTGCATCATTGCTGGGAAATTACATAGACACAGATTGGAAGGTGCATTTTTTCCATTTTCAGTAAATATGTATTCCAAGATGAATTCCATACATGCTTAAGTACAAGCTCTACTTAAATCCTTCAGGTCAGATCCTCTCCCAGCTCTTTGTGGTATGCCAGGGAGCTCCTCCAGCTGAGTTAGCTTATATTTACATTAGCGAGGAGTGCAGCCCAGAAAGAGGAGCTCTGTGGATCAAAACTAATATTGCTGAAAACCCAACATCCACAGGCCTGGGAAGAGGGTGTTATTTTTTTGCCAATATTTAATGTAATCCCCAACCCTGAATGCTCAGTAGGGGTTGCCTTTGGTGCTTTAGGTGTCCTGCCAGAACATATTTTTTGGCTTTAGTTTTGCCTGAGGGCAACTGGGTTCATATACCTTGTGGTGGTTACTCAAATAGGGTAAGAAGGAGAGGCATTTCAAAAGTAAGCCTTCAACAAAAATGCTAAGGTAGATGAACCCACTGGTGAGTGAGGAATCCCCTGTCTACCTCCTCCAAATCATGATTTACCACCTCCCAACCTATTCCATACCACTTTGAGGAGAGGCATCCTGTGCCCTGCTGGATTCTCAGGGCTGGATTATCAATGGATTGGACATGTTGCATTTCATCATCTCCCATTTTCAGGACTTTCACACCTATGGGTATCCATGCGGTTCAACGCATTGCTCTGAAATGTGCAAACCAAATGTAGTTGAAATGAAAATAAGCATTTTACAAGATGCTTATAAATAAGCATCTTCAACATACTTCTATAAAAAGGTTTAAGATAAATAAGACGACAAAAAGATAGCAGGTTTGCTTAATTTTGAAATCATATTAAAAAGCCTGCCATTGTCTCTCTCTCTTCTCCTGGTAAGTTTGACAGTCTTAATTAACCCAGGAACCCCAAGCTGGTGAATACAAAATACCTTCCCGATCTATCCAGAGAATGACTTGTTTCAGTGAAACAGGCTTATAACTACATTCTGCCTTTTCTTTGAGTTACTCTAACATGCTCCAAGGTCAAAATTTTGTGAGGTAAAACATTTTTCCATCTGACTGGACAACATTTACATTACTGCATTCCACTTTTTAAATCAATTGTTCTTTATTTTTCATTTAATACCAAGTTTACATAAACGTAGAGAAGATAAGTGCACACTGCTTGATAGTGGCTCTCAAGCTACATGTACATGGCCAGAACCAGTCACTTAGAGTAACCCTGGGATGGGACAAACAGATCCTACTCTGTCTTTGAATGATATGCTGACATTTAGTTTGTGTTGATGCAAATGTATCTTTTCAATTTATATAGAAAACTGGAACAAATGCTTAAAAGCTCCCAACTTCAAAATGCAGAAATCCAGTCAGCTGCTTCAGTCAAACATAGCTGCTCCCCTATTTCACCTCTCAAAAATGGGAGAATTTGGAATAAAAGATGTATCAGTTCACGTTATTATAGAACTTCCAGACAAGTTGCTGGAATAAATTTATGGGAGGGAAACATTTTCAATATCCCCAGTTCACGTGGATCAAAACCAAGAGGACCTGCAGATCTCTGAAGTGTAGTTCTGGTAGATGTGCGTGACTCTAAACAGAAAATAATATACAAAGTAGAGGAATATTTGCCTCTGGGAAAAGCTGACAATATAATAACTTTGTTGTGTAATCAAGATGACTTGCATCCAGTTGGTAGCAAATGCTGCAGTAGACAAATAATTCCCCCAAGAACGACTGTTTCCAGCATATTCACCATAAACAAATTATTTGTGTAAAAGTACATTGTTTTTCATAATCAACTGTTGGCATTTTAAAAGCATGCAACTCTCAGAAATTACTGACTTTCAAATTAACAGGGGATCCAGGATTTGACCTCCCAAATTGGAGAAACATATGGTAAGCAATATGCTGAACAGAAGAATAAACAGTAATGAGAGATTTAAAGCCACAAAGTTGTGCTTTTTTCTAACATTCAAGTTTAGATTGCAGAATCACAGAATGGTGATGGGTTGAAAGAGACCCTAAAGATCATCTAGTTCCAATCTCCCTGCTGTGGGCAGGGACAACTTCCACTAGAACAGGTTGCTCAGAGCTCCATCCAACCTGGCCTTGGATACTTACAGGGACAGGACCTTCACAGCTTCCCCGGGCAACCTGTTCCAGGGCCTCACTGCCCTCACAGTAAAGAATTTCTTCTGTATATCTAACCTAACCCTACTCTTTTCTTCATTCTGAAGCTATTCCCTCTTGTCCTGTGACTACATGCTCTTGTAAACAGTCTCTCTCCAGATACTAATGATGCATTACATCAATATAATTTAGAATAGTCCAAATATCCTTCCTAAAATAAATTCAGGCTTTTAAAACATAGTCTTTGCTGATAATCTGGGAAAAGATAAACCCTCAAATTATGGGACAGATTTGTACACAGCACAAGAGGCGGCCTCCAGATTAAAAAAAAAACAAACCCCAAACCAAAACACAAAAGGAAACCAAATGGGAAGGTAAAGCCAATCCCACTCAGCTTGGTTCAGCCCAGCTCATTATGGATCATCCTGTGAGACACCTGCAAGTGCTAACCCGGTGTCCCAGCCGATTTTAAGCCACATGTCAGAGCAGCAGACATATCTCTCTACCAACTAAGGTATCACTAACTGAGAGATAATGAAACAGCAACAAAAATTGCTGCTAATAGACCAGAGAACATAACCTTCTAAAAACTGCTTAGTAAGTCACCATGTCAGTGGTCACTCCAGTGAGTTCAGTGAGCTCTTTTCAATCCCGTAGGAGAATTACACTGAGACAGTAACAGTTTACCTGGCTTTACAAATGAGATGTATTTCCTCCCAGAGTAATGCTTCTGCAGACTAGGAGCCCTTCCTTCATCCATCTGTGGGATGCCCAGGGATTACAGAAAATCGGTAGAACCGTGCACAGTGTAACTAAAGGCCAACCTGCAACACCTGCTCCTGATCAGCTCAGATCCATTTACACCTCAGTTTTCAAGGTTTATTTTCTTTTCCAGGAATGAGATTCCTTCAAAAGCACCTGCTAGCATCCTGGCAAGCATTCTCCTGTTTTGAGGGCAAATACCTCGTTTCTAGGGTTGCATCCCTCCTCCCTTCTGACACATGGCCAAACTGAGAAAAACAAAGCTGGTCTTCAGGGCTTTTTGAAGGAATGGTAGAAAACTTCACTTAATCCACAGTTTTGCATTTCTTACAAACCCACAATGTTGCCACTACATGTACAGACAAAGGAATGCATTCAGCAAAGAGCTGGCCAAAGCCAATTTCCCAACGAATCACCTTTAGGACCTGGGTGAGAGGAATGCTCTGGAGAGGATGAAAGAAAAGAAACATAGGCCTCCAAAGCAGAAACCCACGACACCAGCACAATCTAACTTATCCAACAACTCTCCAACAAAGATACATAAACCGAGGATTTTTCATAATAAACACATCATGTTATGAGAACCCTGGAGTGACAGTGAGCAGTCCCCTCTTGTTACACACACAATACACATACAACAACGCACTGAGCAAGCATGTAGTGCTTACTCAGAACCACAAGGATTAAAATTTTGTTTATGGGAAATTTGGGAGTTAAGCTGGGAAAGAGACATGGCCGCTGGAAGCTTTCTTCTACTAGAAAAATGTAACTGGCCCATGCCCAAGCATGCTAAGTTACATGGATTCCTGACCACCAGTGTGAAGCAGTCCCAGACTGTGTCAAAACAGATGGTACTTACAACTGCAAAAGCATTCAGAGGGCATTAGCCACCCTCTAAAACCCAGCCCTTGCGTCCTCTGAGGTCCCACTTGCTGTGTCTGTGACTTGTGCTGTATACATTGCAGGTCGCTACTTATATGCAACAGCATATGGTACTGTGACATTTGAGGAGTATCAGATGTACATAGATGCAAGTAAATCAAGAATTCAGCACTCTGTATTTATGGTAACTCCAATAACTTCCCAGTCTACTGAACGCCACAATAAATTACTGCTTTATTGTGCAAAAAATATGGACTGACTGTAATTATTCCTTTTCGATTCATTGTGACTTCAACTTACTGAAATGAGATAAACAAAATTATTCACTGACTGTTTTAATGTCATTTTGATTTCACTAACTCAAAATCAATATGCAAAAAAAGAAAATGTAATGTTTATGTCTACACAATTGCTGAATTCAAAACAAGAACTCTGGCACTACCTAAATCTTTCAGTCTCGTGTTAACCTCAGCTAATTATATAAAACACCATCACTAGCTCTATATGGAATTTTACATTTATCCTCAGATTTAGTATCACCAGCTTATGGCAATATCTCAGGGAGTAGACTTAAAGACAGGATAACAGCAGAAGCAGCATCTGGAATCAAGAAATTATTAGACATCTTGACAAAGAAAGAGGAAGATGAAGAGGAAGGACCTTACGTTCACAAAGACCAAGAAAAATGGGAACCTGGCAGGGTGCTCTCATGAACATGTATATACACCTGATGGTATATACCATCAGGAGATGGTATGGATAGGAGATGGAGCCAGGCTCTTTTCAGTGGTCCTGAAAGCAGGAGGTTTGGACCAGATGGCCTCCAGAGGTGCCTGCCTACCTCAACCCCTCTGTGATTCTTGAATTTTTATTCATGAAATAATTCTAATACACCTCATAAAAAGAGCACATGAAGTTTATGTCCCACTTTCAAATAGGCACCTTCTGTATGAACCTTTAACCTATGGCTCCAGGTATCTTCAAATCTGTTCGCCCATCATGGGGGTCTTGTAGAGTTTGGTTTTTTCAGTACACCAACTCAAGTTCCATTTCAACTGCTGTCAGAATCCTCCTGTACAAAACCACCTTTTGTGAC
Organism: Ptilonorhynchus violaceus; assembly: GCA_013397565.1. Taxonomy (NCBI): domain Eukaryota; kingdom Metazoa; phylum Chordata; class Aves; order Passeriformes; family Ptilonorhynchidae; genus Ptilonorhynchus; species Ptilonorhynchus violaceus. The sequence goes on along the minus strand of VZRJ01001475.1, from coordinate 192,062 downwards.
TGAGACGATAAATGATCATTCTCATTATTAAATGTTAAAACTCAAGCAAGCAATTATTGCCAGCTGGTAACACAGCCATTAGTGAGAACCGGTTTAAGGGATACTTGTTCTGTGGTGTTTGCCTCAATCCAGAGAATTCCCTGGGGCTCAGCACTAGCTCTTGATAACTGTAGAAAGGATGCATGCTTTTTGCCAGAATTCACTGAAAAAATAGTTTACCTCAAAACTTCCAGTAGTACCTTTATCACATGTGACAGATAATATCAGGTTTACCTGAACATAAAGTTTGTCATCTAGCAGTAAAAAAAAAATCCTCTTAAGCATTGTCTTCCAAACCTTCCTTATCACCAGACTGGTGAAGTAGAGATTAGAAAAGTAGACAGTGAGGTGGATCAAAAGTAGACTGAACTGCTGGGCTCAAGAGATTGTCATTGATGACACAAAGTCCTGCTGGAAGCCATCACCACTGGTGTGCTGAGACTAATACCACTTAACCTCTTGATTAATGACCTGGATAATGGGACAGTGCACCCTGAGCAAACTTGTAGACGACACAGGACTGGAAGGAATTGCTGATATCCTAGAGGGTCATGCTGCCACCCACAGGGACCTCAACAGGCTGGCTAAAAATGGGTTCACAGGAACATCACAAAGTTCAACAAAGCAAAATAAAAAGTCCTGTACCTGGACAGGAATAACCCTATGGATCAGCACAGCCTTGGGACTGATGGGCTGGAAAGCAGCTTGGCAGAAAAGGTCCTTGTGGACACCAGGTTGAATGTAAGCCAGAAACACCCTCACTAGGTGAGGTCAAGAGCATCCTAAACTGCATTAGGAAAAATGTTGTCAGCAGGTTGAAGGAGGTGATGCTTCCTCTGTGCTTCAATGCTGCTGAAGCCACACCTGGAGTACTGTGTCCAGTTCTGGCCTCCCCAGTACAAGGTAGACATGGACATACTGGTATGCCATGAGATGCCACAAGAAATGCCATGGGAATGATCAAGGGATTAGAGCATCTGACATAAGAGAATGACAGAGCTGGGACTGGTAAACCTGGAGAGAAGATTCAGGCAGATCTCATCAAAGTGTATAAATATCTGAAGAGAAATCATAAAGAAGATGGAGCCAGGTTCTTCTCAGTAGTATCCAGTGAATGGCAAGAGACTGTAGGTTCAAACTGAAATACTGGAAATTCCTATCTAAACAAAACTTTTAACAGTGAGAGTAGTCAAGCACAGGATCAGGTTGCCAAAAGAGGTGTCAGGTCTCCGTCCCTGAAGAAAGTGTCCTGGGCAACATGCTGCATTTAGCCCTGCTTTGAGATTGGATAAACTCCAGAAGTCCCTTCTAAACTCAATTATTCTGCGTTTACCAATTCAATTGAACTTAACAAGGCTCTTCTTTTTGAGGCCTTGCATGGAAGAACAAACTATGCCTAATTAAAGCAAGTCAAACCCTTGTGAAAGCATCATAATAAATGTGCTAATTCACAACCTTGCAGTGGAAAGGTTAAAATCTTGACCTGTGCAGCTGAAAATCAAAAAGGATATGCTAATATGTACCATTACCTCCAATGTACATAGAGGACAAAGGTGATGGAAGGTTACTGTACTTGCAGAGCTATGTAAGAAGTAGCGGCAGCCAAGTTTGACTAAGAGAAAACATTGTAGTTGAGGGTTAAAAATTATCACATAGTACACAAATAGGTCAAGGCATGGGCTGAACGGGTTAGGCTTGACATCTAGAGCTTTCTAGGAAGCAGCAAGATTAAAACAAAACAAAACAAACACAACAATAGAAGAATTAATCTATGAAGAAAATTCTGCTTAAAGCTGTTGTTTGTACAGGATGACCCAAGAACTTTCCCACCCTTTATCATCAGCCAGCCTGATTTGTTAGCCATCCCAGTCTTTCTAAAACAGATAAGTAAAACTCTTACTGAAAGAATTTGTCAGGGGGGTGAAAAATGAAGGAGACAATAACATTGATTAACTGATGCTTATTTTCATCATCAAAGTTGTACCACTCTTTTCCATCAGGTTGGCACAGATACACACTTTGGGCTGAGAAGCAATGCCCTTGCTACAACTTTTTCAGTACACACTTTTAACAGATTTTGTACTTGATTCATAAAATGCAGACCTTTGTCCATTTTTGGAGAAAAGAGGATCAAGTTCCCTGCAACACTCATGACCCACAGGGATGCCAGGGGATTTTTTGTTTTTCTAGCTTTATAGATATATTAGAATGTAATGTTAGAATAATAGAATTCCTGTAACTTTCCACTGAAACTCATAGATAATAATGCACTCTGTTCTAGACAAAAAGGAACCAGTTATCATCCTTAAGCATTCCAGAGTTGGACATGATATTGCTTTATGACGACCGAAAAACGAAGCTATTGAACGAAGCAGAGACTTCCAACAGAAATCTGCCACAAGGAATAGTCTCATTAAACTCTACTTTTCATTGGAGAATATTTCCAAACTATGTTAATTTGCTGAAGCCCTATAACAGTAGAAGCTTGAGTGCAGGGGACCTCTTTTTTACCTTTTACACCCCTTTTTACCTAACTTACACTTGCTTGTGCTGCCGCAGGGATTGGGCCCATTCCCGCGCGCATGGCTGGTCCCGGAGGTGGTCCCAGGAAAGGTTTTGCCTTCTCTGTACCCCGAATAAATTTTTACTTTTCTCTTACCCTCTTATCCGGCCTCAGCCTCTGCTTTTCAAACAGATAAGGCATCAACAGGAGTGTATTAAACCCTGCTCATGCGGACTCTGATAAGACCGCTGAGCTTCAGTGAAAATTTCTCAAGATGCTTTTTTTTTTTCCTTACAATACAATGAATATACCAAATGTTCTTGTAACTCATAACTTGAGTTGGAGAGTAAGCATTCACTGGCCTCAGTTCTGAGACTCCTGATCAGCACACTCCATTGCCAGTCTTCCTTCTCGGTGCAGAAAAATTAGCATGTGCTCTCCTTCTTGGCAGAGTTGAGACTACAGATTTCTTGGTGAGATGCACTATGTTAAGTTTGTAGACAAGGACTACCGGAACTACTAAATTGGTACTGAAATCCTAATGAATCCACACTCACACTATCCTCAGTTGAACTGACACTTTTCCTTACGAGACTCACTTCAAAAGTGAGGCTGATGGACACAGAGCACAGGAGAAAAGCGGTGTCCAGCTGCTGTACTACTACTATATTTAAGCAGTGAAGCGATGACAAGGTTGTGTTTACAGAATGTGTGATGTAAATTAAGGTACACATAATGAGGCTCGGGTTCTAGAATGAAAAGACATTTAACACTGTGCTACAGTTCCACCAGGTACTGAAGCTTCAGGTGCAGAAATTACAGTAATGACTTCATCGTCTCCTTCCTAATTGCACAAGACTTCAAGCAGAAGACTAATGCAAAAAAGAAATTTATAAAAATGTATTCCTAGCATTCTTCAGTATAATTTGGAAACATGGAACACAGCCAATAAAGAGAGATCAGAAAGTCACATTTAAAAACTTTTAATGAGAAGGTAAAAAGAATTTTTATTAGGAAACATTTCAGAAGCATGTAGTGATTTCACATTTTCCAGCTCACTGGATTTACAAGTGAAGAGGCTGATGCTGCAGTACCTGGATGCCAAGTACTTCCTGGGATGTGCAGAGTAGCAGAGGCTACTGTAAGTTCAGAGCAGCCAGCATCTCACAGGATCACAACTCCTCTCACTACACACTAAATCTGAAACACTGCCAGGTTAATTAACTCTCTGTTCTATTTGTGGCAAAGAGACTTTTATAACAGTAATTGCCTGGAAAATATTGCCCTCATTTCATTATATTAAGTTACACTCCACTCATGCTGTATTCATGACTATTTATAGCATGAACCATGTATGGGAACATGACACTGTGAAAGCATCACTATGAGAAATGCTGAAGTAAGAAGGGAGATGAGATTACCAACATTGTGCCACTAATCTACTATAATCCAGTTATACATGCACTTGCTCTGTCATTTCAATTCCATTTACAGAACACATGAGCCATGTTCAAAGCAGCGATACTACTGGTATTGCACACAATACAGGAAAATAATTCTGTAGCTCTGAGGGTGATTCAAAAATTAGTACAAAATGTTGAAACTTTCACTATTTAATATCTTATCCAGTTTGGGAGACAGCAAAACCTGTTGCCAGTTCCTGATCACCCTTTAGTTTGTGGGAACAGGTGTTCAGCACAAGACATCCCTCCTGTTCAGTTTGGACTGACTGTTTTGACACGAGACACAGAAGGAAACAGAGATGGCAAAACCACCAAAGTAGAACATTTTCAATGACAGGAGTGCATGTGGCAGCCTATGTCTTACAGAGGTATCTCTGTAATAGAGCACTGAAGTCCTTCCATTTGAATCTCAGGAATTAAAATTCTCCCTAGGACCATCTCCATACCACATGAAACGGGTCTTCCGTTCCATACCTGCTGAAATGGGATGCCTGTACATCGACCTGGAGATGGAAAACAAGCTATCAATGATCTGTCTCTCCACCCAGCTGCTTCTCACATGACTCTTGCAGTACTTGAATTCTGCCACTGCAGCATCAGGCTGTGATTTAACAGCATAAAATCCTAGCACAAAAGTAGCTCATACCTTACAAAAAGGTGTCTGTTCACAGGGGCTGCATTAGCAGAGCACAAGGACAGATTGTAAAGTTCACATGGAGCATCACCTCTTATTGAACAAACCCTGGGCTTCACCATCCTACCTTTTTAAGGAAAGACCTGACAAAGCTTTCGAGTTTGTTTACAAATGGTGTAACAAACACATATGCCATTGACAGTGATATTTGACTCACAAGACTTTTATGTTGAACTGCCTCTGTTGCTTTAGAAATCTCTATTTCATAAGCTCTGGAAGGCAACAATATATTCCCAAGTCGTGTGCTATGTTATAAACCAGCCAGAAGCCATTTGAACACAATAAGAAAAGGCTTCAGAGAGGCACACAGTGCCTCCACCCACAAGGCCTGACTATTAGCCATGGACATGAGCTCTTTCTTGTTCCAAAGCACAGGTGGGATGCTTGGCTTGGGACTGAGACATGGATCCTGCACACCCCAATCAAGCAGTCACTTCTCTTCATTACTTTCTATATTTACAGCACTCACCAGTGATGCTACTGAGTCTTCTTTACTGAGTATAATGAGTTTCATGCAAGTGAAGCCATATCTGGGGAACAATTCAGGCAGAATAAGTTATTTTAGCTGAGACTACAGCTGGCAGAGCCTGCCCCTTAGGCAAATTGCCTTGTAACACAACAAAGCCTCATCTGTCTGCAGCACATTGCAGCAAGCTAGCCAGCTCTTCTGTGAACAGATATTTTCTCCTTGAAGGGAATTCAGATTTTTGTTTACAGAAAAACTCCAAACTCTCAAGAGCACAAAGCAATCTCATCACACTTGAGCTGGATTTAGCAGCCTTGCTGCATACAAAAGTATGGGTGGAGGGTGTGCTTCTATGCCCTGCCTGTGCAGAGGAAGATTACTGATGATAAAGTGAGATCTAGGAACAGATGATGATGGCAAGGACCAACCATGTCAAATGGTCTAGGTAACACATTCTTTTCTTAAAAGATGGTAAGTGAACCATTTGTGGTGTGCATGTGTAAAAAAACCATAAAATCAGCATGTGCTTCCCAATACCGATCATGTTAAAATGCACAAAAATCGTCATCTCTAACCAGTCACCTTAATAATGAAGAAAATCATCAGCCACACAGAGCAGCCTCCCCGTCAGAGGCCAGGGGCTGCCTGCTTTCAGGCAGGCTCCTGCAGGCAAAGACCCACAGCTCATGGGGTGCACACAAGCTCGTGGGTGCTGCCGCACCAGGTGCAGGGAACAGCACTGGCTCCCACGACGTGAAAGCACCCACACCTCCTGCAGGATATGGGTGCACTTCAGATGGGGCAGGAGGGGAGTGTAATCCACACATGCTGGTAGAGCCTGTGTGTGTGTACTTGTGAAAGAGAGACTAGAACTTCTGGGGATTAGTTAAAGCTGTTTTCTGTAAGTGCTTATTAACATTAATTCAGTGTTGTGATTTATCTGTGGCATTACTGGTACTGATCCCAAATGAGCAGTTCATTGACTACTGATTAAATTCATGCCATTATTAAACTGCTTTGATCCTAATTTTGGTTTAAGGTACGTGAATTGAATAGTACTCTGCTGCAGCACATGTGATTCATCACTTGCTGCTGTTTGTTTCTGTTATATTCTTAAGGATGAGAAAGCTGATTTATATCAGGTGTCAACAAGAATTTCAAAATAAAGCCAGGGATTAAAGAGTGTTGTTTAACCAGCTGCAACAAACTATTGCTTAGAAAAGGTGTGGACAAACTCCAAAAACAACCTAGATGTCACTGTGGATTTGTGGAGCACTGGTAGTGCTGCATAGTGGAGCAACAGGCAGATGCTGAACACCTGCACTTGAGGGATCATGTTCTCCCTTGGCAAGGACTGCAGCTGATTCAGACTCTGGGTTTTCCTGCAGGGAATCACAACCTTGGTATAATCTAATTATCTCTCCATATTTACATGTGTATTATTTCCATATATAACTACATTTGGCTGCATCTATAGGCAGCTTACTGTAATTACAGATGGCCAGAAATGAAACAGCGGCTCTGAATTTTCTTACTAAGTATGGAAAGTACTGGAAACCACAGAAGTGCTACAACTGAATAAAATGCTTACCTTTCATTTATAAAAGTGTGTGCCAGGGAAAACTTAATAATATACACCTAATATAATTAGGAAACCAAATTAAAGACAATTACATAATTTAAAACATTTTTCTAGGGAAAGGTGTCAAATTCCCTATGAGTATATTCCAATCACACAATTAAACCAGAATGATTTTACCCTACAAACTTCCTCTCTTTTTTTTTTTTTTGTCCTAAAATATGTAAGATCAGGAATTGGCATACTACAACAGGTGAGTATGAAAAAAACCCCAAACACCCAGTGACACAGTGGTAAGGACTATTTTTAAGCTGGGTTAAATTTAGCTTCTTATGCTAAAATTAATGAAAAATTAATTAGGCAAGCCACAGAATATTCTTCTGACAAATATTTGATATAGCATTACAATAAGGAGCACTTGCAGAGGTTTCATCTGCTTTGTTTAAAATGGTGACACTTCACAATAGCACTGCTCAGAAAACAGATGGACATGAGCTGTAAACTTTAAGGCAAGTTACCAAGATATTGTAATTGTTAAGTATACACTGCAAGGAAAACAGCTTTTAGCGTGTATCCAGCACATCCTTGTAACTCAGTCAGGCAATGGCCCTTTTCACTTTCCTGGGAGTAATGCTACTTAGAGCTGTAGTAGCCTATAAGAGGCACGATAGAGGTATGATTGTTTTTTTCAGGCTTGTACCAATGTTTTAATTAAATTCTCCCTTATTAAACATGTCACCCAATTCTGCAGCATGGCAAAAGCACAGACACGATAAACCACGAGAATGATTTTGGGTTGTACCAGGTCTTCAGGCAAGCTCCAGTGCAGCCTGTGAGATGATGCAGCCTGGGGATGCACTAATGCAGGACCAGAACTCACAACCATGGAAAATGTGGAGCGTGGCCCGGAGCCGGGGCCAGCTGCAGCTGCGGGAGACATGCTGTAGAAATAGGACGTGTTCTCAAATTATGGAAAGCACAGTGGTTTCAGAGGATACTACATGCGCTGAGCTGTCTTCAGTATGATGGTGCAAAAAGTGCTGCCGTTTCACTCTTTTCCCTTTTTTGCGCCCTCTCTTAAAACCCATAACTCCACTGCACAATATGATGTCAAAAATGTCATACAGATAATGATGAGTGGAGCCAGAGGATGAAGCCAGACGTTTATTCTTATGTTTTAACCAATATAAACTGGATTAGGAAATTCAGTTTATATTTAATTGTATATTTTAAAATAAGCTGTAATAAGTATTGCACTAACATGTAAGGAATTCAGAAGCTGTTGGACGTCTTGGCAACCCTGATGTAAATTCATATTCTGCTTCTTTTAAAAGACTGTTTCCAAAAGAAACACTGCATCAAATGTATTGTTAAGACTTTCCTCAGTGTATGTTTTGACATCTAGGCAAATCTTGTGAGCTAGGGTGGTTGAGAAGTTTAAGCAACAGACCTGACTCTGCTGCATCTGATGGATTCACTACTGAGAGAAAGCAAGTTGTCTGTCTTCTTTTGACAGCTAAACAGGAGACCTCAGCCACTTGGCTTCATGCTCCCCATCAGTACCCTCCAAGCTCTCCAGCTTCAGCACGTGGCCAGCCAGGGCATGTAGCAGGGCTGAGCAGCCTCCTCTACAGCTGGCACTTCGGCGTTCCCGGTGACATGGACGGAGCACCGAAGGAGCTTCAGGCCATTGTGAGACACCCACGCTCTCAAAGCAGCAGCCAGGCACCTAAATTACATCAGTCATCTGTGAGCATGCCACAGTATGACCCGTCCCTTGTGCTCCCCACCAAAGCACTGGCAGCTTACTTCTATCACACCCAATTAGTCACCAGGAGTCATTCAGCAGCCTGAGAGGCAGCTCTCAGACAGCAAGCACAGCCTGGTCGCAGGAGAGGTCTGCTTCCTTGCAAGTGCCCATTCTGGTAACAGAGCATTAAAGGCAGGTGAGGTTCACAGAGATAAAGAAAGATTTCTGTGTCACAGGAATGTTACACGTTGGCATGACCACGTGGTGCCACCAACCTGTGTTGGGTATCCCATGAAGATTATGCAGAATATGACACACTGCAACACATCTAATATTTGTGCTCATCCTGCCATGCATCTTTCTCTGTCCTGAGGTCCTTCTACTACTCTGAGCATTCAGATACATTTGCTGAACTGCAATCTGTTGTTTGCTTCCCAGTAAGAGTAGTAAAAGCCACGCAGCCAGAGCCAGACATAACTTCTCCACCATCTCAGGCAGTAGTTTCAGCAGACAAAAGCTGAATACACAAAGTGTTCTAGTTTAATGGAGGGAAAAAAGGAAAGCAAAAGCAAGAAGATTGCAGGTGCTCCAGAAACAAGCTAATAATAGAACGAAAACTTCCTTAACACCTCAAGTTGGAGGCGGTAGCAGACCTGAAATACAACCCTCTGGACACATCACTGTGCACAGTATGGAATCACCAGAGTTTTGCAAGCAACTCTGAAAAGCCTGGCAACCTTAAGGTTCGTTATTTGAAATAGCTGAAATTTTCAGTTCGAGTTTTGTTTACCTGTATGACAGAATATACAAGCTGAGACATGCTTTGAGGATTCTCCTAGCAAGTCAATATTCACAACAAAAGTTTGTTTAACAGGAATACTGTTTCACATTAAGTCATTAACTGTTTTGAAATCTTATGAATAAAAATGTAAAAAACCAGAGAGAAATCAAACCAGGTAAATTAACCAGCCTCCCTTAAAGCATGGAATTACCTACTGTTAGAGGCTGTGGTGAGGTTAAAGCCTTTGTCACTGGTTTGTATCAGCTGGCCAATACATGACACATTTTAGTTTTCTATATACTGTACTATAAAAACATTCTAGATTTAAGCTTTTTATATGAACCTTCTACCTGCAAACCGCAAGATATCGTGTTGCATACTACAACAGAGAGTTGCCATCTGCAGGACGGTTTGGTTTTGCCTCTAAATTCTCTCAGCCACAGCACTCTCCCACTCCCAGGACACTCTGCAGAGGAACTCCCAGAGCTTGCTCCTCTGTGCAGCTATCAGCACACAGCACAGCCCTGCTAGCAAGAAAACTTGGCAGAGGCTCACAAAACACACAACTTAACAATCAAGGGCCTTGTTGAGTTGGACCTTTTATTGAACACAACTCTGGCCCTTGTCTCCTCTCTCTGTTTATAAGGCTTACCAAGTATATAAACTATTGCTCTTAAATTATGAGGACCCACATTTATGAGAGCAATTATCCTTTGTTTGTTTAGAAAGGCTATTTGTCTTTCTCCTGTCTTTTACATGCCTCCCTGCCTCCCTTGCCCAAAACAAAGCAAAATGTTTGGATTTTCATTTGAGGGTGGGCTCCATCTGAAGTTCACTTAATGAGAGGAAATCTCTGCTATAACCATTGGATGGAGGCAGGGGGTGGAGGAGGGGATCAAGCCTTGCTTCAATTCAAATGAAAGTTACACAAGGGAGTTGTTTGGAGGAATAGATAAAATTTTTGCTTTTATACCTCTATAAAATTAATTATAAAGTTGGAGTGGTTTGGCTTTAAAAAATAATTTAAAAACACAGTACACATCAGATAGGAAGTACCTTGCCGTCACTGTGGACTAGAGCAGGGTAGGGTTTGAACATTGGGACTGGCCCTTCTGTCATCTGTTCAGATGAGATGGAAAGTAAAAACTCACTGCTGGGGGTTCAAGACGACCATGCTATCTCTGGAGGATAGATTAAACTATAACTTCCAAAAGACTAAAATATGTCTCAGTAACACTGCTCTATTCAGAATTAATACTGCCAACGTAACACACATTTGAGCTCTGCAAGTGAGCACACTTGGCTGCCTGACAGTGCTTCCCAGAGAGTTGTCAAGTACCAAGCATAGATGGACTTCCTTCAACAGTTTCAGAAAAATGATCCTACATATCAGCTCTGTCATTCCTGTAACTCCAGCAAGAATTTAAGACCTGAACAGTCCCCTGGCCTGCAGCCAGACAGCTATTACCCTGAGGACCTCTGATCTTCCTTCCTCTCCAGAATTTGCAACACGCGCCCTCTGCTACACAAAGCAACACCCAGACCAAGCCTTTGAAATCATCTACCTGATGAAAAAGAAAGCTTCGTTGCCTGGAAAACCAGTAGTTTTCCAGGAAAGAGGCACATGATGTAGCTCCTCCTTTCCTCAGGCACACACCTCCTCACCCATCAGCAACACTGAAACTGCTCTGTAGTAAGAGATGCCCCATGTAGGGGAAATCCTCTTTCTGTTCTGTTCAACAAAGCTGATGAGAAGATACGTCAGAAGTGAAATGCATTTCCTAAATTAGGAATTCTTAATTCTATGACAAGGAAAACTCATGGCTTTGAGTAAAGTTCAGTGGTTGTTTTGCTGCCCACGTACCAGGCACCCATTCCCTAAGTGACTTTTATTCACTGAAATTCAGCATTTCCATGCAGAAAGCGGAAGCACCAAACACCTGCAGGCTGAAAGTAGACTTTTCTCTTTATAAGCCAAAGTCACCAACACTCCCTAACACAGCTTCCATATCCAAATATGATTAGAAGGGATCTTGTAATGGGACTTATTGACACTTACAAAGTTTTAACAAGAGGTTACCTTTCATGATGCAGGATGTATTACATTCTCAACAACGCACCTCTGAAATAAAATCACAAGTTCCCTTTCTTGTAGAACCTGCTTTCAAGGTTAAATGAACACAGTCATCTTCAGCTAGAAATATGAAGTACTATAGAATCAGAGGACCATGTAGGTTGGAAAAGACCTCTAAGATCATCAAGTTCAACCACAAACCTAACACTGTAAAGTCCACTACTAAACCATATTTCCAAGTACCACATCTACATGTCTTTTAAATACCTCCAGGGATGGGGACTCTACCACTTCCCCAGGCAGCCTGTTCCAGTGCTGAACAACTCTTTTGACAAAGAAATTTTTTCTAATATCCAATCTAAACCTCCCTTGCTGCAACTGCAATTTCCTCTTGTACACGCTGGTTGCCTGAGAGAAGAGACCGATCCCCACCTGGCTACAACCTCCTTTCAAGCATTTGTAGAGAGCAATAAGGTTACCCTGAGACTCCCTTTCTCCAGGCTAAATACCCCCAGCTCCCTCAGCCACTCTCATAAGACTTGTTCTCTTAATTAATCATGAAAAGCATAAAGATGAGCTCATGCAAGAGCTAAATGCCATTCTACTTTCCAGAAGCAGTCTTTTTTCTCTCCAATGCTTTTTTTAAAATTGTTTTTGTTTTAAACCATCAACAACCATTTTTATGGAGTAAGTTCATACCATGTCCTAAATATGAATTTTATAGAGAGCTTTTGCAGTAAAAGAGTTGTCTGGTTTGATTAATAGTCATCGTGAACAGGAAATACTTGCATAATGTGAATACATCTTGGACACAGATCTGGCTCACAGTAGGTCTTTTGTGCTGCAGAGACTAACCTGGAACTGTTCCCACTGATACTGCTTTAAACAATCCTGCTGGACTGCAGTGTGGATACCAGCACCTCCTTCTGCAGCTGGAGAGGGGAATTTACCCAAGTTACACCAGGTACAGATGAAGAGAAACCACCCAATTTCTGAGCTGTATAAACTGGCCTTTCAGTCAGCAAGCCTCTGATCCCTGTCACATGGCTCAGCATTGCACACTTAGAGAGTTCTGAACAGAGGGCCAAAATATGGAAAACCTAAGGTTACTTGTAAGCTGGCAAACAAAACCACTGCAGGCAGCAGTCTCAACCAAAAGAAAAGTACCAAAGGACAGAGAAAGACCTGGTGGCTATAGTCCACTCATGTTTCCAGAAGATACTCAATGTCAGCATTGAAGGTCTTGAAAGAAACTGGGCAGCCAAAACAAGTGGGAAGATCTCAAAGATGAACTCCTTACTTATTTATGAAAACAGAAAACAAAGTAAGAGTTATCAGTTGCTTCTTGCCATTAAAGGAAGGATCCAGACAGTTTGATATGCTCGCATGTAATCTAGACAATGTGTTTAACAGGAAACCAATAAATATGATTGTTGATAGATTAAACTATTCAAGAAGGTGAAGATGAGGGCTTGCTCTGTGGAACTGCAGAAAAGCCTTAATTGCACTGTGTTATTGGACATTACACTGTCAAATAATTTAATGCAGGTATGAATGAAATTCATTTGGATAAACTTTCAGGCATGCACCCAAAAATACAATTTTCCGTGCAAAGTGAAGGCGTTTGAGCTGACCATTATAATTGACAAGTAAAATCTTGGGATTACAATAGCAAGTTACATGCTATTTTTCCATGTCTATATAGTCTCAAACAAACAAACGAAAAAGGGCAAAATCAAAACTCTCACAAAGGAATAAAGAACAGGAAAAAAGCAATCATCATCTCAGAGGGAAAAATACAACTCAAGTGCTGCATCCAGTCCTGGTCCTTTCCTTTTAAAACACTTTAGTATAAGCAGAAGCAGTTCAGAGGAGGATGCTGAGGACAAGCAAAAATAAGAAACAGCTTTTGAATGAAAAACATTCTTCAGTCAGAAGAAGAGACAATTGAAAAAGAATATGATGGAGATGTGTACAGTCACAAGAGGCACTAAAAAGCTATACCTCACTTATTTTCTTGCACTAGAGAACAGATGAGAGAAATCAAACTAACCACTAACAGGCTCAAAACAAGCAGACACAAGAGGGCAATGATCTGTAGCTGGAGGACAGCAACATCTGCAGAAATCACCTCTTCTCCTATCACATTCATAATGCTTATAGTTTTTGTTCAGCTCCATCCCTGTTTAAAATCTCACTCCTTCCTCTCCCATGTGGTTTTTAAAATCCTGTAAGAATGTCATATAAGCACTTCCAATAAATATAGGACTGAAAACACATTATACTGCAAAGTGTTAAGAGCCGCTGTCTCTTCTATATAGAGTACTGCGAACATGATTAAAACTGATGAGTGTTTTCAAGCCCTAAGGCTGACTGGAAGGTGCAATTAAATGCCTCCTTTTATAAGAACAGCTGGAGCCAAATGGTGGGGAAAAACTGGTGAGGGCCATAAGTCAAGAAAGTAAGTTGTGAACCAGGTCAAGAAAAGGTTAAGTTGTAAACAGGCAATCTGGCAAAATTAACATGCAGTCAATTGCTTAAGCGTGTAAATATTAGGCTTCCCAATAAACATGTCTGAATGTAAGGGAAAGAAAAAACATAGGAGGGAATGAGCATTTTCTGTCAACAGCCTTACAAAGATAAGGTAGACCTAGGTAACACACATGGGAACCAGCAATTGAACACAAAAGACTGGTGGGTGCAGTGTATAAGCAAGCTCCTCAGCTTGCTAATACCGTAACACTCTACAAAGACAAACGACAACTCCCTGAAAGGACTTGATGATCTCAGAGGTCATCCTAAATGATTCTGTGATTCTGTGATAACTGCCTTCCTGAAGTTTAGTGAATGTGAGAATAGTTCTTAGTCCAATTTTTGAAACTTTGAAAACAACCTTCCTAGTTCCCATACACTGGCCAATGGCTCAAGCTAGATCATTACTCCAAGTAAATTTTGAGTTTTGCAAAGTTGACACAGTTTTCTTGTCAGATTTTTTCAAATTTCAGTCAAATACCACCTGTAAAAACTTATAGAGGAGAACTGTGATGTATGTCTGACCACCTGCAGTGCTATACACAAACTCTGGCGATAACAAGGAAAATTTTATTCCTCCAGAAGGTCCTGCAGGACAAAAACAGCTAGAAAATGGTTGGTATTTGGCAATACTTTTACTAATATCTAGTCAAGAAAGAAAGGAAAATACTTTCCCAGCTATCCAAATCTCAAGATGAGTAAACAGAACTGTAGTAGGTGTATGGCAAGAAAAGATTTAATACTACCAGGATCTAAAAGTTATTGCTCGTTTTCGTCAGACAAAAAAAAAGGGCAATATAAAAGAAACAGTTCCTCTCTTCAGGGCATGAGAGGCAACAGAAGCTGAGGAACAGTCTCAAACAAGCAGCTCACGTACAGAAATCCCAACCTGGGAATGCCCGATGTAGATGAAACAATTCATTTCCAGTGAACAAAGCAGCAAAAACTGCTGTTGTCACCTCAGGGAAAGGGAACAGGGTACCAGTGTGGGGAGGAAGAGTGATCCTTTAGCTAAGTCAGCACATCTCCTCCAGGACTGCAGACAGAGTTACCAAGCAGCCTAAGACACAGTTGTGGTGTTAGTGCACAGTTTACAGAATAATCATCCAGTGGCATTTTCCCTGAAAATGTATTTCCCCCTTCAGCATCTCTCCACTCGCACACACCTGAGCTTCTGCAGTAATTAGAGACGCCCCTCCAGGGCACAGAATATCATGGAAAGGCTCCCAGACAGTTCTGTGGCTTGAAGTGCTCTGTCTTGCACACCAAGCAGTACCCAGACAAGGGGTGATTAATGTTCCTTGAGTGTACTTGTGTTACTGTGTCCTTTTAGTCACACGCAGTTACAACATCAAGCAGCCCTAAGCAGGGCCCAACTGCAGCAGCAAGCAGCTTTTTCTGCTTCACAGCTGGGAGTACTGCTTTGGATTAGAGCTGGATTGCTCATAAGGCAGCACAAGAGGCTGAGGGGGTGCCGAGAGCCAGGGCACTGCATGCCTGTACAAATGCTTTAATCCCAGGAAGGAAGAAGTCAACTTGAAGTGAAGCTTCAGTGAATTGTTCACGCTGACCTTCAAGACTGCCCTAATTTTGCCAGTGCAGAAAGGTCACCTTTGCAACAACGAGCAATTCTATCAAAAACATTATTTTAACAGCAGTGCTGAGAACACAGCAGGTCTGTAATTAATAAAACAAGGAAACTCCACCAAGGTGTTTTTAAAGGGTTTGGTTAGAGGAAGAAGGTAAGAAAGCAACTTAATGAAAAAGCAACAAAACAAAAGACATAATGCACAGAGTTCACTGGAGTTCAGTGTTCATATATTTAATACATTTTTTGCAACACTATTGCTGTTTCTGAAATGATCTGCTGCACTTCAGGAACAATATAAATAAGACCCATATAAATAAATAAGCTAAGAGCTAGGTTCCCCTTAGGCTATTTGAAAAGAAACAGGTATCATCCGACAACTTTATTACAGGCTCTTAAGTGTAATAAACACCTGTAGGGAACAGGAAGAACATTAAGAAAAAGGGAAGTGAACTAAGCACGAACAAAGACATTCATGACTTAGTATCAGGACAGGAATTACAAATATGTTTGGATGCTCAGTCTGAATCACTAGATACGCAGTACCTGTAGTAAGGAGGCACACTGCCATAACATGAAAAAAACCCCAAAGCCCACTCCCTTCAATGATTTATATAATAACTTCTCAGTGAGGCAAAGCACCATGGTTGGGCTGACAACCGCAGTATTACCAACACACAAAGAACAGCAGTACATTGAAGGAAAACCTATGCTGCTGTCAGGGGAGGTATATTGAGTATGAAAATATTATTCATTGACTTTTCTGCAGAAGAAAATAAAGGTAGCTTTACTGAATCCTCATCTTCTCTCATGGAAACCTTCTGAAGAAAAGCACCACCACCATGATTTTAGGAGCTGTGGTGGCCAGCCACCAAAGGCATTAAGCTGCCTAGTAGAGCAGGAAGAACCTGGTCAGCCTCACATTGCAGGTTTGCCCTGCTCAGCTGCAAGCGTATTTATAACCCATGCAGTCCACTGCCGAGATCGCTGCCAACACACCAGAAAGTATAAGCACAAAGGCATTTAGCATAGCCTCAGCATCTGTATCTACCTCAGGGAAGAACTTCACAAGTTTACCTCCCACTACTTAATTACAGAAAAAAAAATCAGTATTGGTAATCACCTCTGAGTCACTCCTTGCCTTTAGCCTCAGGCTAACCCTTCAGTTTAAAGCAATGGTCATCTTTATTCTGCATGGCTATTTATAAATAGTTCCCATTTAGTCTGCTTATTTTGGCTTGCTTCATTTGAATAGCTTTATCTTTTGAGCTTCATGCTACTTCTTCTAGCAGTTCTGAAAGACTGCTGTCATACTATTTAGTGTCCCCTTCACTACCCAGCTGAAATGCCTGTGCAAGACAGTACCCTAATGGTATGATTACCAATAAAACTCTGCTCATTACTGTTTGATTTCCATCCCTTCTTCTCCATGCCCAGTGTGTCTCTTGAAGGAATCCCATTAAGCAATTCTTGCCTATTGTCATAATTTTCTGTAATGTTTTCCACCATATTCCTCATTTTTCACAGCACCACTAAAACCTGTGCCTCAGAATATGTATGATATGCTTATCATACCTCTAGTTCCCTATTGTGAATGGGTTGTGGAATAGTACACAGCACTGTCTAATCTCTTTTAAGGGTTACAGATGCTGAATGCCATTGTTACTGCAGTAGTCTTATCACTAAGGCACCTCTTTTTCTTTCTTTCTGCAGCAGGTAGGTCATCAAGCTTCTCTCATGTGCTCCCCCAAGTAGTTTCTCCTGCCTCGTGAAAAATCCTGTCCTCTTTTTAGTATTTATAATTTTAATTCTTCTCTGAACCCAGGCCTAGTTCATAGAGAGTAACCAATTCACAGTTTTAAGTGAAATGTTACTCTCCATCCTTGGCAATCCCTCAGATCTAAAGGAGATCTGTACCACTGCTTTATATTCGCCTTTCTTTACACTCTAATAGGCTTTTTGTAGCCTCTGTGACCTTTGCACATTCAGGACAGAAACAGTACATAACTGATTGGAGAAACAAAATTACTAAGGAAAAAAGCTTATGCAGTAAACATTTTCAACAGCTCTACAAACCCTGGAATGGCTTGAGTCAAATTATGAACCAGTTTTAAATGACAGAAAAAAGAAAAAAAAAAATTTAAAAGCGGAAAAAAGCCGCCCTAAAACACCTTCAGTATGGAAAACATTTCCTTGTCAGACACAAAAAGAAGAAAAACAAAGGCAAAAGGTTTGTGGTCTGAAGCGCTGGATTCAAAGTCAAGAGCTGTATCTAACCAAAGCACTCCACACCATGCCATGCAAGCTCTTGGAGTTTGACTCTTCTGTGTACCTCTTAGCAGTAAGAGATACACTTAGCTATCTCTTAGCAGTAAGAGATAGTGATGTACAGCAGGTCTAGTCAGCTCTATTTTTATTAAAATAACATCTTTAAAGAGACATACTTAGAGTTTTAGTTGTCAGCATTGATGCCTTAAGGATTAGCTTTTAGATTTTTCTAACTCTGCACTGCACTAAGGTGTAATTCTGAACTCCATATTATGTGCTTCACATTCTTGTTAGACAAAACATTCCTCTTAGGCCTGGAAAACAAAGTCACTATCCTAGGCCGAAGTATAAACAAAAGTGAATTGGGAGGGGGTGAATGGGGGAATATTACCTCATTACCTGAAACTGTAATTGGACAACTAACTTCTGATAAGAAAATGTACCAAACCTATATCTGGGGGGGAAAACTCGTGATTGGGGTCCATCTTGGTCTAGCCTAGCATCGGCAAGGCTCTGTACCAGAGGTGTACCACCTGAAGGCCTTCAATAAATTCATACCTTTATTCACTAACTTTGTTCAGTCTCTGTTCCAGGTACTCCCAATTTTAGGCATCAGCATCAAAAGATTTTTTTTTTAACAAGTCATATTATATTAAAGACTGAAAATATAAAAGAATCAAGAGTTTAAGGTTGAGAGGAGCTAAGGATTTAAAATTTAATTTGTTCTTTTTTTTTTTAAGAACAAAAATCAGGGACTTAGCAGGAGAAGCTCACAAACTTACCAAGAGCTCAAAATTTAGATATTGTGTTGCTCTTTGTGATTTATTTTCAATTCAGACTCAATCTTTACGTGATAAGCTAAAATTACATGGACATATTTAATAATTTTTTAAAAATTTAATATATTTGCACAAGACCCACCCAATGGAAACATGTTCTAAGCTGGGTCTCAATATTTACACTTGCAACTTCTTAGAATGCTGAAATTTACATTCATACTGCAAAGCATTCTGAAAGCATTGCTTGTATTAAAGAGTGGCAAAACTATTCCATTTTCACTCTAATTTGACATGACTACGAAGTTTTCCTGAATGTAGGCCTTTGCTCCAATACAGGAACATTCGATCTTCATAAAAATGCAACTGAGGAAAGGAAAGGACTCTAACATATAACTGCCTTAATCCAGCCAGACCAGCATTTAACTTTTTATGTATTTTACTAAAACAAAATATAAGTGACTCTAGGGAAAGCAACATTAATAAACATGATCATATAAACTTTACAATGAAAATTCAATTTTACCTTTAATAGCGTCTCTCAAACAATAAACTTTATTATAAGACCAACAACTTAATCAGATCCTCGCACCAAAATCAGGTGTTTCATTTCCAATTCTTAATGTTTGTCCAATTGCTTCTTGGAATACTTCATGCCCTAAATAAGATAAAAAATGCCAATGAAAATGTCAGATTCTGCTGGAAACTGGACTGATGCCTCCATTCTCCCCAGTTCCAGGAAAATTTTCCTCGACCAAGAAAAGCATTCCTCTTTGGTTACTACAAGATTCCATATCTGAGAAGCAGATACATTAATGTAAGAGATGAAACACTAAAATTTGTCCAGAATGCTATTCGAATACTTGGGTTAGTGGCAATTTCAGAGTCACACTACTCTGAGATGATAATTTGGCCCAAATTATGTCCATTTGCAAAAAGAAAGTAATTGTGATACAAGCTGATCATAGATCTTTATATTTCTCTGGTTGCTTTAAGTCGCCATAATGCTCTACACTGTTCTCCTACGCACTATCACCCTCAGCACTTATTCCCAGTATTTCCATTGAAATTTCCAGAAATGCTCTAAGGCATTTTCCTCTCTGCCCTCATCACAGCACTTGCAGCACACAAATATGCACAGCCTGGCTTGTCCCATAAGTATACTTTCTGTTTTAAGACACTATTGTTCTTTACATGCAAACATGTAATTTGCCAGACACTAATTTCTTTCTCAAGCCATAATGTCTTTAGCATATTTAAAGGCAACTCCACAAACTTTATATGCTACGCTAGCGCATCATTAACTTTTTCAGGGATGCTATTTACATCTCTTTCCCAAGAACACATGGAAGAGCTTTTGCCCATTTGGAAATTCTGTGTGGAGCCAAGCTTTCCACACTTAGTGGAAGCACTCAGGTTTCTGGGAGCCTCCAGTCCTGCATGGTCAGTTTGAGTGATTACACCCAGACTTGCAATAAACAGTTTATTCAGCTTCTGCAGTGGGGCACAGGGAAGAGAATGACGATGCATCCATAATCTGCTCTGACATTGTAACATTTCCACCAAACTGTGAAAAAAGATAAATCTTGATTTTCAACTGCAGCTTTGAGTGGCTGAAGAGTGTCATGAAAAACAGCAACTTAAGGTCTGCAAGTGCAGTTTGAAGTCAACTTTGCTGCAAAAGCAAAAAGAAGTGCCCCGCCCCTGCAGAGTCCAGGCTGCTCACGAGCACTTGCGTATGCAGCACAAGAGAAGAGGTGCTTCGGTTCTGACTGGTTAAGTCTGGTTAAGACTTTGTCAAAACACATAAATATTGAAGGGGAAGTAAAAGCTGTCATTCACATGCAAGGTTGATCTTTGCAGTCTTATGGATTGTCAATAAATAATGATGGGCAAGAAATTCACTGAGAACATAATTTTGTTACTGAATCTTCTGCACTTTTGTATCACTACTTGTTCTAATAGTGTTGGAAAAGAATCTTGCAGACTGACTTTGGTGTAGCTGCACCCAAGAGCCTGCCCTAAATTCAGTATCTATCCTATGGCAAATCTAATTTATTTGCAAAGATGCATGGTGCCTGAAAAATACATACATTTTTGTAATGTCATAAAATTATCCTTTTGTGTACATTTCACCCAGCCACAACAGCTATTGAAAATTTTTAATTACTGTAATGAGTTTTGTACCTATAAAGGGGAAAAAGGCAAAGCAATTGCATTCTCCTTCTCTAAAAGCTAAACAGTTCTAAAAGCATATTAAACCTGTGCACAAAGTACTGTATTTATGGGTTTATCTCTAAATTATACTACATCATGCACAGGCTCAAACCAACTCTTTTCACATTCTCTGGAAAGAAAAACATGAAATTCTTCCACTCCAGTACCTGAGTTTCTGGATGACTCAGACATATGTTTCCAGTGCTTCCAATAATTTGACACGCTCGCAGGTTTCTGCATTCTTTTAAGATTACTCAGACTAGGGAAACTATATGACAAGTTGAAGAAACTACAACAGCATTACTTTGGCACACATGGGGACAGAAAGGCTCTCCAAAATCAGGAGCATTAAGGAACAGAAAGAAACTACACTTAGAGAAAGCGACTGTAGGATTTAACGCAAGTTGTGATGGACAGACAAGGTGAAATGTTCCAGGGGATTTCTCACTATTTGCAGAACACTTAATTACTTCAAGGACAGCTTGTTTCTGCCCTTCTGGATACTACAAACCTGTCATGCCAGGGGACAGATTTACAAGATATATTTCCTTCAGTGCCAAGCCAGATGCAGGAGGTTCCACCCTGTCAGCTGGGTTGGTTTGACTCCACATGTAGCTGCATCTTTCACTGGATTGCCGAAATGCTCTATAGCTGTAAAAGCATCCTATTGTGTCACAGCACTGCATGACTCCCACAGCTGAGCCCTGCCTCTCAGCAGTTTGGCTCTAGCTCCTGCCTGGGGAAGGCAGCACCACAGCCTCTTCTCTTGCATGCCAGAAGAAATGGATCAGTGAACCCCAGGTGGGATGTGGTGTGCAGCAGCCAAAATGAGGCCAGTTTTAAGAGGCCAAAAGCAGCCCTTTGAAGTGTCAATAGATGTAATGCTCTGCATCATCTCATGGAGTTTTCTGCCACGGATCACAATGAAACCCAAGGTTTGCTGCAGAGAGACGTGATCTGTAATTGCTGTCACGAGCTCAAGCTATGACAGCCACTGTGCCTTCATCACTAGTGAGGCACGTTGCAGCTGGGATATATGAAGGAAGAATGAGAAAGGATACAAGACACAAATAAGTACCTGAGGAGACCTTTGGAAAGCCAAGTTATGACAATGAAACTGTAACATGAGGGTACTTATAGACATCTGGCAAAGGATTTCCAGTGCTTAACCTTTGCTTTCAAAAACAGAACATCCAGACATTGGGAAAGAGATGAAGGTATAGGTTTTGAACCACTCTCAGCCTCTGAAGGCTTGTTAGATATATGAAATAATATATTTTTGTTCCCAAGCAAATGTCTTTTAAATGAATAGTGTAGAACCACTGCAAACTATCCACAGGGAGAAATACCTAAGTACTGATTCTGTTGCCATGTATCTACTCCAGACACTATCCTTGCTACTCATAGACAAATTCAATTGTTTAGCGAGTTTAGATGACTGTTGGAAGAAATAATTTCTGCCATCTTTTTCTTAATCTTAATAAAGTCTATTCCCCTCATGCCTCCTTCTCATTTTAGAATAAATTATGCTCCCACGTTGAATGTGATTGCAAAGAAAATGACATGATTTAGAACAGAAATCAAGTTATTTCCATAATCTTTAAATTCTGTTTCCTGAAACTTGGTATATAAAATCCCAATTGTTTCCAAGAATTGGAAGAGAAAATGTGCATAAAAAGCTTAGCACAAAATACTTAAATCCAGTCTTATTTAGCAAGCACATGTTCTACACTGTTGAATGGATTCCAGAATGAAGCCTCACATTATTTGGAAATAATCTTTACTGCCCTATAAAGCGGTCCATCATATGAACTTTTTGGATTGGACACATAAGCAGGTAACACAGACCCATTTATTTAATGCTGTAGCTGAAACCAGGCGTATATTCAGTACAAAACTTACTTCAAGGATCAAGGATTGTCAAATGCCTAGGTCACTCCAATAAGAAAATGGGGCAAAATATTGCAAATCTTGGGAAACTAGACCTGAAGGCTCCCACCCCGCAAGGCACAGGATGTACCAAACTACATCTTAACACCAACTCTTCCAGCTCTGAGTGGGGCTTTAAGACATCAAATCACATTTAGTCCTGCTACTGGCAGGGCGTTTCACCAGCCTGTCTTAAAGATGCTGTAGAATAAAGCAGCACCAGTTCCAAACAGTTATATGTGTTTGATGCTGTGACGAAGGCTCTGTTGCATTCCTTCTCCTTCCAAAATTTCTCTTGGTCAGTAGAACCAACTGACTTTATATAAAGCATGATCAGGTCAAAAACAAGGAAGCAAAAAGCGGATGTGCCACCCTCAACTCCATCGAACACAAGTAAACTACTTGTGTGCAAAAATGGGGGCTGCAACCCTGTCATTCAAGTGCTCAACTGGTCTTCTGCCTAGAGCACAGTGCAAGGCACAACCCACCTGGGCCAGATTAGTTCCCACTCTTTATAAGAGGTAAGTCACATGCTTGATCACCTTTAAGGGGTATCAGAAATGGTACTTTATAAACCAAAGTACCTAGCTTGCTTATTTATCAAAATAGTGGTATTTTACCTTCCTGTTCCACAGAAGAAGACAGAAAAGGGACTATGTAGCACTTGCATTGCTAAAAAATGGCTTAGTTTGCTCTCTAAAATACTGGCACAGTCCCTGCACTGTCTTCCCTGTAACCCAAAGGAGGTGGTGGCCAAGCAGAAGCAAACTGAACATTTGACCCCTGACTGGCAAAGTAGTGTTGTACCACCAGTTCACTTCAGCTAAGTTCAACTGCAACAACAAACCCTACCGGTCTCAAAGAAAGGTTTCCCTAGAAACCTTTCCCCATCTCTAACAACATTTTCAAACAAGCCTTTGGTTTGCTAAATTCATACAACATCAGAAATGTATCAATGCTTTTAAGCTCTATGTGTCATAAGGAACTAAACACTTCTTGGGCTAACATTTTTTCGAAAACACTTTCACAACCGCGATGGTAAATCCCACTCACAACAGTCAGAAACACGACAGGAGCAGAGGCTTGCACCTCCCAATAAGCAATACATGTCATCTGGTGGGCAAAATGCCCTCTGGGAAACTGGGTAAGAAACCACAGCCAGTAGACGCCTGAATGAACGCATAGTTGATAAAGGCCAAAAATATCCAGTTACCAGAGGGGAAAAAAACCCAAACAATGCAGTGATTGCTCAGTCTGGAGAAAAGCTGGAAATAAAATCTCATATATGTTCCACCGGACACCAAAACAAAAAGTAAAAAAAATATTACAGACTCAACAGGAATACCGATCTTAAGGTATTTCCAACTCCCCTCCCTCCTTCCAGACAGCCTCTCCACAATTCACAGGCAGTATGAGTTTCAGGTCATGCTGTTTTCCATAATAGCTCAGTATTTGTCCACCTTTCCTCCTGCTTTATAGTCACCCTTCACTCCTGCCATCAGGTGGCTGGACCAACAAGCTCTATCTACACTCTGAACAGTTGTTAAACTGTTAACGAGCTGTGAAGACTGCTGCGGGCTATTTCGGATCTACAGAACAGCTTGTGCATCCAAAACCATGTATTCCTCCCACCCATTAATACTATTTGCTCCAAGAAATAGATTACCTCTCCGCACGAATCCCTCCTGTGAAACTTGAAGCACACTGCCCACAGAAAAGTGGGTGTTGCAAAGCTGCATCAGGAAGACACTGCTCAGTGTTGCCCTCCAATCCAGCAGCAGCCTCACCTCCATCTGCTGACAGTCACCTCTAATTGTTTTCCATCCCTGACTATTTGATGCTGCCAGGCAGGCCCTCTCAACTCCATGTAATTTACTTAAGCAATGCTATGATTCATCCTGCACAAGGTCTTTAAGCAATGTGGGTTATTTTCCATGCTTGTATTGACACTAAAAATTTCTCTATTGTATTTCCTTTCACAGACCCCAGACTGTTTATTAAGGCATCAAATATTATCAGTGTCCTCCAGGCTGGTGATGCTCTTTGCTAGCCATACTGATCAGACCATGGTGAAACTGTGACTGAACTGTCAAATAAGTCTGTGGTAAGAAAGATTTTAAATCCTGTTGGGAGATACAGCTTATCCAAAAAATGCAATAAATATGTGGGTTTATTTTTATTTTATAAAAATGTATTATGTGGTTGCTTGGTTTCACTTAACCTTTTGAAAAAACAATTTGGTGGTTTAAGGAAAGAAAAACTGATGTATTCTGCCAATTCTCTTTCCCTCATTCATCTATTTCCTTGTTCTATTGTGCTCCAATTGTCTGTTTCGCTTGTTAACAATTAAGCTCAGAATTTCTATGTTTTTTAGATGCCTATGCACTGAGGTAGTATCCACATACACCAAGAGAGAGTGAATTGTACTGTGATAGCAAGCAAGGCAGTTCCCACCCAGCAAAACTCATATAACCCATTTCTCAGGTGCTGCAAGTCCTTCAATGCCCAAGTGAGGTAAAGCTGAGGTTCTGACACTGAATCCAGCTCAGGAACCTGCGCTCTGCTTTTTGCTCACCTCTGTCCTGGAGTCTGTGCCATGCAGATGCAAGTGAGTGCCAAGATACTGTCTGTTCCAGCTGATCAAAACCAAAAACATTTCTAAAAGGTGCAAGTGAAATTAAGTGCTGCCTGCAGTTGCCTTCACGTGGGATATGGAAGCATCACATAGCAGCATACTCTCTGACATGTAGGAAAACATATTGATTTTAATTCTGAAAGTTCCCAATCTCTGTCATCAGACAAGGCAGCAGCTGTTGGAAGTGGCCTCATTTGGATTCAAGCTACATTACCTCTCATATATCCTAATACGCTTCTTGGGATGCCCATGGAATACAATCCAGTAAGGAAGCCCCACAAATATCCTTACTTGATACATATAAGACAAGCATCTTTTACGTACACCAATTCAGGGGATCTGCTGTTCAACCACAAGGCAATTGCAAAGGTACTAGACACTTCCATCCCCGTTTCATGGGGGGAAAAAGTATATAATCCAATATTATCATCTTCCATGAATAACCGCAACAGAGTTGTGGTTTGGTATGTGGATAAGGAAATGCCAAGCAGGAAGATAACACTGTCTCTATTGGCACTAACGTAACCTCGGCTAGCACACCACTCTGTTCCGCTGTCCACAAGACAAGTAGTATGGAAAAACTGGAGAGAGATCAATGAGAGCCACAAGAATGACTAAACCATATTTCAGCAGACTAGGAAATTCAAGCAGCTGAGGATATTTATCTTACAGAGAAGGTCCAGGATAACCGTTTGTAAGTGCCAGCAGGAAAAAACAGATTTGATAGAGGACCACTCAGCTTTGGATATAGAACATATAATTATGTATAACATTTGGAAATTGCAGTAGACATTCTTATTGGAAAAAAGATTTATTTTAATTTTAAAAAACCCCCATCAAATCCAAGGAAGCTCTGGAACAACTTACGAGATTGATTCCCTCTACCCGTATTTCTTTATGTTGATTTTTAGAGTTCTAAAAATTATATGCTGTTACATAAGGAAGCAAAGATCTGTGTTTCCTATCCATGCAGGAGGTAATATGCACTCATTAAAGTCCCTTCCTCAGTGAGAAATGACTAAATTCATAGAAACTTGAAAGATATTTTGCAACCTCTTCAAAGAGTCTATTCTTCTTTTAGGATCACTACCAGTTAGGTCTGGAAATAATTAACATTATGCTGAAATTTGGTTTCAACTTTTTAAGAAAAATTATTCTGCCACCATCTTTGCAACCACTTAAGCAACGTCCCCGAACAACTACAAAGAATGAAAGAGGAATGACAGAGGGGGGGAAAAAAGCAATATATTACCTTATTATTCAACTGCCGAATGCACAAGCTAGTATACAAGGAGGGCAACCCCCATTAAATCATTTCATTTACTAACTTTTCAAAAAAAGGAATGAGTACAATTTAATTTGCTTTATAGTTCAGTAATATCTGAAGCCTTTGGTTGCAGGAACCAAAACATTCCCAACACAGATCATAGAATCATTAGGTTGGAAAAGGCCTTCAAGATCATCAAAAGTCCAACCTTTGACCTAATACCACCATGCCCACTAAACCATATCAAGGAGTGCCATGCCAATCTATTTTTTGAACACTTCCAGAGATGGTGAGTTCATCACTTCCCTGGACAGCCTGTTCCAATACTTAACCACACTTTCAGCGAAGAAATTTTTCGTAATATCCAATCTAAACCTCCCCTGGCTCAGTTTGAGGCCATTTCCCCTTCTCCTATTACTTAGCTGCCTGGGAGAAGAGACTGACTCCCCACCTCACCACAACCTCCTTTCAGGTAGCTATAGTGGCAATAATGTCTCCCCTGAGCCTCCTTTTCTCCAGACTGAACAACCCTACTATCCTCAGATGCTCCTCGTGGGATTTATGTTCCAGACCCTTCACCAGCTTTGTGGCCCTTCTCTGGACAGGCTCCAGCACCTCAATGTCTGTCTCATAGTGAGGAGCCCAGAAACAAACACGGGATTCAAGGTGTGACCTCAGCAGTGCCAAGTAAAAGGGAATGATCGCTGGCCACACTATTGCTGGTACAGGCCAGGATGCCATTGGCCCTCTTGGCCACCTGGGCACATGCTGGCTCATGTTCAGTTGCTGTCAACCTGCACCCCCAGGTCCTTTTTCACTGGGCCACTTTCAAGCTACTTTTCCCCCAGCCTGTATCACTTTATGGGGTTGTTGCAACAGAACCCAGCACTCCACCTTTTTGAGCCTCATACCATTGGCCTCAGCCCATCACTCCAGCCTGTTCAGATCCCTCTGCAGGGCCCTCCTGCCCTCCAGCAGATCAACACTCCCACCCAACTTGGTGTTGTCTGTAAACTTACTGAGGGTGCAACTCGATTCCCTCATCCATATCATGAATAAAGGTATTAGATAGGACTGGCCCCAGAAGTGAGCCCTCGGGAACACCCTTGGTGACCAGCCACCAACTGGATATAATGCCATTGACCCCAACTCTCTGGGCTCGGCCATCCAGACAGTTTTTTACCCAGAGAAGAATACACCAGATGCTCTTCAGCCAATGTGCATCCTCTCATCTCATCACGCAGAACTCTACCTTCCCCTCTGTAAGTGCAAAGTTGCTGTTCAGGAGTGTCTGAAGAGCCATGGCTGCTCACATACCCTGCACTCACCCAGTGCCATGCAGCACCAGCAGCTGCTGACTCACAGAAAAGGAGGCTGCTCCTCTGAATTGTTCTCCTTTAACCCCACTGCAGCCTGCCAGTGGGCCTTCCTCCTTCATGGCCTGAGATGCTACAACATGTGCAGCACGAGCCATCTTCCCGCAGCCTCTGGCAGGGAAGGGTATCACATTGCTGCTAAAAGAGGTGCCTGGGGACTGGAAGGGCCTGTGAACCAGCAGATCCTGAGGGGCAGCCTGCTGCCACCGCCACGGCGCTGGCCTCACTCAGCCCCTTGGCACACCAAAAGGGGTCCCTGCCTCCAACATTTCCCTACCCAAGGGGAAGTTGCTGAGCATTGTACTCACAGGTGGAACACACGGCTCAGGGACACCAACTGCCAACAGCTGAAACCTGTTTCCAGCTCAAGGGGAAAATAAATATCCGAGCAAATGCAGAACCTCCAGCCCCTATAGCTAGCGACCGCTGAAAGGAAGATGTTGTCATATGGTACCTCATCAGTCTCATGTCAGACCTTAACAGAATATACTGGCAAAACACAGAGGGGTCACCAACAGCCTGGAGAGGTGATTTTTATCATATTTATTTATTTATATTTATATTGTTAAACTATTACATATATAAATATATTATTACATAACTCTGAAACATGTTTCATTAATTCTTACCACAAAAGTTACTGAAATGAAATAGACAAATATCTAACTACTTCCTAGTTCTTGAACTAGTTGGCATTTACCACTAGATTCCATGAGGTTTTGCTTGCTTTTTAATCAAGTGTGAAGTTTGATTATAAATTATATTTATAATATAGTAAATAATATATTATAAAATTACATATAATAAACATACTAAATATTCTAGTTACAGTATTATATAAAATATGGTCCTTATAAAATATAAAAATAATATCCACTGGACTTCCTTTACAGCAACAAACATTAATAACAGTACCCAAGACACCAAACTAAACCACTGAAAACTTTGAAAACTAATTATGACAGAAAGGGGCATGGAGAAGAAAAGTGAAGATGATGAAGGCTCTGCTTTCCAGCATGCACTTTCCCTGATGGGCTGCAGCTGCTACCTCCATTCTTCCTGACACCTGGGGAAAGCACCCCTTTCCAATCTGGGGAGCTTTGATCAAGTGCAACAAAGGATAGCATCACCCAGCGAGGCTGGGCTGTCTTTGAAGGCATGCACAGTTATGTAAACTGAAAGGAGACTCCACTCGTGTCGTGCAAAGCCAGGAGGAGCTATATGAAGCCAGCTCCCTGCCAGCACAACGTGGAGCACAACCCAACACCACCGACTGAGCAAAGCAGGAGTCTGGAAGAGACTAGAGAGGCTGAGTATACTGCTGGCTAGTCACTGGCTTACAGTTTCACTTGTTAATTTACTTGTAGGAATCCAGAAGGGAAAAGCAGGCTCATGTATAAAGGAATGAACCATCTGCATGTGGAAATTACTTCACCTATTCAGAATCCAGAGGACAGTTTGAAGAATACAAACTTAAAAAAAAAAAAAAAAAGGAAAGAAAAAAATAAGACTATGAAATAATCTGGCAACTTTCTGCTCAGGAAAGAGCTGGGGGAAACGTATCCCTGCTGATTATGTGTCTAATAGCTCCAAAAGCTGTGTTCTGTATCAAACAAATCTGTACAGCACAAGCCTGTTTGCAAAAGGCAGGGCAGGTCTTTAATTGACCACTTTCAGAATGATGTAAGAGTTTTACAAAGGAGCAAGAAAAAAAGAATCACAGCCCGATTCATGAAATTAAGACATACGTGTTGCAGCTCATAATATAAAAAAACCCATGCTGTTGAAGCCTAGACTGTTTCTGTACCACAGCACTTACACATGCCAAAGTGTGAGACAGTATGTGATACTGTTAAGCCACATAAGAAAAAATATTGTGCCAACAAAACCAAAAATATGAAAAGAATAATAGATGTTTGCCTATTATTGCCCAAGAGACTGCAACATTAAGAAAACTACTGACCAAGGTCAAAGGCTTCAGAATTTACTTTGATGGTACAATCAGCAAAAAGCCAGAAACATTTATTCTAATCCCAGATCTGACAAAGCCCACTTTCTAACTTGGCTTGGCATTTAAATGGCTTGTCTACCATTACACTATCTAAAGTATGGGTGATGAATCAGAATTTACCTCATATACATGTATACGTAGATTTGTCTTAGAAGCCAGGCATAAACACCTAGCCTTTGAAGATATAATATGCTAATTTTTTTATCCCAGTGACTTTTAAAATACTATAAAATACAGAAACTCCATGTGTCTAAAAATATGGTGTAAAAGAAAGACAAGTTTTTGCGAGTTTAAACTTCAGCTTTGTTTCATATTTTAACAAGATGTAAAAATATTCTGTAAATAAGGCAGTCTAAAAAGAGTTTTTTATAGGCTTAATTCTAATTTTGATAATGTATTAGAGCATAGAAAAATGAAAGCCATACAGATTTTTCAGAACAAAACCAATTTTGTGTGTTGCAAATATTGTTAAAAAAATACATTTTCCAGTGTTGTTAGAAGCTTGCTTAATTTGCTTCCCAAATCAAAGTGAGATATGGGGAAGCATCAGGACTTCGTGCTGCCCCTTGGTGTAAAGGGAGCAGCATTCTCCAGCAGAGAAGGGATGTAGCAGTAGGAGCAGCGCTTTGGAGGAACACGTGGTTTGCTCCCGGTCAGGATAAGGAGGCCTCACGGCTCATTAAGCAGCAGCAGCAGCAGCAGCAGCAGCAGCAGCAGCAGCAGCAGCAGCAGCACTGCTACTCACCTCAGTGCGCTACTCACACTCACACCATTTGTCTGGGCATTATCAGCAGCTCAAACAGGCCTGACTGGGGGTTCTAGGGGCGAAGCAAGTGGGCCTCTTGCACATAAATGCACACCCAAAATCCTTTAAAATCATTAAGCAGTTGTCTCCTACAGCCCCTGGAGAATCAGTAAGTTGGTGAAGTCAAGTCAAACTAAAGACCCGCGGTTCTGCTCCAGGTGGACTCTGGTTAGCTGGAACAAGATGGGAGATTTTCATCTGGATCCCTAACTCAGTTGACAGGGAGGCACAACCCAAAGTGTTAAAGCAACTGAGGTGATGATATTCTTTCCTTGGTGCTACTACCAAGTTGCGGGGGGGAAAAAAAAAAATCAAAGTAAAAGCTGTATTTCTGTGCCCTGCTGCCGAGATGTGCACTTTTTGATGTTGGTAACTACAGACACAACCCAGGGGCTGTCCAAGCCCCATGGTGGTATGGTGCATTTGACATAGAACGCCAGTTTAGCCAAGTATGTGAGAGGAGTAAATGCCTACTCCTAGCTTCCCTCCTCTGCAGCCCCCACCAGCTTTGGATGTGTTTCAGGAGACCAGGGGTTTCAAACAAATTTCAGAACCAGCCTGATGCAAAGCAGTCACCAGCTGGATCAAATGAAACCATCAACCTGTGTATGGGCAGTGCTGCACAGAAAGGGTGCTCTGATGGATTGAAACAAGGGAACTTCATACTAAAACTGAAATAATAGGCAGCCCTAAGAAAGATCTGCACGTCTGTTGATCACCAGATCTTTGATATCTTTGATGGACGAGGACCAAGATCTCCATGTTTTCAATTCAATATTTCCGTGATCAAGCCTGCAGTTGAATTATGCTAAATGCAGTGACTCCAGTTCAGAGTTCTACTAAATATTTTGTGTCTGCTCTATTTTAAACAAGTCCTGAAGACAACAAGAAAAAACCTGTTTTTTTAATACTTAACATTAAATACATCTTAAATGGCATCCAGAAAAAAAAGTTTAAAGCCTTGTAACAACCAGTTCAACTTTTCATTTAACAACTTGCTTTAGTCATGGGGACAACTGTTTCTAAAACCAGATGAACAAAGCGGGTTTAATCCTTTATTTTAAGAACAAAGGCAGCGTAATCTTGTCCTTAAATATCTGATGATGCAGTTTAACGACATGTGAAGAAGTGCCTTGGAACAGGCTGGGGAACATGTGCTAGCAAGAGCACAGATTCCCATGTTGCTGTGATGGAATAAAAGCCATGCCCGGCCACTAAGAGTCACTTACAAAAATTAAGCCCTCAGCAACAGAGATCAGATAGCTGGATATCCTAAATTACAAAGTCTACATTAACAATAAAAACATTTGTGATAAGTTGCTAGAAAGGAAAAAAAAAAAAACAAGGCAAAGAGACTTCATAGACACACAGCAATCTCAGAGACCTTTCCCTCCAACTTAGTGTTAGCTGGAGTTAGTGAAAATGAGGGATATAGGAAAAAAAAGTTATGGTTAGCCTAATACAGAGTGGTATCTACACGTTCAATTCTCAATATTGTATTATGTAACACTTTAAATGCTAGTATTTGGATAGTAAGAAAAGTGATCACAAAAACAAAGAAAGTAGATACTGGCCACTGAACCATAGCTGAAGCTTCACACAATCGGAAATGTAAGCAGCAACCTTCTATAACTTTGTACACACAGACACACACATATTTACATTTGGTAAATGTAAAAACACTGAAATGCAGAAATATTCAGATGTTGAAGCAGGAGTAAGAACTATTTGCTTGCAAAGAGCCAGCATTCCCCAGTAGACTAATTTCCTGCATTGAAACCTGCCTAAACACAAATGACCACCTACACCTGAAATAAACTGTTACCATTGAATTGCAGCCTTTTATTATATTTTGCCACCCCTTCTGTGTTAAACATTTAAAGGCCATCCAAGGGTAGCACTTAGAAAGATTTTAGAGACAGAAAAATCAGTGTGTTCAACAGGCATTAAAACCTGCACAGTAAAATTACCCCCACCAACAGAACCGAACCATCACTGATGTATTTTTTACCTTTTTTTAATATGTTAGCCACAAGAGGGAGTCAATAGTACTTGAATGCCAACACTGCCCCCCCCCCCCCCAACAAAACCAAGACATGGAGTGAAAGAGAGTTTAAATAAAACACTCTCTAAAGATCCCAGTGAGGTATTTTATATGCACTTCAGGAAAATTAGGAGCACTAGCTAAAGCGTAAATGGAAAGCTTCAGTTTCTTCATATGTGAACTCATATTCACTTCTTCATATGTGAATTTGAAGGTGAAGAGAATGACTATAATGCATAACACAATGATCAAGACAGCACAGAAAGAACTTGCTGCGAAGTTTCAGTCACTTCATGGCACCATCCCATGCACAGCCTTCAGGAGTGGTACCAATGGTTTTAATTATCCAAGTTTCACCCTTGTGGCCTCTCCCACTGACTCTCAAGTCCTGTGCACACAAGAGCCGCGCCATGCCCTGTGCGACACCAAGTACCTGGCACGGAGTAAGGCACTTTTGGTCAGCCCCTGCGATGTAAAAGCTGTGTGTACTTGTCAGGGCATGAGCAGGCAGGCCCCAAGCAAGGGATCAGCAGGCACACTTACCAGGCTCCTCTGGCACAAGAGGAAATCCTGCTTTTTGAGTTGCATAAAGAGCAAGGGGCCTCTCTAAGAGGCAGATTGGGACACCTCAAAAGACCTTTACAGTCCACTCTCTCCACACCTTCTTAGCCTGAGCAACCTGGAGGCTGGCTACAAGCTGTAGATCCGGTATCCACCTCTATAAAATAGCAATGTGTTGGAAGAAATTAAAATAAAATTAATTGAAGAGTCTGAATGAAAATCAGGCCTGTTCCTTTTTGTGAAGGTAGGGTCAGGACAGAAGTCCTTGACTCTTTAGCCTCTTTGCCACCTCTTTTACTTGTATATTGCCTTACACATCATTCCTAATGAGATGTAATTGGCCTTATTAAAATAATTTTAATCCTCACTAAGAAGAATTGAATTCTCTGGATAGCTGCTTTAAGCTGGAAACAATACTCAAACAAAGCTCAACGATATAGTATATTCTTCTCTTCATAATTTGCCTACATAAACAAATTTTTGTTCTGTCCATTCCTACAGTTACTCAGGAGCTCATAAAACAGAGAAACCAAATTAGAAACATCAACCTCTGTTTCAGTGACCCTTCACTTCTTACACATTGCTTCTCTCATATTCTCTCTCCTCTACTACATTGGCAATTAGGGTAAACCCACCATTCTTATTATGAAGTGTATTCATATTCGTCTGATAAAACACACTGCTTTCTCAGGATGTCTTGTATTCACACTTCATTTTCATGTTCTGCATTTCTATCCAGATGTTCGTTTCATCCTATGAGTATGCAAATATCTACTACTGACACAAGTACTGAAGATGAGTTTGCTTTAAATGTACCAAAAAAACCCCAACAGAGAAACCAAACAACCTCTCACACACACAAAACAACAACAAAAAAAATCTGTTGAGAGTTTCTGCTGGCTGGGGCAATAGAGGAATTTTAGCAGTAATAATGTCACAGTACCCAAAATAATTCTGGACATAATTGGTACTTTGAATTGTTTACTAGCCTGGTGATTTATGATATAGGATGCTTTTAAGTTGCAGATCCCATTGAAAGATTGCTTTCATAATCATGATTTTTGTTGTGAAATTTCCTAAGTTCTCCCAGCTACAGTGCAGCTACAATAGAAGCCTTTAAAAACTAAAGATTTATCATCGTCATTAAGGAGTTGGCACAAAAGGCCACATGACACAGCCCACAATGAGCCTTAGGAGGCCAGTGAAGAGAACAGAACAGCTGGGTACCAGCACTGGACTATCCACTGCATTTAGAAATTCCATGACATCCAATTCATACAGGAGAGGACCGAACAGGTATGAGGCAAGATGCAGGCAGCACCCTTTCCACCTACATTTTTCACACTTGTCTTGTTTCAGCTTTGATTAGCCTTTGAACTAGCAACAGGCTGCCAGCACTAAAGGGACTCTCTATCACCGGAGTTTAGTCCCTCTGGGAACAAACTTACCTACCCATTAATGCAGTCCTAACACTTAAAGATGACTACATGAAATACTACCAGGCCTTATGCTTGATGACATCAAATGTTCCACTACCTCAGCTAGATCACAGCTAAGCATACATACCGGGCACATTCTCCCCCTCTTCCTCAGACCCACCAGAACATGTCAAGGCTGGGGATAACCAAGCACTCTGTGCTGGGGAAAGAAAATCCTTTTATTCACGTGCTCATGTAGTGTGCTCTGCTTATGTAGTCATTACAGCTCCAAGAAAATTCCACTCCCGTATCCTGTGATGCTGGAAAACACATACTGCAAGAGACAGCACTGCCAGTGTGAGGGTCAATCCATTGCCCTCTCCTGGAAAATCTGCCCTCAGTTGTCTCTTCTGTTTTCCCTGTGCTCTTGAATAATGCTCCAAAAGGCTGAATGAAGACTACAATTACAGATGTCTTTTGTGCCATATTAGAAGATAAGTGATGAGCATTGCCCTCTTCTTCATGGACGCAGTGCAAGGCAGTGGAACCTAAATCAGCTCAGACAAGGGGTAGGACAATGTAGGCACAACACAGGAAGCAGGCCACTCATTTTAGCTGTCCAGCTCACTTGGAGCTTAATGCAACTTTGAATTTTTGCATCATTAAAAAGCTGAAAACACATAAAACCATCAAGTTTTACATGTTTCCATCCACAAAGAAGAAACTGACCTAGATTCTCTCATTCTTAGATTCCCTGATGGTTCTGGCCAGGCTTTCAGAGGGTTGCTAACCTTGGCTGAGTTAAGGGTTTATAATGAAACACTAAAACACAAGTACGTTTGAGCTGGTTTGGATTTTATTATGGATGTTTTGGACGGCTGTAATGCTAGAGTCAATTCAGACATTCTGGGTACTTTTCATCCAAAAATTGCTGCTTGGAAAAAAAATCCCATGTTTACAATAAATTAAAATCAATCATTATTTGGGGCCTGATCCTCTACTTCACCATTCCAGCACAGCATCTGGTTTAAGACCAGGCTCCTGAACTTGCAGTGAATATACCTTGGGTTTATATCCTCTTACTACAAGAATGAAGATAAACCACTTGTGAAAAAAATTACTTGCAACTTCAAAAGAATCAAAAATATAAGGTGACAGACATGAGATGAGTAAAGAAATAAAATACTAAGAGAAAAGTCAGGGAAAAAAAGCCAGAAATGCAAAATATATTGAAAGTAGTGAAAAAAGACTCTACAGTTTAAAAGACAGCATCTTCAAACTTGTGAGATGATCCACTGCCTTGAGACACATATGAAGATACAACATTAAGGTAAGGCTCAAGGTAATGGCTTCTCATTTAACTAAGAGCTTCATCCTTAAAAAGTTTAAGTAATGACATCCCTTCACTGCCAATCCATGGCTCTGGAAGAAGCTGAAACAAACTTATCTGAGGTACTGGCAATGCAAAGCAGCACTTGGAACATGCTGTTAAAGCAGTACAGGCCCTTCTCAGAGGGCTCAGAGTAACTTGACATTGAGAGTATGAAGGCAAATGAAAACTGCCATGAAGACACCATGCCCCAGGCTAAGTAATGATGGAAGTATTTTGAACACTTCAAGTTTTTTCATACTTTGCTTGATAGGCTCTCAGTTCTCTCAGCACGTAGCATAGACTGATTTTTGCCCTTCAGTCAGACAAGTGACTTCAGGTAAGGATACAGTAAGACAGAGGGAGGAAAAAAAAAGAGGTGAATGATGCTGATAAAACACTCTAGAGCTTTGGAGTTCTTCAGAAATCAGAGTGGTGTCTGATGCTACCTTCAAAGCCTTTCTGCACTTACTTTAATTCTTCTTAATAAAGAAATATTCTTTCTCCTAAAGAAAAACCTAAATCCACTTTTCCATGTTAAACTCTCCCAAAACAAAGTTGCAAAAAGTAGTTCTATAGCAGGAATAAAATACTCTGTACTGTGCAAATGCTGTGCATACCTTAACAATAGAGCATTCAGAGATGCCTGTTTTCACTTACAAATAGGGACAGGGTAATCCTTCGTTAATTTTGTCTGCACTTTATTGAAATAGTTATGAAAGGAGGAAGAAAAAGCATGCCTCAAGCTTTGCCAATATCCAAACAAAACAAACAGCAGCAGGGTTTTGTTTTCGCTTAAGTTTCATTATAGTTCATATAGAGAGAATTAGTGCAACTTAAAACTGGTTTGTATTCAAACCCATGTGTATGACAAGACTAGCCAACATGCTCATTTGCTAGTGGAAAAGTTTTATTCCTGCCATTATTTCCTTGTGTAATGTGTTTTCATATATTCTGGGAATCTTCTTCCTAAAACAAAAGTAGATCTTAATAAATTAGCAGATCTGAAACAAAAGCCCAGTAAAGAAATCTGAACTTTCAGGAGTTTGCAATCGATTCTAGAATTCTATGGCTAATGTTTCTCCACTGTGATAACTGAACTTGGATAAGGGTGGTGAGAGAACACCAGTCCCCCAATGAACATGCAAAACAACCTTGGCAAAATTTTGCAACACTCTGAAAGCAAAAGCAAGCTATGTTTTCCCCAAGTCAGTAGAGGTTACTCAACTGAAAGCTCTTTCTATTCCTCATGCTGCTCATGCAGTTTGGCAGCTGAGTCATTTCCTATTAATTCCTGTTATGGCCCACTGCAGGCATCCGACATATACAACCTCAACGGCAATCAGCACGAGAAAAATATTGAAATTCAGCAAGAGACACCAACTGTAGGTATCTCAGACAAAAACAACTCCCAGCCAATACGTGACTGGTGCATCGCATAACATGTCTGCGAGGGCTTGGGTGTTATCTAGAAAACACACACAGGCAGAGGGATTAACTTTGTAAGTATTAGTCCCTACATGAGGATTCAAGGTGTCCAGTCATTTAAGGGTGATGTTCAGCAATTTAAATAAGCACCTTAGAATAAAACAGGACTACATCAAGCACTTCAACACACTTCAGACAATTCATGATAGAAAACGCATGTTCAAACACTCCGTTTCAATCCTTTGTTACCTGCTCTGGTCGCATGATCATTCCAGTTTTACGCTGTCCAGAGGAAGATGCTAAGGAGCAAGGTTATGAAAGGGCAATTAGGCTTCCAATTGGCAGAGGGAGTGACAGATTTTCTTACTGAAGTGGAAAATATAGGAGAGCTTTCCTGACTCTGCTTCCTGTACTGTGTCTATGTTGTGGTTTAGGAACAGTATTCCCCAATTCAGTGTTCCCACTGAAACACTCCAAAGCACATGCTGCTCACTTGCTCCACATTCCCCCTCCCATGTGGCAGGATGGAGAGGAGAAATGAAGCCACAAAAGGTAAAGATCACAGGCTGAGATAAGAACAATATACTGGAAACAGCAATGAGATAAGAAACAAAGAGTAACAGCAACAACGTTAATAACAGAGTGTACAAGAGGCAAATGATTCAAATGCAAGAGCTCACCCCGCTGGGTACGATGTGAGGTGGTATAGCATAACCTGGCCATGCCCCTCCTGGATACTGTAAAAAGTAACCCTGTCCTGGCCAGAACCAGGGCAGTATATTAACAATTACTCAAGAACTTTTAAGAACAAATCAGTCAAAAAGCATCTGTAAAGCAACCATGACCACAGGTAATCTGGTTTAGCAAGGAATCTCAGAGGACAGCTTACAACAGTTCAGCTTGAAATTGCTCACTGGTATTTGTGCCATAAATTCATTGTTGAGTCACCTGACAAATATTAGATCTCTGTTCCCATAGTTTTCAAGCCAATTTTCAAAGCAAGCAAAATACTCCTCAATCTTTTTCCACACTCTGGCCATCTTTCCACCAGAAATCAGATAGGAGAGAGCATAGGCAATTAATATGGTAGGCAACAAGTGACACTTATCATCACCTGCTGGTTGTAACAAAAGTTGTGACTGTTAGCCTAAAAGGCATAAGACTCCATATTTCAACAACCCTCCTACAGCACCAGCTTCCTGCCTGATTTCCTGCCTGATTGATTAGCTGGAAAAAGAGAAACAATAGCAAAAGGAAAATATTGGGAATATAACAGATATGCTATGAAGAGGATGATTAAGACAGAAGAATCGATCAAAATTGCCAGAACTTTCGTAATGCTTCTCAGAAACGGGAATAAAGAAATAATAAAATTAGAAGGGGTCTTAGGGACTATTGGAAGCAAAACACTGTGAAAAATATTGTTTAGAGCCCTGGCACTTAAAATAAAACATTCAAAACAAGAGCAAAACTATCACTTTCAAGATACTAATAAACCCTTAAGAGAAAGCAAACTCCAACTGAAGAAACATGCAGGTGATGTTCTCTAGATGACAGCATGTGCCATTACAGCCTCGAAACATTTCGAAAAAGCAATTTGGCCAAATTTGTTCCAGCTCATTTAATCTCGAAACAGAGAAGCTTATATTTTCTAGCCAAGACTAGTGAAAAAAGAATGTCTTCAACCTCATAGGTCAAATGTAAACAAGTTTAAAATTAAACCACTTCCAAGACATTAGAAATTACCCTACCCACATGACTGTTCACACTCATCTTCCTCATCTGGAAGAGGAAGTCCAGACCTGCCTCCAAGTCTCCCGCCCTGAGTTTTGTTCCCATCCAAAGCAATCACTCTTTAACTGAGTATGTGCAATCAATTTACTTGGCAGGTTTAATAACACTCAGTGGTATCACTACGACTGAAAAAAAGCTGATAGTTGTGTGTTGTTTGGAGAGCCTTAGATAGCAAGATCTCTTTCTTGGGAACTGAATGATCAGTCTGCTATTAATAGTGTTTCCAGCCTTACTCCTGCTGCTCCTTTAACATTCAATTCTTCTCTACAAGTTTCTGAAGTTTTACCAAGGGCTGGGTAAAAAGCTGTCCTGCTTGAAGGTCTTCCAAATATTTACATTTAGATGTTGTGTCTTTCTCTTTTTTTTGTTGTTTTTGGTTTTTTGTTTGTTTGGGGGGTATTTTTGTTTGTTTGGTTTTTGTTTTTGTTTTTGCATAACTATACAACCATAGCACATTGTTAGAACAGGAGCTAGAATGAAATTTCTTGGAACAAAATCTAGAAAATCGTCGCACCAGCCCACTGCCAAACCCAAACCAGACAAAAACAACCCTCCCAAACAAAAACCTCGCAAGCCCCTCCCTCTCCTTCAACCCACCCAGATAGCTACTGCAATAAATACTGAATCAGAATCAAAGAACATAAGCTCTTGGTGACAGGAACTAAAAAAGTCAATAGTTACGAAAAGTATTTCACAAAAATATTTACTGATCTGAACGACAGCAGAGACAAATTTTTGGATTAAATTTCAGTCAGAAACTTTTTCTCTGTATTTTCTAATTTTGTGCAGCCTGATACACAAGTACTTGGGTCATGCTATTGCTCCTGGAGATTCAAAGCCTGCAATTTCATGGCCATTGAGTTCATTGAACAGCACAAGCCATGAGATGCCAAATGCCTTCTGTGAAGCAATGAAGGATATCAGATTTTTCCTGAATAGTCACTGTACACCCAGTGTATTGCTGGGTAAGACCTTCTATTCCCCCTTCATTAACAAACGGTATGACTTCGCGTTTCAGCAAATCTGCTGGCTTCAGCAAGCTTAGCTACAAGAATGCAAGCTGTATGCAAATAGCCCAATTATTTTCCTCTATCCGTTAAATCTAACCAAACCTGAATTAAGGATTGATCAATTATAATTTATTTTTACGTTTTCTCAGGACTTCCGTTTCTAATTGGGATTTTACATTAGAACTATCCTTTCATGCCACAAATACAAAAGTGTAAAACTTTTGTTTCACTCAACTTCAAAACTACCTAGAGCACCAACTGAATATGCAAACTCCCATTTGAATAGTGTGAAAATATCAGATGATGTTATACGGCAGCTGCTTTTATGACTATGTCACTGAATACACCTTTCAGCACAGATCAAAGTACTTCTGGGGTAGTCAGTACTACACGAGATTGGAAATAGTATTGGAATATTGGGCAGTAGGATTTAACTTCTGCTACTGAGGAAACAGCAGCAGGGCCAAGCACGCTTATCAGACAGCCAGTTCGACAGCTCAAATTGAGCTTAACCCGCCTTACTCAGTATGGACAGAAGAAGCTAACTCCATCTCATCCTTACTCTTCCATTAAAGTAGCTGCAGGCAGCGATACAATCTCCCCAAGACTGTTCTGCAAGCAAAACAAGCCCTCACAGTCCTTGCTTACAGGTTAAGTGCTCAAGCCCTCAACCATCTTTGATGAAGCTTCATTTGACTGATTTCATTAGGCCAGTATCTTTCCTGGACTAGGGAGCTCAAACTAAACACAGTACAGCAGGCGTGGCTTCACAAGTGCCAAAGGAGGAGAAAGAACTATTTCCCTCAGTTTGTTGACCACACTTTTGCTAATACAGCCCAGACTCAGGCCATTTTTTCCAGCCAGTTGATATTTCCCCTGCCCTCAAGGAGATCAGTCATTCCACTTAGTTTGGTATTATCCATCAGCTTGCTGCGAACACACTCTATACCCTCCATCTGGGTTAAGTTGGATTTCAAACAGTGTTGGCCCCAGTATCAGTGCCCGAGGGATACCACTGGTAATTGGCTGCTAGTTGAAATTTGTGCAGCTGTTAACCTGCTGATTCATACTGTAACCAATAATCCCACTTCTGAAATGCATTTTATAGTGTGAAAAAATAATTTAAAAAAAAAGTTAATTAAAAACCTTCTTTATGAAAACACCTCCCAGCATTTATCCTAGCAGAGGCTTGTTTCCTTCAAGTCCATGTGGCACAAGTTCAGGACTTCGTGTTGCTGTAAGTTAACCAGGAAGCACCTCATACTCTCAGTGACGCCATAGCTCAGGGAATTATTTACACCAAGAACTGCTTGGAGTTGCTTTGTCAGAAGTGTAAGCTTTAGGACAGTCTGTCAAGTTTAGCACAGAAAGATAGATAGCTTGTCCTAGCTTCAGCTGGGATAGAGTTCATTTTCTTCCTGGTAGCTGGCACAATATTGTGTGTTAGATTTAGGATGATAATAATGCTGATAACACACTGATGTTTTAGTTGTTGCTGAGCACTCCTTACCCTAAGTCAAGGAATTTTCAGTGTCTCAAGCTCTGCCAGTGAGCAGGTGTGCAAGAAGCCACAAGGGAGCATGGCCATGACAGCTGACACAAACTGGCCAAAGGGATATTCCATATGATAAAACACTGTGCCCAGTATATAAACTGGGGGGCATGGGCCACAAGGGGATGATCCCTGCTCTGGGATGGACATCCATCAGTGGGTGGTGAGCAATGGTATTCTGCATCACTTGTCTTTCTTGAGTTTTATTACTCTCTCCTTTTGTTATCTCCCTATTATTATTATTAATTATTACTGTTATAATTATTATTAATTATTTTACTTTAATTAGTAAACTGTTCCTCACCCACAGGTTTTATCTTTGTCTGATTCTCTTCCCCAGTCCACCATGGAGGATGGGTAGAGTTTTGAGAAGCCGTGTGGTACCTAGCTCCTATCTGGGGTTAAACCATGCCAACAACTTCACAGTCATCTCTCAAAATCACTGGAGTACATAAGGCAGTGATCCTGACTGTCCAGATTCCCAACTGAAGCTTGCTTTTTCTCCACAATCAGAATGCTGCATATGCAGAATTTCTGCTCTCAGTTTCTTTTGCCATTGAACATTGCTTGGGAGACCTGTAAGTGATGTCAAGTATGAGAGTTCTTCCTGAGAATAAAGTAATTTAATAATGCTTAAGTTTTTAATCTTCAAAATTTGACAGACCATGCCTGCAGGGAGTAGAGGGAGCTTATGAATTACCTGGTTAGAATGCAAAGCCATTCCACTTCAGCATTCAATTAAATTTTCTAATCTAACCCCTCATCTACTTATCCTGCTTGAGAGCTTCTTGATGGGATGAAAAGCTATTAACTTTGATTATTACTTGTAGTGGATGTTTCTAAAGAAATACACTTCTACCATCTACAAACAACATCAATTTCAGAGTTCGTGCTATTAGTAAGCACTGCATCAATCTGCAAAGAATGACTTCTTTGCAGGCCTTCTTTCAGAGGCCTGTGCCTCCAGCAGCAGGAGCGCATGAAATGCGTTTGTGATTCTGAGGGCTACGAAATAGCAGAAGGAAGCTGCAAGGAAGAGAGCTTTCCCTGGAGAGTCTGTCACCTTTGGGCATCCAGCAACCCTGGTTTTGATCTGTGAAATGAATGTGGACATCACCACAGCTCATGGCAGCACTGAAACAGATCGAGGCTCAGCTTTACCGTGCAGTGCTGCACCTCCTGGGCATCACAGAGCGTGATGGCTCAGCTCCACTGTGGCTCCACGTCTGCAGCCCCAGTGCAAACCCCCTGAATGTCAAACACACACAAGACGCCCCTGCTGAGGCATTGAGAGGCGTCTATTTTCCTGCAAGGTGCTCCGTCTGTCCTGGATACTGAGTAGTCACAGAAAGCTGTTTAATCAACAGAATATTCTTCTACTTTACACT
This sequence comes from Ptilonorhynchus violaceus, assembly GCA_013397565.1. Taxonomy (NCBI): domain Eukaryota; kingdom Metazoa; phylum Chordata; class Aves; order Passeriformes; family Ptilonorhynchidae; genus Ptilonorhynchus; species Ptilonorhynchus violaceus. The sequence continues at coordinate 148,745 of VZRJ01001475.1, read as the reverse complement.
AGGATAAAAACACATCTCTTCAAAGACGTTTTCCTGAAAACAAGTACTGGCCTTACTCAAGGAAAGACTGGATTTGGGTTCATGTCTCCCATGTCTCAGAAAAACCTTAGTAACTGAACATCTGGCCATTTCAAAAACAGATGGTACCTCTGCTTCCCCAGACACACACACACCTATTAAAAAGTTTTGATTCCAACAAGTCAGCATTTTTCAAAGAAAAAAACTCTGATCAGAAAGATGCTCAGTTTCAATAGTGCCTTTGACATCCATCTCTGAAAATACTAGGCTATTTAAGTGCTTTCTCACCCCTCATGAACCTTCAAATGATTAAGGGAATGGAAAAACTAGAACCTGGTCCAGCTTTCTGACATGTGTCTCCAGACATGCACTCTGAATTGAGATACTTGGCTTTATCATCACCCATGCCTTTGAGTTAAGCTCTAGGATCAAGTACCATAACTTTGCATCCAAGTCTTGTATTGTTAAGCCCATCCAGAAGGCACATGTCATTTCAGCAGGAACCATCTGCTCTCTCTCATCTCCAGTTTCACAGTATATCTCTGACAAGTCTTATTGATGAATTTTCATAGCACAGGCAATCAACATATACAGTATGAGTGCATGCTGTATTTATTCTAAATATACATACATGTATGCACACCATTAAGAAAAATCATTGCAGAAACAGGAAGCAAGGAAAATAGAATACACAATGTGTTTAAAGGGCATGGACTCAAGGAGTGAGACTGGATTATACAGAAAACTTGAATTCATTACCTCTGTCAGTCTGTGCCACGGCAGATGTGGAGAGGGCAATGGAAACACTATTTGCAAGCAGCTTAAGCTCACTGCCTGCTATAAACGGATGAACTATGGCAACCACCTGACTTCCATGAAAACAGTGATTGAGAGAAAAAAAAACATTCTTGCTCAAAACTCAGGAAAAAAGGAAAATAAAAGTCAAAAATAAAAAAGCCCCACACCACAGAAGCACTATAGGAAGACCTGGGCCAAGCATAAACACCAGCCCAAACTTCCCAGAGAACTGAGTAAGCAAACTGGAGACTGAAGATGTAGAAGCAGGGGCATTACATGCTTTGTGAAGCCTGAGAGAAGGCAGAGCAACACATGCTCTCACCAGCAGTGCCCAAAACGCTGGGAAAAGAGGTAAGCATTAAGGATCAGTTTCAGATGTAATCCAACTTTGTCTTCTCACTGGTGACTATCTTAAAGGCAAATGTTCCCACACTCACCTAACACTACATTAAGTTCATATCTTTCACCACAAACACTTTATTCCTTCATTTATTTTCATCCTACCTGCTGGCAGGTGACACTTAAAGTGTACTAAGTTGGTAAACCCATTTACTGCACATTTAGCTAACAGATGTTTGCAAGCCCTTTATACAGCTCAGAAGGAGATATGACCATATTTCTACACTCACAGGAAAATACAGGATCTGTAATAAATCTTCAACTACTTCTGTGGCCTCAACTGTCCATTTTATTATCTGGGAGATTTAACTACCAGGTTTCTCTAATAAGTTATGCTACCAGCATACCTTGCTGCTACTCTATAGAAGAACCCTCCCTCCCTTGCATACCAGATTTCTAATTAAAGAGAAATTAATCAATTTCCTGCTTTGCTTAAAATATTCATTTCACATGCAACAGTCTCATGAACATTGTTAACTGACTTAATAAATACGCCACTGTCTCCTTCCCTCATCTACTTGGATCCTTAATGCCTCCTGCAAGCAAGCAACACCTGCTGCAACTCCCTACAAATTCCATAGCAATGCACAGCATCAGGCATCTCACAGGCTCAAGCCTTTCAAAGAGCTTAACAAGGTTTTATATCATGAAGTTAGCGAGGAATGCTCTTTCCATGGAGCAAAGTCACTCCTCATCTGAAAACAGCTTAGTGTTGTTAATTAATGTTTTCTTGCCTGTAAGGGTCATTTCACTTTCTTTTCTACTCATTCACACAAGAGAAGTAGCTGCAGTAGTTCTGAATGATAAGGAAGATGTCTCTAGACCTGAAAGGTGGGGAAAAGGCCCTGTGAGGGTCTAGGAATGAAAAGAGCACATCCAGCACCACTAGCAGAAAGCTGTTACAGTGAAAAACTACACATAGCTTTTTTACTTAAAAAAACCACACTGGTGCAAATTATAGCCACATAAAACACACACTCCTGTGTGCTATCCAAGATCAAACAGTCGCCCAGTAAAGCAGATGACTACACCACAGGCATATTCAGAGGTGACTCCGTCTCAGGGAATGCAGCATGGGAACGGCGCACCATGCCCACACAACTAAGATGTGCCAGGCAGGGGTCAGGGTGTTTTGCTTTTATTTTGGTTTGGGCTGTTGGGGATTTTTCTTAGAAACTATTGACAGAAGTTGCAGAAGAGAAGCAGGATTCTGTAACAGACTTTACAGAAGACTAGAGGGAAAGAACAATAGCTTAGGGAGAACAGAAGAACTGTTTTGTCTGATGCTCTGCCAAGCTCGTGTTAAATAACAAAACAGTGTCCTAAAAGAATTTGCTAATATAGCAACAAGTCTCTCCTGGACTGATGAATGATAAGGTTATGTAAAGCACTGCTAATCTATTTGAGCACTAGTTTCTGCTACTCAAATTAGAGCTATATGGCTGTTGGAAGATCTGTTCATTTGCCAGTGAGCTGGCAGTAGTCCTTGATGTGCTGTAAGTTCAGCCAAACAATTTTCACATCTTTTCAGAGGACCAGCTGTTTTGAAAGTCACAAATAATTATTTCCAGCAGTTTCAGCCTCCCAAACAAACAAACAAACAATTACTAGCTACCTAGAGAAATCAAGAGATATCTTACTAAGACCACACAATTTTTTCAGAAGAGCTTTCAACTTGTTCTGATCCCAATAAACCAAGCAAGCAATTAAAAACATTCCTTTATTGAAGTCCCCTTTGTCCTATAAGCCATCCATCCATACCTACCCTCCAGGTATTTATAGTACTCCATGGCACCTCTTAGTGCAGTAGATAAACACAGACTCTGGCCCAGAGAATTTATCCTCTTATTTTAGCCAAGACACAATGAAGGGAGAGGGGGAAGAATAACTGCAAATGTGACAATGAAGCTATATGGTTATGAAAAGGATTAAGGTCATGAATGGCAGAAAACTGGCAAAGAATTTGTAGGAGAATTCTGCTTTACACAACATATTGTGATACTCTAGATTGAAAAAATGAACACAATTTGGGTATGCCACAGATGAGAAATGGGCAATTTACATTACTTAGCTGGATTACAATGACTTGACGTTATGGATCAAAACAAAGAGAAAATCCTAGCTTGAGTGAAGCTATGCAGTTAAACCAGTGCCATGCAAAGATACATTCTAAGTTTCCATGAATTGTCAAGAAAATGGATTAAACACAACTTCAGAGCAGTGCCGAATGAAGGATTTTTACATGCTATTGCTTTCCATGATCTTCAACATATGGTTATTGAAAATCAGATTGCTTTGTTCCCCTCCTATAACACAGATTTATGATTATGGTTTTTTTCCTTTCTCTTCTAGAGCAGGACTTTTAATGCAAAAAGTAATGAAAAAAGAATCTTGCAATTAGAGTGTTACATGCTCCAAGCAGCAACTCCCTCTTTTCCTGCAAGCATCCCAGGACAGCTTGTACTTATCTCAATCACCAATGTACATATGAAGCTAAAACCAAGGCTGTGAGGAACTTGGCAGCATTTATCTTCACAGGCTTGCCACTCTCAGAATTTTGTTGCTTTCTGACCCACATTACAACACAGAAGAAGCAGCCAGATATGCTAAATTTTGATTTAAGGGTCAAAAAGATGTAAAAATCACTAGTTTGTGCAGTTAAGGTGGAAACCAGAGCCTGACAGGTGGAGACACAGACCCTGTAAAATCATTTTGGAGAAATGGGGATTTTCTGTTCATAGTTTCAGGTTAGGATTGGATACCAGACTGATGTTTGTATTCATTCCCCTGACTGCAGCTCCTTTCCAGTGCAAGGAGAGACAAAAACACCCAGTACTACCACATTTAAGTAACCCTAGCAGAATTTGGGGTTTATAGCTTTGGAGCTTATAGCTTATGAAATAAAGATAGAAAAAGGTTTTTTATTATATTATTTTTTTTTTTTCCCACCATATTTCATTTTCTGATTTCACAGAGTATTCTGAGTTGGAAGAGACTCATGACAAAGATAATTACAGGATTTCAGTTCTTACACTTGTAAACTTTCAGTATTGTTGCATGACCTTCAAAACTCTAACCACCAGAGAAATTAAATAAAGAAAAAGAATATAAAACTGCAGTCAGCGTTTTACAGAACCACTCCTATCACAGGTTACTACATGCCCTTAAAACTTTCCAAGAAAGCAGAGATGCTGAGAAAACATTAAAAAATACCAAACCTGGCCCCCAAATAAAAACAACAGTACTTGATTAAGATTAATCAATGCAGACATCTCAATATTTGTTATCTGCACACAAAAGAACAGGGAATTATAAACAGGGCTAGAAAGGGAATATGATAGGATGAAAAGCATAAAATCAAGGAGCTCCTATCCTAAACTGTCCCTCTAAGAAAATGGAGAAAGTGCTTTAAGGCAGACGTGTGTGTATGTGAATTCTTGCTACATCTGCTGCCGTGTGCCGCAGCGTACAGACGCTTGGGGATTTGCCATCAAAAATAAAATGAGCAGTTTGCCAACAACATACCAAACATTAGTGGTCTTTAACATAACTACAGGTTTTGCTCACAATAGCGTTGCCAAATGACAGCAGGGCTTTGTTCAAACACTTGCTTCACTTTCGCATTGCAGAACAACTGCCTGCTGAGCTATTGAAAATTAATCTGATAAATATCTGATAAATATGTCTGTTATAGGCATACAGAAAACCCACAAGGTTCTAGTCATTAGTATGTCACTACAGGGCCTTTAATCACACAATCATTTGTCAAAACAGTTACTGCGTGAAAAGCAGAAAGAAGATGTTTCTTGCAACATAATACTAACCAACCCAAAATTGCAGTAAAGAGTTCCACAGCAACAATCAAAGTGTGTTAAAAAGGAAATTTCAAATCTAGCAGCTCATCAGTTTCATTAGCTTGCTTTGGTTATCATTTTACAAGCCATGAACTCTTTGATTATGTATGATCTATTTGTTTCCATGTGGTCAGTTAAAAATACTAAAAATTGAAAAAATAAAAATGCCTGGAGCTACCGTTAGCTTAAGAGGAACAAAATACCACCCGTTACCTATCCATGACTATATCAAAGTTCAAGTGAAAGCAGATGAACTTTTCCATTAATACACACAAAGCAGAAAAACAGATGCCTTCTGTAGTCAGCTAAACCACACTATAACCCTGTTAAATTGCTGATTAAGAGCACAATATGGTCAGAAGAGGGGGAAGAAGAGAAGATCAACATCCATGTGCAGTCTGTTCAACCACAAAATGTAAATGGGTCTTCTGAAAGCCACTAACAAAGGAAACTCGAGGCCAGTTCAGCCTACAGACAAGGTTCATTACTCCACATCCAAGCTAAAAGAACTTGGCAAGACAAAATATTAGCATCTTGCCTTTGACATTTCTAAGACAGTTGGAAGTAAAATCTTTGCCATAAAGCAGTGTAAAGTGATCCAAACAACTATTCTTTCCAACTACTGCTCAGGCTAGTCAGTTGTCAAAAACCAAATCAAAACAAATAAAATCAACAACAAAGCCCCTCCCATGAAACTCAGCTGTAGGAGATATTCTTTCAGAATGACTAGAAAGCATAGAAAGTGTTTGCTTGTGTTATAATAACTTTTTTGTCTTCCCAAAACAAAACTACAAGTGCCTGTCATATCTGAGTTTCAGAAGGTGAGATAACCTCTGATGATGCACCAAATTTTGCTATTCTTGAAATGAAACTTAAATGTGGCTGGAGAAGTAAAGGAACAAAACCTGCAAGTTAAAAGAAAAAAAAACAACTTTGAAAACTTGGAAACAAATAGCAGTAAAGGAAGTGACTGACATTTAACAGTTGCTTCACTGCTCTTTGACTAGGTTGGGTTTTTCGGACTGTGTCCTGTGGACCATTCTCTTCTCCCTCTGTGCATCTCTTTCAAGCATTTGGATATCTCACTAAAATGACAGTGCTTGTCTGTGCTGGAGTTGTATTCATATGTGCCTGTGACTGCCCCGTCAAGTCTCAGTCAGTTCCCATGCCTTCGCCAGAACAGCAGCCGCTTATGTAGCACTGCTGAGGGACCTCCTGCTGCTACGTGCGTTCTTTTTCCCACCAACCTCTTCAGGAGAACATACAAGTGCTGCATGTGCAGGACAGTGTCAAATAAGTGTGTCACCTAGAACCACATTCCTGTTTCAAGGAATTCAGCACTGCTGAAAGGTTGCCCAGCCTCCCCTGACAGCAGTAGAGCCGGACAAGCGGAGAGCCGTCCTGTTGTCTCCTCCAGTCCATAGGGAAACTGCCACGAATTCTAACCACAAACTGACTCTACCTCTCTTGAAGAGTCAGCAGGCTTGCTGGCATGGACTAGCCACTCTAAAGCTAAGGGGGGAAGTCACACCAGAACTTCCTATTCATCTGCACCTCCAGCAGTCCAGCAAGGCAACAGCTGCCATATGAAGGTATCAGACAACCTGGCCTCCTGCTTTTGAAGGGAAGTTTATCAATACCTCATGACTTCTACTTCCAGAAAACAACACCAAGAGGTATCCATCATCACTTAGCTTATCACAACCCAAGAGCGACAGACAAGGACTCTGGCAGCCCAGGCATAATCCAGCCATAGTTCCTATTTGTCTCAGCAAACTGAGAAGCAAACACGGTTCCTTCCCGCAGAAAAACCCTACTCTTCCTTCTGATACACTTTCTATTTCAGAAGACCTTTTCTTTTCTCACTTCACTATCTCAAGCATAGATTTATGAATCTCCACCGCAAACTCCTTTTGCAAAAAAAAAATCCCTTTTGGGTTTTCAGACTACTTCCCAGAATTGATCCAACTTTTCTGTTCACAGTGCTTAAATATAAATTTCAGTATAAATTTTCTCCCTGTCTTGGCTACTTTGTTTCCTTCTTCTGGAGCCTGCCATCAATTACCTAAAAAAACCCCCAGCTTTTCTGCATTTGCCATGAGTATTCAGGTAAGGCAGCATGTAGAGATTAAGCAGTCCAAGCCCACTTCTCCAAAATCTAGGAAGAAGAGCTTACCTAAGCTGATATGGGGGGGAAAGAGAAAATTGAAATCAGGGGAATTGGAACACTGAAAAAATTGTTCTGGAAGATTTCACATTTAAAAAAGCTAAAAATTTTGTGCAGCAGGTATTTCAAATAATGCAACTATTTCAAGGCACAGCACTGATCAGCTGCAGCTCCTATAAAAGTGCTGCCAAAAGTCATTCTGTAGGCACTGTTTCAATAGCCAAAGACTTTCTCCCACTTCAGTGGCAGGAACTATTTGTGATACTGGAACAATGTGTTGGTAAAGCTTTGTTGCATACAACAGGCCAAGTTATTGAGGCTCTTAATAAAGTGCTTCTTTGAATACTTCTTTGATGGGGTATTATCACCACCATCATTGTGTATAATGAGGCATATCCATTTCCCAGGTTTTTCTCTAGAAATTCAAATGTCTCCATTATTATGCCATTATAACATTGACTCTACTATGTAGCATTTCTGGGCCTTGTGGATATAAAGCTCATTTACCCAGCATCAAAATGAATACTTTATATTTTTCTGTTAGAGAAATCAACAAGGGAAAACAACTAACATGTTTCTAGCTTACTTGGCAATGCAAGACCATTTGCAAAATTCAGTATGTTTGATAACATTTACAAGAAAAACAAAGTCACCTTTATTTCCTAAACCTATTAAAGCAATATTTTCTATCTGGTAATTAAATATTCCTAATTCTTCTCACTCTAGAAGTAGCAAAGTCCAGTTTCACTAAGAAATAACTTATGACTGCAGACTGCCCATAAAGTTGTTATTACTCCCCATGAAATAATATTTTTCTTCTGCTTTCATAGTAGTACATCTCCATGAACAAGACACCTCTTACCAAGTTAGTGCAAACCATTCAATAAAATTTAGTTTGTGCCAGAAGGCAGACTTAACAGCTGTTAAATACAGGCTCTGCTGACATATTACCTGTGGGGCAGTTGATTAAAGCCACAAGTGATCTCATCCAGAAAGGGGAGTGTCTACATGCAAACAATACAAGCACAAGAAATTATAGACTAATTATTTCATCAGTTATACCAGATTTTATATATGTGCATGCATCTATCAATATATATATTAACAGTAACATAGATTTACCTTTTGCTAACACAAGCTCTAGGTCAACACCACACCATGCTACTGACAGCAGAATAAGGCATAGTAAGAATCCAAACTGGCAATGGCAGGAGGTCAGATGTAGCAAGGTAGTTTCTGTATCTGTTTCCTCCAGCATGTGGATCAATAGTGGAGTTGCATTTCCACCATCTGGAGGTGATCCTAGAAGTTACCATACTCCAAATGACACCTCTCCACAACATAGCACTGCTCAAGCCTGCTACACAACCCCTTTGAACAGAGATGGGGTGAGGGAGGATATGCCAAGTCTGACAGGAGGTGGGAAAAAAAACGGTGTTTGGCCGCTCTTTTTCTGAGTTGTGCTGACCCATAAAAATCAGATTTGACATTGGAGGTATTTTGTTCCATCAATACCTTACAAGAGTGGATTTTCCAAGAAAAGGCTTCATATCTTAATTTACTTAAGCAGAACCTGCCTCACAGAAAGGACTAATGTGTACTATCGAGTCTACTTTGGCAAGTCATTAAGTATTTTCTTACTGATGTATTCTGTTCCTAACAAGTGTCTAAAGAGCTCTCAGTCTGCCAGAGGAATGTACATACAAAAAGGCACAGTTGCTCCTCCACTAGGATTTAATGATTCTAAAAATTGAACTGTAACACAGCCTGAAAAAAACAAAACAGTTTCCAGTGCTAGATTACTCATATTATGGGCTTCCAGTCAGAAATCTACCCAACCTCATTTTGCAGCTGTAGCATTAACTATCTTCTTCAGCCATCAGTAAAACAAGATGAAACAAAAATGCAAACCGTAGAAGCCATTTCCAGCAGATAAACTCCTTGCTAGCTCTCTCCCGCCTGTTGCTAAGTCAGCCTTCTATCTAGAGGAAAGATCTTGTGATTTTTTTCCTGCTTTGGTATTATGCTGGAAACAATGGCCTTTTTGTTCTGTGGCAAGAATACAGGAGCCGAAGCTCAGTGCACAATTGTGTGATCATCGCGCGGCCCTGTGTCCCAACCTTTCCGAAACACGGCAGGCACAAAGCTATCCAGCTGACTAATGAGAAGATCCAAGGGAAACAATGAACAAAATTGTCACTTCCAACAATGCAGAAGGCCACTTCAGTATTCCCACAATCTCTTGCCAATTTTTCCTTCCTCGTGCAATTTCCTACATCAAATAACTGCTGTCAGTTTTGACTGCTTAAATGATTAATTATTCTGACCATAAATATTCTTAAGAGAAATGAGAACAGTGACCTAGACCTGGAACATTCATTTGCCATAACAATCATAACTTGGTGTCCCTGAACATGAAGGAGGGTCTGAGACACTGAGCAGTTTATTTCCTAAGCTCCAAAACCCAGATGCTGGCCTGCTTGGCATCTCCAAGGTAGGTCCAATACACAAAGGCTCAGCTCCAGATCATGTAGTCCGCATGGAGGACACCTGTGTAACAAAACTACTCTACAGGCCAGGGCAGAATTATCATTCCAGAAAGGCAGAGACTTTTCTGGAAGTATTTTTGCCTGGTACAACAATACTGGTTACAATACAACTTCTTCTGAGTGCACAGCAGTAGTGGCTGTGCAGATTTCCAACTGGTTCACAGCTGTGCCTCCTGTCTGCAGCATCAAAGGATTGCAGTTCGCTGCCTCACTGCACCACACCAGCAGATACAATGGTTATGTGCTATGCCTGTGTTTCGTGTTTTCAGCGGGTCAGAGACCCATAAGCAAGTAGGAAATTCTCATGGTGTTCATTCATAAGAGCAAATTGTCCCACTTGGAAAAAAAGAAAGGGAGAACTAGATGATGCCCATGCTTAGACAACTTTTCACTAAATCCACAATTCTGCAACTAATTGAGCAAATGTAGCAGCAGGGCCGCAAAGCGCTGTTAGAATCTCCACTCCTTCACTTTGCAAAAGTAACCTACACACCATGCTTAGAGGTAAAACTCTTCACCACAATTACAAGCCTTGGCCAAAAAGTGCGTCTGTTACTTCTAGATAATCCCCTGATTTAGCCATGGTCTGTTTTGTACATGGTGACCAATCATGCTGAGCACTGTATATTGCATTCAGCAAAGCCACACAGATTAAATGGCCAATGAGAAACTCAAATATACTATGAAAAGAAGTGGTTTGCTTCAACTCACACTTCTCTAACTTGACAGCTCAGGTCCTTGGGATCCAAAGTAGCCTCTGACTCACATGCTGGAGAAGAGAAGGTTCATCCTAAATTGAGTACAGCTCTAAGAGAGATGTCACTCAACTTCAGTCTCACTGTCCTTTGATCTCCACACTGTGTTCATTGTAGTTGGGGAGTGTAAGGATCTATACAAGGGTGGGGTGGGGTGTCTTTTCTTGCATTCTTATAAAAAGAAAACAAAAAAAAGGAACCAGCTAGCTTTGTAGTATTTTCTTCACATCTCACTCCTTTCCATTGCAGTACTCCTGTCCTGCAAGACACTGGCAGAATTTTTGAGGTAAAAATAAACATTCCATATTCAGGAGGAGCTCCTCAATTTCCTTCAGATTATGATAAAATGACAGAAGGTGTCCTGCTACGCATTTACTCAACTAAAAATAGACTTTGACCCACCTGACAAAACTAAGAAACAACAACAGAACCCCTCTCCCCCCTACATTAACATAATGTATGGCAAGTTATTCTAGAATACTACATAATATATATTAATGTGTTAGAATAATAGATATTATAATAATATAGTGATATAGCAGGATGATAAGGAAATTCTATAATACTTTGGTTTTAAAATTTAACATCCAGTTATTCTCCAGAGCCCCATCCAACCTGACCTTAAATGTTTCCAGGGATGGGGCATCCATCACTTCTTTGGGCAACCTATTACAGAGTTTCACTACCCTCACAGTAAACAACTTCTTCCTTCTATCTAATCTAAATCTAAAAATCTTTCGTTTAAAACCATTACCCCTTCTCCTAACACAACAGGCCCTTCTAAAAAGTCTATTCCCATCAGAGAGAAGATGTACACATGGATGTAGAGGTGTATGTGACAGGAACCAAATCCTAAGGATGTCAGTTTGCAGAGTCCTTCACCCACCACACAGGCATCAGACATCTTTATGTCAGTATTGTAACAAAGCCCAAACACAGCACTTAACTGTTTAAGTTGACAATGGAAGCTGCAGTGTCCTTTGTACAAGGACTCAAGTCAGTTTAACTGCTGCCTGCTAAAGAAAAAACTTAAATTCCTCATATCCTTCTGCGTAAGCCAAATGTCAACCAGTCAAAAAAAGCTAAAAAGGCTTCTCAATTTCACCAAAACTTCATGTTCTACACTCACATGCAAGGATGGCAGAAAGGTTTACTAAAACCCAAAAGTTGTAGGGTTAGAGAAGGAACAGATGAAAAAAAAGTAAGAGTATACTAAACATGATCTTTCAGTTCAGGGTCTTCTCCCCATCTGACTACCTCTGGGTTACAAACAGTAGTCATTTTATTAGGCTATGACTGCTAGAGACATGCTGCAAAGTATTTGTAGTGCTTGTGATGTTAGCCTGTACTGATACCAGGGGATATGCAGTCATCCTCTAAACAGCATAAAGTAGTTCTGACAACTCATGACATACGTTTAATTGTACTATTAAATTGCAAGGGTTTCTCTCAGGCTCATCAGCCTAAAATTTAGTGGTTTGACTGTTCTGCATTGGATCCCGAGCACACCAGCTGTAGCACTTACCACTGTAGCCTAATAGACAAAGCAATAGAAGGGAATTGGCAGGAAAAACAAAAATATGATTTTATGGGCTAGCATATACCCACAAAAACAGGGGTGGAACACAAGCCCAATCAATATAGGACCATAGGGACCCCTGTTTATGTAACGTGAAGCCAGAACACATTAAACTCTTAAGTTCTTTCCAGTGTTAGGGGTTTGCAGCATGCTTTATACAGACTTTGGAACAGTATCTGATTAACTTTGCCAGCAAAAACATTACAGATGGAACTGTCAGATCTTCTTGTTTAGTGGCGCCTGCTTTTCTAACACGTGACTTTTTCACATAACAACTGTCACTCATCAGATAAGCTCAATGTGTTTTCCAGCACCTGCAAAAATGCTTTGAGGACAAAGAATAGGTTTCAACAACCCACAAACTACAAAATGCCCTTCAAAAAGCCATTCTAGGCTTTTTTAAACTTCATGCTATTCACTATTACAATTCTGGATTATTGTTGTTGTGTAGGATCTGCCACCGCAAGGATCTCTTGTAGATCTGCCAATTACATGCACATATTTGGCTATTTCTTCATTTTTCACAGTTAAGTAAACAGCGGGCATGTAGGTAAAATCATCCTCGAGAGAAACTGGGTGTGTACATGGTGTAAAAATGACTACAACAAGCTTTAGATTCCTGTCCTCCAAGTCTCATTCATAATTTATTTCCTCATACCAATCAGGATTCAAAGAAGGCTTATGGGTACTCGCAGTCATGCCAATGGGAACAGAGGAAAGCCAGCACAAGGTGTATTTGAAAGGCACCACTGGAAGCAGGACAACATAAAATTTCACTGGGATGAAATCCCAAAACCAGATACTGAAAATGAGTTCAGAATTCAAACTGATAATCTGGCTCCTGCTACTTTTCTCACTTGTCCTTAGAAGTGACAACTAAAAAAATCATAACTATAGGGTACGATTATAGCAGTCTTTTTGTTTAAATACAATAATATTAAAAAAAACCCCAAACAACCCAACAGCAAAAACCAAAACTCAAACAAACTAATTTCATAATGAAGAACACTTTACCCTTTATTATTTCATAATAAAGAAACCATAAAAGAATGCTGCAGCCACACAAGCAGAGAAAGAGTTAATAAATACAGCACAATCAAGTTTTTGGGGGCCTCCCAAAACTGCCTAGGAAGTTGAGAAAATCACTGCTACCAAATAAAATCGGCTAACAATTAATTTTAGACCATAAACTTTCCATTACAAAAACATCAGTAATAAACGCTGTAAAGAAAAACCCTCCCATGAAAACTTAGCAGAGCTGTAGTTAATCAGAATACCAGGAAGTGAAAAAGCGAACTTGGAAGACTGACACTGGCACAACCCTTGCTGATAAAAAGGAAGAAGCAGGAAGCAGACAGCTCATTTGATATGGCTTAAGCCATACGTATGCAAAGACTGAAAGATGTACAAGCAGAAAAGTTAGTATGAATGTGGTGGTTCTCCAGGTACAACCTGCAGATACTAATTTTTCTTCCAAGTCAGAGAGAACGGGAGGTGCGGTCGCATAAAGAAAGACAACATGGCGGCTCCAAGGTCAGTGAAGGAAGGGAGAGAGAGCAGAGACACTGAACACTGGAACTGAGATTTCTCCTGCCAGCCTTNAAGCAGGAAGCAGACAGCTCATTTGATATGGCTTAAGCCATACGTATGCAAAGACTGAAAGATGTACAAGCAGAAAAGTTAGTATGAATGTGGTGGTTCTCCAGGTACAACCTGCAGATACTAATTTTTCTTCCAAGTCAGAGAGAACGGGAGGTGCGGTCGCATAAAGAAAGACAACATGGCGGCTCCAAGGTCAGTGAAGGAAGGGAGAGAGAGCAGAGACACTGAACACTGGAACTGAGATTTCTCCTGCCAGCCTTGTGAGAGCTATAATGTAACAAACTATTTCTCCATAATTCATTGAAGTGCATTGGGGGGATGAAAAGATCTACTTGCAGCCTATGAAAAGAGTACTCATGCTAGAGTGCTTTTAGAGATTTGAAGAAGAGAACGTTTCCTTCCAGGCTGGGATAACTCATCCTTAAAAGACCAACCCCATGGACTATATGACCCATGCTGGCAGTTGTGGAAAGACTGCTGAGATTTCGTGGGAGAGATTTTCCACTGTAGCAGCTTTCAGGTGGGGGCTGCTTTTGTGAGGTCTGTGAGGCTACAGCAGAAGAAACCCTCTTCTACAAATATCAAGAAAGACTCTTAATATACTGACCAAAACCCCATGTTTGTTTTCCTTTGCGTGGTCGGTGGGAAGAGGGAGGTAGTTGGAAGAGAAAAGTGTCTGGAAGTTTGCCTTAATTTTTCATTATTCTTTTTACTTTTAGTTCTATTAGTAATAAATCTTTTTTTTTTTTACTGTTGAATCTTTGAGCCTGTTTTGCCTTCTAGTTTCTTTTTCGTTTTCCTCAATAATCCATATTTCCCCTCATGAAAATATGTTCTAATTCCCCGTAAGTAATTGTCCATGGGTGCCTGGCATTTGTCCAGGGTAAAACCACGTCAATGAAGAAGATACATCACACAAGCAAAAGTGTAGCATTTATACAAAGGTTTGGTCATGACAAGTACTTTGGGTTTTTTGTCATTTAGTTGGTTGTTTCAGTGGAAGGCATGTTTTTGCTAATTTTGGCTGGTTAAACTACAAGAAACTATTTCACAGTTCCTGCTTCACTTCATGTGCAGAATCAAGATGGGAAACTATACTTTTCTTGTAAACTTAGAAGCATTGAAAGAGCACCACAAAAAAGCTAAGTATTACAAGCTAATTCCTTTAAAAAGATTTTCTAATGTCAAGCTATATTGACTGTCCATACTAAAGGTAGGGAGGGATATTAAAAAGAAATTTTGTGAAAGACAGTGTTACTTGCTCAGGCTGGTAGCACTTCAGTCTTTCCATGTCCAGTCTAGACTTTAATGCATGAGGAAAACCATGACCATTTGCCAAAAAACCCAGTGGCATTTGCCATAGTTATTATTAGAAGCAACTAAAACAAATTGAACACCATCCACTTCTCTCAAAACAGGTAGCATTTAGCAATACAGACCCAAAATTTACTCAACAAACATAGTTCTAACACATATATTCTAACTTTGGTATTGAAAGAAAACTGTATCAACATGTTTCTGTAACAGAGATAACGATTTAATAGGAAGCAACTGCTGACAGGGTTTTTAGATGCTTACATCTAATTAACTACACACACTAGTCAACACTTTGCTCAAGTGCTCAGTATTAATTCTGAGTTGCTGGCTAATAAGGTCCTATATGCACATATATCCACATTTATATAAACATGTGGTGTTAAACATGATACTGTCAGTCTCCTTTAAGAGAAGAGTTTAAGTTTGACAGTTCACTCCATGTTTCCTGCAGATGTTTTTGAATAAGTGGGCTTTACCACATTTTTTGAGGGGGTTGTGTTTTTTTCCTAGGGGGGAGTGGTTGTTTCGTTTTTTAAGACTGTTCAGTGCATCAAGATAATGTCAAGAAACTTTGTTCTGTGGAAAATACACATGACAACCTAAACAGAAAAAGACTGATCTCCCATCTTTTCTACAGCAAAAAGGCAGCAACAACTTAATCACAAACCACCTGTTACTCAACCTGAATGATAGTTTTCCTCAACCTGAATGATGGTTTTCCAGTCTAATCTTCAATCAGCAACACAAAGAATTTGCTTTGTTGCAATACTACATTGCATGAGCTCTTCCAGCATCCTTGCTTCCCCTGAGGTTAAATGTAACATGTACCTGGTTAGCAAAAGATAGTCAGAGGAGATTCCTATAAAATTTCCATTTCAATTAACTGAATTTCAAATATTAAACTATGTTGCCTTCACTTTTTGTAAGTGGTTGGAAAGTTTCAGTAATCCACAAAGCATTTCCTGAAGGCCCAAAACACAGAAGCTTTATCAATTATGAGATCTGTCAGATCTAAAATATTCAAGAACACTGCAGTGTGGCAAAGTGAGTGATTACATGTCTAAGAAGGCACTGCAGCAATTGTTCTGCCAAGTCCTAAGGTCCTAAAAGTATTACTCACGATGCCATGGGAAAGTGATGCTCTTAGGCAACCTAGTCCCCCTTTTTGCTTCAAGGACACAAACACAGGACAAAGTCACAGAAGAAGGAAGGACAGCACAGACCTCTTCCTTTAGCTGCACAAAGGACAGCAGAGGCAGTGAAAATGGAAAAACCCCTGAAGCGATGGTTGCCCCCAGAGGAGGCTGGAAATCTGTTAGCCGAGAGGCTTGGAGTGTCTGTCCTGGTTATCTTGCTGAAGATCGGGATAGGAATCAATCACGAATATTGGCTGACTTCTGCAATTGCCTTCCCTAAAGAACACCAGATTTCTAACATGCTCCATGCCAAGACTTCTCTGATAAAAGTGGGGGTTTGAGGGTGGGCTTTATGTGTGGGGTCTTTGCTTGTTTGGATTGTTTTTTTTTCCAGAGAGAGAGAGGGACTTTTTGTTTGTTTTCAGTTTGTCTAGTAGGTTTGGTGTTGGGTTTTGGTTTTGAGTCTTGGAAGGCAGAAAAAAAAGTAAGAAGGCTTAGAGTCAGTCTAGTTGGTACTTTATAAAGAAAAAACTGGAAAAGCCCCATCAATGCATGAGAAAACAAAAATTAAAGTGGTGTTTGCAAGTTTTTATCATAGGACACATTTCTGTAAGTATGAGCGGAGCCTAACATCCTATGACGTGTAAATTTTCATCCTCTTTCCTATGAAAGGCAGTAGCAAAGTTGTCCTTTTAAATACAGAGACAACTCTTGGGGTAGGGGTATGTTTTTATATATGCAAACAACAGTAGATTTTTCACCTACGGAAAAAGACACATGCAGTACTCAATTTTTCCTTCATTAATTTTGCTTTCTTTCTCCTGTTCTCATGGGAATCAATTCCTGACTGCCTCCATTGGGTCACAAGAAGACAGGCAGATCAATTAATCATCAGACTACCAGAAAACTAACTCAGTGGAACATGTTTGGTGAGGTTTTTTTTCTTTATAAATGGTTTGACAACCATTGAATCACAGATACCTGGGTTACCCTGTTCTGTGTCAAAGGAAGGACAGAAAACTGTCTTTTCAACTTGTATGTTTACATGAGATATTGGCAAGAGGGAAATGTTCTAATTCCTCTCCCCTCCCCTTTTGGTCTCAATATCTTGGCCACTGCCTGATAAAAAACATATGAAAGAAGCAATGCAACAACAAAAAATTTTCACATTCCAAGCATTAGCATCGCATATGCTGAGCACCAGACTCAATTATAGTTTTAAAATTCATTACAGATGTAGCTCAAACCAAATGGGTGCAAGATGTACAGTCAGATATGAATTTACAGACAAGTGTTAGGAAATAGCTGGCAGAAGACAGGCAATATTGCTTGCATTTTGCCAGCCCAAATCTTCCCCCTTTCCCCCCACCCCTCTCTCCCTTTAGGAGTTTTGGCAGCTGTGTCTCAATCTCTTCAAATTACTCTTCTAATTGGGTGTTTCTATGGAAACAGACTAGAAGACAGTACCTCGCCATTAAAGAGCTATAAAAACAAGAGGTGTACCATGAGAAAACAAAAAGGATGATGAAGAAGAATAATACTACAATGGAAAAAGTTCTTACCAACAATGAGAAACTGTACAGCCTTTAAACAGTTTAACAGCACAAGGCAAACCAGGACCACACTGATGCTGCCAAGTTACCACATACCCAGCCGTGACTCTGGAAGGATGGCTGTGGACTGAAACAGCAACAGCTGTACTGTTTTTCACATAAAACCTCTCCAGGCCTCAAGTGCCTGTGCCAGTGGCCTGATACAGTCTGTGTCTGATCATATTTCCCTGTAACACAAGATAAAATTCTCTTGCAATTTCATCCTCTGCAACCACATACTTTGACAGCCAGTGCATTTAGCATCATCTCAGAAGGGAGATTTCCTGATACGGCAGAGCATTCAAAGGGGAGGAGCAGAGAATGCCAGCGCACCCAGACTGTACACCATTCCTTAGTAAGGTTGCACAGATTAGCTCTTTGATTGGTGTGCTTTGCAGATTGTCAGGAAAGCTGAGTCAGTTCAGCCTCCAACCAGAACTGGCTGAGCACACTCTAGTGACGAGCACCAAGAAGCACCACACTGAGAAAACACGAGGTGCTGATACCCAACGAGGGAGTTCAAGATGGAGCTGCTGTGCTCCACACAACACCTGCCTCTTGCAGGGGCAAGAGCTGGCATTGTCCAATCTCTTAAGGAATGCAGTGGGCTGAGCTTGGCTGTGTGCCAGGTGTTCACCAAGGCCACTCTAGCACACCCCTCCTTAACTGGGCAAAGGAGAGAACAATCTAATGAAAGGCTCATGAGTTGAGATAAGGGCAGTGAGAGATCACTCACCAACTACTGTCATGGGCAATAAAGACTTGACCTGGAGAAATTAATTTAATTTATTACCAATCAGAGTAGGATAATGACAAAAACTCCCAAATCTTAAAAACACCTTCCTCCCAAACCCTCTTCTTCCTGTGCTTAATATCACTCCTGATTTTTTACCTCCTGCTCCCCAGCAGAGCAGGGGGAGGGGGAATGGAGGTTTCAGTCATTTCCTCAACCACTGTCTCTTTCAGTGCTTCCTGCTCAGGAGGAAGGCTCCTCACACTCCCCCTCTGCTTCAGTGTGGGGTCCCTCCCATAGGAAACATCCTGCACAAACTTTTGGAACACCTTCTCCCCTTCATTTACTGGTGTCTGCAGGGCTGTTTCTCTCACATCTCATTCCTCTCTCCTGGCTGATGGTGAGCAGTAACTTTTTCCTGTTTGTAAATATGCTATTCCAGAGGCGCTTCCACCATCACTGATGTGCTCAGCCTTGGCCAGCGGTGGGTCTCTCCTGGAGCCAGCTGGCATTGGCTCTGTCAGACATGGCGGAAGCTTCTAGCAGCTTCTCAAAGAAGCCACCCCAGTAACCCCTGGCTACTACAACCTTGCCACACAAACCCAATACAAGGAGTTATCACTTCACAGAATTTAGACTTAGTTTAGGTATTGATTAGTCATTGATACTGAAAAAAAATTAAGACTATTAATTACAAAACCCTACATCCCAGCAATGTCAGGTCATTGAGTCTGACCATCCAGCCCACCACTTTAGCCCATGATGAGTGGGGGAAATCAGCAACAGAATTTCCATCACTTCAGATCCTGAATCTATTGTAGATCAATTAAAAGGCACTGCCTACTAGTGAAGGAATGTCACAGCAGCCTCAACTGGAAAATAAAGTGCATTCAAGATTTAATTAAATCACAGCATTCCCTTTCCATATAACTCACAGCAGGAAGAAGGACCACATGGGGAAAAAATCAGTTCAGAGGCACAACGCAAAATTAAAAATTAATGAGGAGGGAGAGGGGAGAAGGGAAGGGTACTTAATGCTTCTTTATTCAAGAAGTTTGTTTTGCTAAATTTTTTAGGGTGAAGCTAGGAGGACTCACCTAAAAACAGGCCTTTAGTGTTTTCAAGCCCTGGTCACAGACCTTGGCAACTGCTTTTATTTATTTTTTAAATTAGTCTTCAAATATTCTTCTCTGCTTTTAGTGATACTAAAGACACTCACATTTGGTAAAAATTTCTCCCAAACTGTAAAGTGCAGTTCTCATTAATATACTCTTATCTCTTATAACTAAGTTTATTAACTTCTTCCCTCCAGATTGTTGACTAACTTTTCCAAAACTGCTGCTGGAAATACAGGGAATTGCCAGCACCTACTGCTACCCAGGTTCTCCTCTCAGCAATATTGAGGCAACAGAACCCCGTAACTGCATCAGAGTAACAAAGCAGAATTTGTCGATATATTTTGGGAGGGTTAATGAAAAATTACACTTGTACTCTATGCAAGTCAGTAATTTATGGTACCTTCTTAAAAAGGAACATGTTCATTTTCAGCAATCAACAAAATAAAGATAGAATGTATTAAACCCTTGACATTAACAAGTGGTGCTTAGGACTAATCAGAGATTTTTAACCTTTAAGAATAAGTCTGAAATCCACTGATAGTTTTATGCTATTGTAGGAGTAAGGAGTGGAACAATGAAGTATTTCTGTTCAAGATCATCTTTCAGGCTGGTTTTTGGTTGAAAATCTTGTTAGAAAGCTACATTGAAGACTGCTGTACTTACCAGTCTACTGATTTTTAAACAATATAGTAGTTAACCTAATCTGATCTCTCTGTTGCCAGGGCCTTAAAGCTGAGACAGAGGTCAGGGCAGACAACAATAGATCATGAAGGAAATAAAACATTAAATAAGGTGGCCAGCTGCCAATTGTGCCTTGGCATGAGGAGCTTATTCTTCACCCCCATGCTACTCCACCTTTCCCAAATAATTTTCTTAAAGAGGACAGTGAAATTTGACATGTGATCACAGTTGATAAGCCACCCCATAACTACAGTACTGTATGGACCAGTTTTCCTCTATACTATAACCTATACCTTTTCCCACCCCCACAGTAGTAGTAGTTCCTCTACTACATTTAGAAACATAGCAACAGGCATATTTGGTAGTTTTTCTGTGAATCCCCTACTTAGATGAACACCAGTTTGTTTCCCTGAAGATACACTTGTCCTCATTTGCCTGAGATACAAAATACTGTAGCAGTTGTCCTGGCAGCAGAAAGCAGCATCCTCTAGATACCTCTAGATACATCTAGCAAGCGGAAAACCCACACAAAAGGTATGTGAGGAAATGCTTACTCTAAGTTGGTAGCAAATCCTTTACTCTCAGTTTTTGTTTTCTTTCTGCTTCCCTAGGAACAGGGAAGAACAAAAATTATTTAATTTTTAATCTTCTTTTAGAGCACATCTGAGCATAAACCCATGCATAAACAAAGGTATTTATAAGAACACTGTATGTAATCTGTTACCTCAGCCCTTCAGCCACTCTTGATTTGGGATTTTACTTATATGGCCTCTTGATGAAGAAATTCAGAGAGTGGTTTGGGGTCCAAAATAATTTAAATTTTAATTTAAATGAACTTTTACAGAGGCCTGCATGCTCACCTCTCATCCTCATAGGAAAAGGATTCACCAAATTTCAAGACAAAGAGAACTTTCAGAATTAGGAAAGGCTTCTTTTATTCCCCAAAGAAATACCTTATGTGTGACCAGACAAGTTCATCTTTTATGACAGTGCTACAAGGAGCCCTTATTTTCATCAGTTTCTTGATCACTTGTCCTAATTTCCCCAGTGTACTGAGAGCTCAAATTCCTAACATCTGGAGTTCTTGTCTTCATACGGCAATCTATTTGGTAAGAAAAAAGCTGAAAATAAAACTCCAAAGAAGACATCTAATTATTCATTTTTTAAATAATTATATCATTCCTTTAAGTCTGATAATACTCTCCCTCTGTGCTCAGGAAAATCAGTGGCAGGAAAAAAAAGTGTGTATCAAGGAAAAAATTTTCTGGTTCTCATTAACATGAGGAAAACCACCTGGAATTTCAATAGAATTAAGAAAAAGTATCCATTTCCTTTAAACAGATATGAAAAAAACATGTTACTTGAGAAGAGGAGACTGATGCAGACTGATTCCTTACTTGAAATTATGTACTTTTAACAGCCTGTAAGCTTGCTGCTGAGCCGGGCAACATGATTTCATGAAGCTTTGTGCAGCCTCACAAAGATGAGAGAAACAACAGGAGCTCACAATGCTCAGTGCACGCATAAAGTGAAGCCTTCCAGGACTCCCACTCAGGCAGTGGGCCAAAGTCATACCTAGATACAATATGGAGTAGGCTACTGATTTACTACAAAGTCAACCGGGTTCACTGTCTAGAAAAACGAATGTTTGCATGCACGTTCCAGAAAATATGAGCTATTTCCAATGTAAAAAACAGTTCCCATATTAACCCAAGTCTCATTTACACACAACAGGAGTAATTTTTGTTGCCCCCATGCTGGACAGCTGCAGTATATCATTGCCGTTTTCCATCTCAACCCAAGACACAAAGCAGAAGTACTTCTGGTGCACGCTCTGCTACAATTATTTTAAAAAGGAGAGAAAATTACCTACATAATAAATTAATGCTGCACACTACTCAGCACCAGACTGGAACAAAGGAGAGGAAATTGAAGAATCATGTTCCTTCCAACATCAATACAATATGCTCTCTCTCAAAGCATCTTATTCCCTCCACGGGCACCTTCCTCTGTACCTGCCCAAAGACTGTGCAAAGTGGGACAGTTTTCAATTCCAACATTTTGAAGGAGATGTATAGCTACATACAAACTGACCCTATTTCCCTGCTTGCCTGATTTGCAGTTATGTACTTTACATTTTCTCATGACATCTCTGCACATCTTCTCACTTCCCTAGAAAAAAAATGAATGGGAGACAAGCGACAGAAAGGAAAAAGTTCCATTTGTCCAGGTAACGGCTAATTAAGTAAACAACATGCAGCTCCCTGGACAATGAGCTCAGGAGTAGGATTTGAAGCTATTTGGTACATCTTCACAGTATTCCCAAACAAGTCAGTAATTGTGGTCTATTGTTTAAGACACAGTTAATATTCTTAGACATCTTGCAACAGGTAAGTGAGATGATTTTGGCAAATATCTAATAAACAAGTTAACAGAGAAATTAAATGAATACATGCAAATTTTAAACACTGCACCTTACGGTTTATTGACAGTTGCCTGGTTCATCAGGGCTGATTTAAACTGCTGTAAAGTTTGACCCCCCCGACTTGCTCATTGCTAGAAGTCATTTGCTTACAACTCCTGTGCACTAGGATGTATGATATTTACACACCAGAACTGAAGAGTACTGGACATGCTACATAGCTGTTTCTACGTTTCATGCTACATGTTTGTTTCTAAAATGCATCCCTGACCTACCATGTGCATTCCAAGGCCTATACAGCTGTCATTCAGTGCAGTGTGATAATCCAGCCTCACAAAAATCAGGAAAATTCAGGCTTTCTAGTAGCTGCAGCTATTGCTGAGGCAAGGCACATGAAGAGAACTGAATACCATGTATTACCAACTCAAATTTCATTCCAGATAGGTACCACTGCATTTCTCTTACACCAACTGATGTAATTAATCAATCAATCACATAAACTTTCAAGGAAGCTTTTTTTTAGCACATGAAATTGCAGCTGAAGTGGTATTTAAAAAAAAAAAAAATCTCACTGCAATTGTCCCATGGGTTTATATTGCCTGGAAGTACTCTGGACATATGAAACCAGAGGGAGAGCACCTTCCATGGAACCGTTGCTGTCAGTATGAATGCAGGCATATCCCCGCTGAGATATGGCTACCTACCCACCACACACCTTACACTCCTCAAACCACACACCTGAGCAACCCTGAACACATGCAAGAAAAATATACCCACAGTTCTACTCGACATTTAGTATTTCCCTCTGGAAAAAAGAAACCTTTGCTCTCCTAGACTGTATAGGAATTGGCTTTCACATTTTGATAACCTCAAGAGCAGAATGGTACAAATCCAAGGTAGTGGTGAAGAATTAAAAAAAAAAAAAAATCATTATTATGTGGCTACACCTGCAGGATTTCTATCAACTTCTGCTTTTCTTTATTTCTTTGCATTGCTGACCATTTGATTCTTTCTTTTCTGGCCAGCCTATGGCAGTTTAAGCCTTCCATACACTTATCCCAGTCTTCTGTTAAGCTAAAAAGACAAATTAGTACTTCACCAGAGTGGGGAGAATAGAGAACAAAACAAACACCTGTACAGAAGCAGTTTAAGGAGAATTTGTCATTCAAAAATTAACTCCCAGTTTTATACATTTTCCTTGCTGGTCGCAAATCTTGCCGACAACAATGGCTAAACATTTGGGTAGTTATGTTATCTTGTGCTCCTGTAGGTATGACCAGTGGTGCTGGCAATGCTACAAAGTTTCCTCCACATGGGGTTGTTTGGTGGCATCCAATGCTAATTTGGTTTACAAAAGGAAAACAAAGCATATCACCAGGGGTCAACACACCATAGCCTTAGATAGGCCACAACAATCACTGAACTCATCTAGTTTACCTTAAATCACAACAAAATTGCCTAGATTTCACTAGGATTTTTACAGGAGGGATTGTTCCTACAGGGAGAATGGGCACTGAGGTTGGACAGGGCTTAACAAGCAGCATCTCTAGAGCAAAGGTTGTGAGAACAGTTGTAGCTCCATTTGTGCCCAAAGCTAAATATCAAGCTTGAAGCCCATATAAATAATTCATGGAAATGGGCGGAGGGATTTCCTATTAGAGAATTTTACAGAGAACAAGAGAAGCTTATTTGCTTAAAACAATTGCATTTTTAGAGCCTGCAATTATTGTGTGTGTGTAGAATAGTGTCATTTCAACCCTCTAAGCAACTTTGAATGACTCAGCCTGGTACCTTATGCAACAAGCTGTTGCGTAACACCTGAAAGGACTGTGTGCTTTCCAAGGAAAGAAAAATGGCTGGGTAGGGTGGGGATGAACAGTTTCCTTCATTCCCCCAGAAGTCAGTAAAGAACAGCCTCAAGCACATGGTGCCCTATCAAATCCAATTTCATATTTTCCTAGTAAGGAAGGTGTCAATACATCTGATGGAACAGCAAATATAAATCAGCACCTGCCCCATTTTAAGTGATTCCTCTAAGCCTTGCATAGGCAGAAGTATCTTTAGTTCGCTGCTTATAAACACTAACTGCTGCAGTGTCACTAAAAATGGGATAACACTTTGGCAAGCAGTTGGCTGTGTCTGACGGACCACATCATGCAGTTTAATTACTCAATTTATGTTAATCTTATGCTCACCTTTACTTACATGGAGCATATCGACTTCTCATCTAAAACCAGCTAAAGAATTTAAGATTCAAGGGTCAATACTAAGATTAATACTGTTCATCGTCTTCACTAAGGACTTGGATGATGGGAGCAAGTTAACCTTTCAGCAAGTCTCTGGACAAGTGCTCAACATGCAGAGAGAGTAAGACTGGCATGCAGAAGAATCTTGACAGGTTGGAAAAAAAAATTGGGCAAAGAAAATTCCATCAAGAGCAAACACCGGGTCCTGCCCCAGGGATGATATCACACAAGGCCAGGACATCAGCTTTTCAGAAGACTTGGGCAGCCCAATGCAGCACCAGTTCAACACCAGTCAGAGGTGCACCCTTGTAGCAAGGTGGTTACCCACAGATCACTCTTATGAGCCACAACAGAGCTGGCACAGTGGGAAAAGTGTTTTTCCCTGTCCAGCTCTTGTCAGAGCCCTCTGGGAGGGCCACTTTGTGGCTCCCTTTAATAAGGACATGACAAGCTGCAAAGAGCACCCAGCAGGACCCCCTAGGCAAGCAGGTGGATGGAGCACAGGACCTACAAGAGGCAAGTCACGCAGGCGGCAGATCCAGATGGACTCTCTTCAAAAATGCACAGTGACATAAAGATGTGATGGCCACAAACCATGAAATTTCAAACAGAAAAAGAAATATTATTCCTTTCACCATGAGGGTGGTCAGACACTGGGTGATGTGCTCCCTCCCACCCCAACCTGACCTTTATTTCCCATAACCCAGCTCAAGGGATAACCACCAGTGGTGGTTGTGATGGAAGCGTAGTGATGGCTGCATCCAACTCAAAGTGGATTCAGGGGAGACAAGAAACAACACAATAGCCAAGGGCACCTCTGAGCAACCTGCCTGCCTAATGGCAGTGCTGGTCGAGGTCCAACTCAAGCCAAGTTTGGAAGAATTGAACATCTGTAGTTGGTATGTAAATATGACTATAATTCAGCCCTCTTTCTCCATAAGTACTGGACAACTTAGGGCCCACTGAGCTTGAAACTGATGCCCAGTCTATGGCAGGACTCTGCTGAAAACCCCAGTGAATCTGCATCTGCTCACTAAGCTCTCTGACAGTGTAGGTCCCTGGAACAGTGATACTCCGTCTCCACTAGAGCCAACAAGCTCCTACAGCCACCCAAGGAAAAGTGACATGTCATGAGTCAGCCTGGAAGGAGAGTGCTTAGTTTGAAAAGGCACAAACACAATGATACAATAAGAGAACTGCTTAAAGACAGTTAATGGAGCAGGAGGGCTGGCTCAGTTTCAGAAGTGCTTGAACTCAGGAAGTTATCCCACATGAGGAGTGCCCTGGAGGGAAGGAAGTCTGTAAGAAAGGACCACTGATTTCCTTGAAAGATGACATCTAGGCATCTGCCTGGAATACAGAAGAGTGCTGTTAGGAAATAAGAAAACATCAAAGGGAACACTGGTCACAGTCTAGAAGCACAGGAGTAAGACTGAAACTCCCAAAACCCGAGTTCAACTAGACATTGAAAGGTTAAAACATATAGTAAGCTCTTCAGCTATATTAAAAAATAAGAAAAAAGGAAAAAATAATATCAAAGGTAAGAAGTAGAGGTGTTATCCAGAAATAAATGGAGATGAAGATCATTTAGAGGCAGTCTGATAACTGAGATACAACAGTAAGAGAAGAGCTGTTTTAACTAAAGAGTGTTGCTTAAGAACAAAGAGGCATTTTGGCCTAGAACAATTTTAGGCTTTGAATGAAAGAAATATTCTGGATCCTTAGAGAAATAAAGCTTTGAAATAAGCTCCCACAGAAATGAAGGGGAGGGGACAAACTGGTTACAAAAGGGCTCAGCAAGTTAATGAAAAGGATTGCATGAGGTAGTTGCTCCCACAGCAGAGCAGCTGGTCCCAATGTCCAGAGACATCCCTTCCACTTCTTTGTTGTCCTTCAGAAAAAGCCAGTAAAATCCTTGCCCACCTTTATTACAAGAGTCAGTATTACACTCACACACTGTAACCATTTGCAAACCTTTTTTAATCTTTTAAGTGTTATTTCATCACTAAGTGAAAAAAAATCCATTTGAAGAAATAACAAGTGTTACTGCTAAAGAACAAAAGCCTTAAAGCATTGTTCTACAAAGCCTTTCCTCTTCCAAATACAGTTAATCCTTCTCCAAAAATGGACTGAACTGTATGGGATTAATCAAGGTAGCTAAAATCCCAAATTACTATACAAGTGCAGAGGCACTGAAAAGCATTTCTTCCATCCTAATGACTTTGGTCACAGTTCTGAGATGCACTCAGGGCACAGTTTGTTAACATGTGTCAATATTAACTCAGTTTTAGAGAAAAATGGCTGGAAAAGCTCCAGTGCAAGTACTTTGTCAAGATGTGCTTCTCTTGAAATGAGTGTGTTTCAGAAGACTGTATAATGGCCAATCATTTGCCCAATTTTAGGAAGAAGTCAGCTCAACAGTTGAAGGTTTTCAGAAATAAATGTCATTTTTTTCATTGTGAAATGAATGCTTTCTCTTGCATCAAATAATAGGAAAGCAGTATTAAAAGTGAAAGCAGAAATAAAGTTTAAAATCACAGGAAACAACTGAAAATTCTGACAATCAAATGAAAATATTTTCCTGTTTGGAGTAGTCTTATTCTGTAAACTATCTTTACAGCAAAGGTTGATCTCTGTTTCACTCTATTATCTATATTCCCAGACTTCATAAAACTCCACATTTTTCTAAACTTGTTCTATGCCTCATGTCTTTGCAAAAAGTTAAGTAAGTCACAAGTTTTTTTTATAAAAGTTTACTAGATGCATTAGAAAGGGAATATAAATTGAACAGAGGAAAGACCTCTTTCCTCACAGTAAAAAAAATTTTACTCAGTCAATTAGACCACATACTTAAATTAGTAAGGTCAATACAGAATTTAGAAGAAAAGCAGAAATTAAGTAAGTCTTCAGGAATGTACCACTCTTTTCTATGGTACAAGGCATATGTAGTTATGATGCAAGTTTAGGGGCAGGAAGAGCTGGGTTTAGGGATTTGCAGCATGTATATAAAGGGTTTTCTTTTCAGCTGCTGAGAGGGGGGTGTCAAGTAAAAAACCGGAACAACGTAACTGAAGCTTCCATAAGTTAAATACTATTCTAGACTGCGATTAAATTGTTCTCTGCTACTAGTTTAATAGTCCCTCCTTGGTTTCATCTTCAGCTTTCTGTGGCTTACATTCCTTGCTGAGATACGTCAATCTGTATAAACCACAGCTAGAATTGTTAAAACTGTGGTGTCTAGGCAGCTGCATATACCCAGCCAACAGCAACCAAAGGCACAGAAAAAACAATTAAATCTTCTCCTGCTTGTATGTTTTAAAAGAACAACAGACCTTACAAGGCCTGTAGAGGAGTCAAATCACTGCTGGAAATATTAAGTCCGACTTTGGGCACACGAGCACCATGGTGTAAACTGGCATCAGCCTTGAGTTCTGATGGACCAAGCAGAAGGGAAAGAGGCACGAATACTGTTGCAGGCCCCAGGGACATGGGCTTTGTGGGAAGGCCTAAGTGTTTGAGGGGCTGCCAGGTGCCACAGCTGAATGGGGATGACACCTCATGATGGCATGCAGCTAATGCACAGGCAAGTGGGGAGAGGCGCTGTGAGGGAGGAGCTTCTGCGCAGCCAAAATCTATCGTTTCCAGGACATTGTGCTGTGTTTAAAATGCAAGGATACCAACAGGAGGGTGAATACTACCCCTTTCTAAGTGCTGCTGTGACAAAACCATAGGGGACTATTGAGAGAGGTCTCGGCAGAAGCTGCAGTGAGCCTGGATGCCTTTGCAGAAAAGCAGTCTCCATGCAAGCAAGCGTTGGGGCTGGACCTACAAGTGGCGAACAAAGCCGACAAAGCCAAGCACTAACTTTAGGTAACAGCAACGGAGTGATTGCTGAGGAAATTCTCCATGCTTCCTGAGCTGCAGCAGAAACATGTCTGCCAGACATTTAACACCTATTTAGCCGTTAGGAAACCACCAGGAAATTCAATGGTTGTTTCAAAAGTTCATCAAAAGATCGTTTCTTGCACCGCACAAAGCATCTCCTCATGTGACACTCCACTGAACGCTTCCATCAGCTGTGGGTCTGGTACTGGAGTGATGCTTTGTGTCAAAACCATTTGCTTGTTCAGCATTCAGTCCTACTGTGCTGTTAATCTGTATTACCTATGGGAAGCAGGAAAATTCATGGAGTTTTCAGCTCTGTTGATGCATATGAAAATCTTTACATGGCAAAGTCCTTGGTAGGAGAAAATGCAGTAGAATTATCATCCTGCAATTAATAACTTCTTGAACTGGGCCCATCTAAATTAGGTGGGTCCCATCTTGGAAGCCATTTTTGGGCACACACAAGAATGAGATTTGGAACAGACAGCAAAGCTTTACCAAGTGGAAACAATTTCTGACCCACCTGACTGCCTTCAGTGATTCAGTGATATTGACTTTTTAAAGCATTTAATTGCTATATTTTTCAATATTTTTGTAACCAAATTGGTATACCAAGGTCTGGGTGACTGGACAATCAGATGGGCAAAAAAATGGTTGGAAGATTGTTCCCAGAGGGTACTGATTAGTTGGCTGTACTCTACCCAGGCTAGTAACAAGCACCAGAGGGGTCAGTCCTGGAGATTAATGAGACAACGTGTCATATACTTCCAAATTTTGCAATTCCTGATACCAGACCAACACTGAAAAATTGGAGTGAGTCCAGCAGGAGGCCCTCAACGTTGTCAGGCTACTGGAGCACTGGCCCTCTGAGGATAGGGTGAGGGATCTGGGCTTCATTCTGGAGAAGACACAACTGAGGAAGTGGCAGGAGGAAAGGGCTTACAGCAGCTTCTGATTCCTTCAAGAAGGTTTACAGGAAGAGAGAAGCAGGCTCTTCACAGCAGTGCAAGATGCAAGTGCAAGAGGCAATGAGCATAAGCTGAAATGAGGGGTTCAGATGCTATGAAAGGGAAGATTTTTTTACTTTAAGGAAAGTCAGTGGAAGAGGGTTCTCAGCCACTGTCCTTGGACGTTTACAAAACCCAATTGGATAAAGACCTGGAAACCTGGTGTGACATAGCAGGCAGTTGGACTTCTCCACCAAAGTTGTCTTCCAACCTGAATTATTCTGTAATTGTGGAAAATACTATTTCTTTTCTTTTACAGGAAAACAACACTGTAGGATGTTATATTCAGAGATATGACAGCTTTGCTAGTAGACCTTCATAACTATATGTAGACAAACTTTTTCAAAGTAGCTCTTTCAGGATGGTAACCTATATCCAATCCAATGAAAAAATACCATGTAAATTTCCCAGAAAGAACTAGAACTAAAACTCAAGAGTGTCTCATTACATTAAATCATTCATACTATTACCCCATATAAAAACAGTTAATTATTTCATGTGAACAAACCATCCAATCATGAGTCAAAAACTGTGACTGAGGTCTGTCCCTTACAACCCACTGGATTCCATCCTTTATGCTGCATTACAGTTAGCTTGTCCAAAGGCTTCCTACCAGCAAACGTATTTATGAGAATCTCCCTCCTACCTGCTTTTATTAACAAGGTCAAGGCCAGGCAACTACTATCTCATGCATGCAGCACTAGATTCTACTTATAATTCATTCTGCCCCTATTTAATATTGAGGTCCCACAAGATACTCCCTGTAACAAACTTCATACTACAAGGGTTAAAGCATCCATGAATTAAATGTGCTTATAACACACAGGATTAAGTACAAAGTCATTAAGGACAAGTCTACACTCTGGAATTTAACTAGGAACACATAAGGTGTTGACCAAATGATCTGGAAGAGACTAAAATAGGCTGAAGCATTTTTTTCCATTTATTTTCCTACTACACTACTACATTCTTCTTTGAGTTCTACAATGCTTAGCAACAGACCTATTCTATAGTATTTGTTGATATATTGTGCAATCCTAAATGTAGAAGACCATTTCTTACTGTCGCAATCAAAGTGTTATCTTTTGGGGATAGAACAATATTTTACTTTTACTGGAAATGGGGGAGGGAAGAAGATTCAGATCAAGGACTTCTAAAAGATTCCTAAATCCGCCAATTCTCCAATTCCATAATTTGCAATGTTTGAGCAGTGACTACAGTTTGGGAGCTATCTAGATAAATGACTTATTTTGGAGTATTCCAGCTGTCACTGATCTCCCAGAAAAATGTCTGAACAAATGAAAACACTTTAGCAAGTTATCTGCAGCCAGAAAATCTCACACTAGCAACTCAGTTTTAGTATAAGTGTCAAGATACTGCTAATGTAAATGCACTTTGTCCCTTGGCTCAAAGAATCAGTATATCTCAATTTTTGAGAAGATTTCAACTTGCCATACCTAACAATATGAATTAATAGAAATTCAAACAGCTGACACTACTCAACATTACAGTGAGCATATCCCCTCTGGTAGTTTCTAGAACCCCAACAGCACTTTTGGAATCAAGGTTCTGAAAGCCAGTTTCCACATTTTTATTCTGCAAAAGGACCTGAATTGCACTTCCAAGTGCAAGTCTGAGTGATAAAACAACTTCTGCCATGACTACATTTGTGCTTAATACTCTATAGCTGAAGGTCTGAAGTTACATTTAGCTATTTTGTAGGGTGACAGTGTGTCTTAATTTCAGGGCTGCCTACCCTGTGCACAAAAACATTCAAAAAGCATTACTTCCAACACATGGGAGGGAAAAGAAAGCTTTCAATCATTTGCAGATTCAAGTTACTGCAGATAGTTAAACACCTGATTTATGTGTACAGGTGCTGTTTGCCTCTGCACATTATGGTAGAAGGACTTCACATTTTGTTTTTTGTGGCTCCAATTTTGCTTCAACAACTCAATTGTGGGTGGAAGTAACCAAATAGCATCTAAGATGCCAAGTAGAGGCCTCTGCAAACTTGGCCCACAGTGTGCATACTTGTTAGTCTTAAATTTGCTGTTCTCATTTTAATCCCCTGTGCTTCTCCCATCTGCAAATTGTTTAGCAAATTTAAGTCCTTCATTTACCCACTTACAACACAGCCTGCTTTCCTAAAATATTTTATCATCATATTTGTGGAGCTGCCATTGTTTCACTTCAAATTTAAATGAAGTTGGATAGTAAATGATGCTAATCTTTAGGCAATGGCCACCAGGAAGGTGCAGGTATCAGTAACAGCACGCTGCTTATTTATTGCTGCCAGAAATGAGAGGGAAAGTTTGAAAGGGAATTAAATACAGCCAGATATTTCAACTCCACCATATCTCAAATCACACTATTATTTTATCCCTGCAGGTTACATCATGATAGGCAAATATTATGTGCTTGTGAGATGTTAATAACACAAATGATTTACGATACTTAAATCTTCAAGTTTTTTCCTCACACAAAATATGTATCTTGGTATGCTCTTTACCAAATTTCCTGGGACACACAAGGTATCATTCTCTTCTTATGATCATCTGACCTACCCATTAGTGGACGGAATTATTAATACATTGAAATACTCACATTATGGTAATTTTTCCCCTGCAGAAAGGAGCAAAGGGTAAGAGGATATTACTACAGTGTAGGCAATGGCATTTTTCTGGAAAAAGTAATACAAAACTATCTAGTAAAAAGGCACACAAATTTAAAATAAACAAAAGAGAAAAGTTTAGAAGCAGCTCCCCATTTTACCTGCCAAAACAAAAGAAAAAGAGAGAAAAATAAATACAAAAGATCTGACATGCAACGAAACAAAAAGAATCTTTCTCTCACTTCAGATTTCAATGAGTTGCACATTTCTGGACAGCTGTTCTGTTTCAAACAAACAGACAAGGTCTACCTCAGCATATGAAAACTTTCTATCAGTATCTTTTTGGCTAGATATGGGTAATCTGGCATGGAGTACCTATATCTGTATATCCTAATGAACTAGGATTGTGTCTCCTATCATACTAGAAAAAAATAAAGAAAAAGAGAATAATTTTTAAAAAAGGAAAAAAAAAGAAAAAAAACAACCCAAACCACACCTCAACCAACAAAACCAACCCTAACAACAAAAGAAC
The DNA here is from genome assembly GCA_013397565.1 of Ptilonorhynchus violaceus. Classification (NCBI taxonomy): domain Eukaryota; kingdom Metazoa; phylum Chordata; class Aves; order Passeriformes; family Ptilonorhynchidae; genus Ptilonorhynchus; species Ptilonorhynchus violaceus. The sequence goes on along the minus strand of VZRJ01001475.1, from coordinate 115,741 downwards.
TCCATACACAAAGAAACCAAAAAAAGCCAAGCCACCAAATTCCAAACTTTTAGGAAATAAATTCGTATTTTAAGTAAAAAATGCTACAGGTAACTTTATTGCCAAAGCATAGCATTGTTCTTCAAGAGTCTTGCCTTGCAATTAAAGTTTCTCTTGCCTTGCAGATTTGATTTCCAGTTCCTAGAAGAATTGCAAAAATTAGTCCCATGGAGTTCTGGGTAATTCCCTTGGCTCCCACTGCTCTTCCAACCCTTCCAGGACTGCAGCCGTTCCAAGGCAAGCACAAAAACCCAAGCATATTTGCCATTTGATGTGCTATGTAAGCAAATAACATGTCTTTCTTCTGGAAAGAGATGCAAGTCTGACAATTTATTTCGTGCCGCTTAATTTATTTCAGACCTGAACAGCTAAATTACTTAATCGGTCTCAGCAGCTGACCACTATGATTTGACAGTCACATATGGCCAAACCCTGAGGGGAAAAAATGCTGGAGTTAGCATGGCAGCCAGAACTTTTAAATGCACAAACAACAGGTGAGAATACAAAATCATCTGGTTACCCAGGACAGGCAGCTGCAGACACAGAAAATGTGAGACAGCTGCTTCCAGTTGGTAGTGTTGACTGTTAGAAAACTAGTTATCCTTACAAACTTAACATACTTGCAATAGATATCCCCAGGAAGACATCTGGAAAGGCACAGAGGGATCTTAATTTCCCTTAGAAACAAAATTCCATCATAATTCAGCTTATCTGTAACAGATGCTCATTTTGGAAAAAAAAAAAAAACCAAACCAAAACAAAAAACCCCACCCACCATGGGATTCACCATCAAAATTCAACTAAAAGTTTTGAATGAAAAAATAATAATCACATGTAATTCACAGCATTTTGGGACTAGATATTGGCAACTCAAACAGCACAGAAGAACATGAAGAACATGCTGCTCAACACAGATGCCAGCTTAATACTGCCACCGGACAAGAAACTTGGGAATTTGAATTCAGATGAAAAATCTGTGCTTTAAGACTTGAATTCTGCATTTGTTTCGGACAACAAAGAACTCCTCTCTTTCCATGAAAAATACATGCTACTAGTGAAAAAACCAGACATATCTAACAAAAAGAACAGTAGCTGACTAGTGGAAGAGTTAGTTATGGGTGTCTAGGAAAGAGAAAGCAGTTTAGACATAGAAATCAAAGAGCTGCAAAATTACTGTAAGATTTCTTATTTTATATTTGCCCAAATCAACTTTCCAATACTGAATTATAGACCTACTTTTTTTTTTCCTGAAGAGTGAAAGAAAATACAAAACTAGCAAAAGCTTTTAAAAGATTCACCAACAGGGTTTAAAATAACCAATAACAGCAGAAAGTGAACAAATGGCTTAAATATGGTTACATGCAGGAGAGATAATTTTTTGTCAGCCATGAAGTGTAATTTGACATGAATGTTATTGCTGGCAACAGGAATCCATAAATAGCATCATCAAGAGCGTGCTGGTGTGCCAGAAGTAGTCATTGCCAATTAAACAAACTCAGGCCTTCCTTGTTCCCCTGTTCCCTCGCTATATTCAACAGCTCTGCAAGAAGGCACAGAGCACTGAATTTTCACTACCAGCAACATACTTGGAAAGCACCTTCCTGAAACCTCCTCAAGCACAGGGCAAGTAAAAAAGCTTAGGTCTGTCTGTCAGCATGGAATTTATTTCAATGTCATCCATCCTATTCCACAGTTCCATCCCTCATCAGGTACCACAACATTAATATGGAACTTCAGATTTCATTACAACTGCAGTGCCATGAAAGAGCAGCATTTCCCAGCTGCACAAGCACACCTAACCTCACCTGAACTACATTTAAAATTGCAGGCAACAGAACAGAACAGAACCAGAATATCTCACACGGAAGCAAACACGCTCCCTTAAAGGCCATGGGGGTCAAAAATATGAGTGAGAATCCTCCCTTCCAGTTTGCTTCACGTATTTCTACAATGCTCTGCCTGGATGTACCAAATAGAGTTAGCTTTTGAAGGGAATAGAGGGTATCTTTTCCAGGATAAATAAAAACTGGGGTACTGGGGGTTGGAACAAACCATATTTCCATATTTCCATATTTGAGAACAGTAGGTGCTTTTTAAAACATGAATTCTGTGCAGAAGAAACACAATTAGGTTAGAACTTTCAAAGCAATCTAAAGTCATTAAACAACCAAATTCTGCAATGAAACAAAGCCTCAGGTGAATTATTGTCATCATCTGACCTTTAAGCAGACTAATTGCAAGCTTAACACTTGTAAAGATGTTTTTATAGCATTTAACAAATGGGGCAAAAAAATTTAAAGTGATGCTTGGATGCTTGTGTTTACAAACATATGTCAAGGACTTCTGGCATAGATAAGTAAACCAAGTACTTTGAAACTCAATGTCAAGCCTAACAGCTGACCAGTTTAAATGTAAAGGCACTTAAGACTTCATCCACCTGAACTTATGGCAGAGTAGCCAGCACTGAAGAGAAATATCTCAGCATAAGGAAACCATTGATGATCATAACAATATTTGCTAGGTCATAAAAATCTGATTATGTTGCAACAAGCCTGTTCTAAATCAACACTAAGTGTTGGGGTTTAATACTGTTTATGCAGCAAACATACTCACCGAGAATTATGATCTACTTTGTTTATGCTCATTTTGAATGCTTTTCTCCTCAGATGATTTACAGTTTTATTTTCTCTTCCAAGGCTCAGTTCCTAGAATTCTTAAACTGCTCCAACTCAGCCACTTCCAGATCATCCATTAGTCGTTTCATTAAAGTTGTGATCTTACAGTGTCCACTCAGCATTTGTATCACTGACTCACATTCACATCAGCAAGCAAGTTCTGACCAGTAACTATTTCACCCCAAAACTGAGCTCTGCATTATCCATACAAGGCAACTTGCCAGCCCCAACTGAGCATTCAATTTTTAACCCCTCCCAGAAGCCACTTTAAGACTTTTTTGGAGATTCCAACATTTAGTCATGCTTAGTCCTGCAGCCCTCAAGCATCCAGTCTCCTTGAAATCTCACATCAATTGGACTATACCAGGAATGCAGGTAATATATCTACCTTCCCTGACATTTCCTCCCGACTTACACAAAATATTTCCTGCCTTTAAGGTAGCTTTGCAAATTCCATTCCTCCTAGAGCCAGGAAGAACTGGGAAACACAATGCACACTCAACCTGAGAGAGACTAAATTAGAATATGTTAGTTGCATCCATGTCAACACTGGAAAACCATCCATTCTTCCCAATATAGAGCCAAGGCATTTACAGAAGGCTCTTAGAAGCCTGAGTACTGCTCTCCAAATCTTTTATAGACCACTCTCCATGAACCAGAAAGACTGCTCTCTAACATCTCTCAACAAACTGAAATATTACCACCTTCGAAATAATACTGTAAAGGGATTCCATGGTACTGCTGTCTTGGCTATCACAGTGGAACAGTTTGAAAAATGTGTGTACATCACAGGTCCTACAGGGAGACAAAAAAAATAAAACAACCCTGATAGAATCACTACTCTTTCCTCCAATTTTTTATGCCATTGCCTATGGAGGTCTTCACTAATGTGTTCAGAATATCTAACTATTGCTTTAAATTCAGGTGTTAGTTGCTGCAGTGTCACTATCTTTTAGTCTGCTAAACACATGCTGCAGTTGAAACAGTTGCTTTTAAATTAAGTTTTGTAATTTGTTATAATTTCTGTTGTCTGGTTTTTTACACTTAAGTTTTATATATAGCGTAAGAGAAAATTAAGATGGATGTTATATTAATAGAAGAAATATGTAGGCTTGCACATAGGCTTTATCACTTGAAGATGTGATAGATGGATTTGAACTATAATTATAAAAATCCACTGATGCCCCAATATTCCAAGAGGGTTAATGATCCCTCTTAAATCTTACACCGTTGGTATGATCACAAAATTTAAAGTAACATTAGGAAGTAAAAACATGAAAGTGTAGATTGGTGCCCATTTTAGCACTCCCAGACATGAGCAAGCTATGGTGTTAACATATCCATTCAATTTGCTTGAATTTATGAATCCCCATATGATCCTCCCCCAAGCAAAATGTGTGGTTAGCCTTTAAATGGAGCAGTCTTTGCTTCTCATATACGTATCACTCATCTGACCATACAGCTTAAATGTGAATTGCACCATTTTTTCCCCAAACAATTCCCTTAAGATTCATGCCATTCACATTACTAATAAGCATACTTATTTTACTCCTCAGTTTCTTGTATGTTAGCCCGAGTAGCTTTTAAAAGTTAACCATAACAATCCTCTCCAAGTTTAAACTACTTCAAGTTCAGTTAATATGCAAGTCTCAAAAACAAACAAACAAAACCGAAAATAAAAAAATCAAACAAAAAAAGGAGTTTTTCCCCATTATTTTACTACCTTAAAGTGACTAAAACAAGTATCCTACATCATTATGTTATATCCACTTTATACAAATGCAAATAAGTCCATTAGATAAAAGGCAAGTATGTGTGTGAGCGAAATCAGGCCCCTCAGTCACTACATAGCTTACACACAGAGAAATACTCTAGCAATGCACTGCTCTGCCACTTCAAAACACAACTAAACAAATTGCATCAGCTGGTGAACACAGACTGATATCAGAGAAATTCCTGGGTTAAGGAAGCAACACACACAGACTCCTCCTCTTGACTGTAATGCCTCTGAGAATAAGTTATATATCATTGTTAAATAAATCACAGTTCGTTATCAAGTCATATAATTTGCCTTCACTAGAAACAACTAAAATGTCATGTACTAGTAAGAATAAATCTCTGTGCCTAACAGTACTTTTCTTCTGCATTAGTGTATTTAACAGTCATGGTTCCCCTCTAATACTTATTTCATACAGTCATTAAATTCCTAGCAAATGTTTAGATACCTCTTAATTCCTGCAGAGTGAGCACCATCACCCTGAGGGTAAAGGTCAAATTTTGCTCTCACATCAAAGCGATGCCGTGGAAGCCCCGAGTGGAACTGAGATAATGTGAACAAAACTGAGCCAAATAGCTTCATATATTGGTATTCAGCCAGTAGTCTGCCAGCTGTGCTACAGGAGCAAAGTAAGTTATCTGCCAATTCTTGAGCACGTGTGTGCTCTTAACGTGAAGAACCAAGGCTCTTGAAGACAGAGGATTATGTTTAGATAGCTTCTATACTACTTTCACTAAAGTACATTTTCTCAGGCAGACTATATATGGTAAGGGAGCATTATCTGGCTGATGCACATTTAGTAACATAGGTCTCCACATTAAGACAAAAAGAGCTTGTGTTAGAAGAAGCACTAACCAAAACTAATGAATTTACAGGCACATTTAATTCCAAGTAGGACTGAACCCTACATGACAGGTCTTTGTGAGGTTAGTGCCTCATACAACAATTTCTACAAAACACTGATCATTGCTCTGCAAGCAGAGGGTGAGAAAGGAGTTCACAACTTCTAGGTGGTCTTAGAGAAAAAACAATAGCCAGAGTCACTGAACTTTTCTTTCTTGTTTCCACAACAGCTAACCCTGCCAAAGCAATCCCAATCATTTAAGATTGTTCTCTTCTTTATCCAAAATAAGAGTTTAGCTTATTAATGCACAATTTTTTCAACTATTTCTTCTGCTCAAAGCACATGTAAATTCCATATCTTATCAACCTGATACTGCCCTGGTCTTTGTTGTCATATTCAGAAAACCCATTCATTGTGTTGTGCACCATAGGAGAAATGCATCGGTGATGATAATCCAAACAGCATTTCTTCTCCACATGCAGGGTGCTGCACCCGTTTAGAAAACACATCCTGCTAACTTCACCCCATAAAGGATAAAGACAGTTTCCAAGCTAAGCCACACAGCAAAAATTTCACATAAAGTATTTCATCTACTAAAACAATATTGTTCATTTAAACAAAAATAATTTACTAGTTGTACAACTAAGACTTTACTTCAAAACTCACGCGTAAAGCCGTGAGTGAGTTGGGAGCTTTTGCGTACGTGGCCTGTTTTGAAATCTGGCATGAGATGAGTACTGATGAATAAAATTTTCACAAGACATTTTTGCAATGCAATTTTGCATCATTGAAATTCTTTGGTTTTTTACCCTATGCTCATTGACAGTTGTATTTAATCTGATGAATATGGTAATTTCCACTACACTGTCATAGTTTCTAGTGAAACATGCAAGTTTCCAGTGGTTCAAGAATTGTAGCTGTCAACTACAATTTAAACCTGCACCCAAATAATGACACAACATTACTGCAGTATTTCAAAGATACTTTAAAACAAGACTCCTTAATAAAATATCCCCTCTCTGCATGAGCAAAGTGCTGTTAGAACCCCTCACTAATTAATTATATTCTTAAAAGAGTTTTTAAGTCTCAAATTTCAGATGCTGAATTGAGCTAAAGCCCTAGAGGCAAACTGCAGGTTTAATCTACTGTAAGACAGTCTCATCATTTTCACTAAGCATGTTATCTGGAGAGAGATTTGAGAGAGAACTAATGACTTCCAGACTACAAAGCACTTGACTCCCAAGAACCTACCGTTCTGTCAAATCTCCTAGTATCATCTAGGAAAGAGGCAAGAGCAGAATAGCTTATTGTTCCATGTCAAAGCTACTAAAAATTTTTACTTCTCCTGGCATGCATGTTTCCTCCTTACTGAATCTATTCTGAATAGGAAGCACAATTCAAGCTGACAATGTAATTGCTTAATTATTGCAGCCTGCTTACCTTCCAAAACAAACTAATCCAAAAGAAATCAGAGGAAAACAGAAAGCAACTGATTGCATCCTGTGAGCCAGAGCATTGAAAACAGTGGAAAAAACCAAATAGGATAATGATCAAAAGATATTTTTCTAGTACCAGTGCCATAGAATTTATAAAAAGTTAAAAAGAAACTTTCAGATGAGCATTTGGTAGTTTGTGCTCCTGTCTTCTGCTTCCCTTCCTCTCCCATCCTACTCTGTGGCAATGTTGGTCTGGTAAAACTTTAGCAATCACAAATGCATACTCTCTAAAACCAATGGTGTAAATGAAAGTTTAGTCACTACTGGTCTCCTACAAGACTTTGACCACAGCAGGAGATATCAGGAGCAGCATCTTTTGTTCCATCCTGAAAGAGAAACTCCATCCAACCAACACTGCCCACTGAGGGACAAATGGGAATACAATTCTTTTGTGCTAGGTCCCTCAGGGAGAACACACTTCACCCACTCACCATTTTTGGCCAGTGGCAGTCTGGGCTAAGTCTGAACTGCTGTTTTAAAGACAGAGCTAAAACCACCCAAAATACCATTGTTTTCCCCATTTCTTCAATTCATGTTAAAGAAGAAAGGTAAACCCCAAAACTAAAACCTGAACTCTTCATGCATTAATGTGCAGGATCACACTGCACATCTGTCTTGTGTATTTCTCTCTCCTCCCACGATGTGGAGGGCGTTACTTACAATAATATTCTTTTCAAGTGCTGCTGTTTGCAGAACCATTCTCATTTAACATTTAATCAAAGTTTCTAAGAAGAGGGACCATCCTGAGTAATTCTCCATTCTCTCATCACACACATAGGTTTAAGCATTTCAAAGAGTCAACTCTGCAAACTAAGCTAGTCTGAACATGAAGCTGCATTTGGGTTTTATCGTATAACCTTCGGGAAAGGCTGAGTAAGTTACATTATGCTCCAAGCAGTACTTGTGCAACTCTTTTGAAAGCCATAGTCATTGGCTACCTATTAAATACATTACTGACAAAAATTCTTCATTTGATTAGTATAATAAAAGTTTGATAGCACATGCCTTATGAAAACATCTTTCACACAATACCTTAACTAAGTGATACTTCAGCACGACAACTAGATAATTTTTGAAAAACACTGTCATCTTTAAAGCAATGCCACTACCAACACTGTCCAGCAACATGCACATGGCATAATACCTACCTGTTCTGTGTTCTGTTTTGAAACAGCCCCTACATCAAGACATTTACATGTTTGCTGCCTGAAACGATCACAAAAACAATGTAACACCAGACCTTCTCACACCAAACCCCTTCTCCAAGGTGGGACAGAGGATTTCCAGGCTTCAGCGTGAGGGCCCAACAGGTAACACTGTTTTTCGAGCAAGGCTCTCAGTCGAAGTCTCAGACTGAAAGGGACCAACTTCTGTGCAGAGTGGGAGAATTTGAAGAAACCAAGCAAATGGTATTTGACCTTTGCTCTTACAGCAAGCAGAAAAAACCCCAAAAGCCTGAAACTCACTGGGTGGCACATGTAGACCCGTTATGCAAAGCTTTGTTTTTCTCCTTCAGTAATGCTTGAATGGTCAGCAAAAGCAACATGCCAGCAAGAAGTTTTATTGTCCAGCTATCCGACACTGCACGCTCCCTGGAGGCTTCCACTTGGATTATCATGTTGTGCTTTGTTGGGTCACAATATGTTTCTGTAAAATATTTCATTACATTTGGGAAAAAGCCTTAACAGCAGTTGTTCTTGTCTCAGAGAAAATCACCATGAATAAATGTCACGCTGCTTTTCCTAAAAAGTGGCAGATATGAAATGAACCTGACTGGCAGCGTTTGGAACACCCCATCACCTGCTAGACTGGCAGTTCTTGAGTCAAACACAGCAAGTATCTCCAAGCACTCTGCTGCTAACCAGCCCTGAGATAATTTTCACTGCTAGATTATGTCAGTGCAACCAATAAAAGAACTGTATTTGAGGCTTCTGTTTACATACAGCCCCTAAGGTATTTTCTTTTTGAAGGAGTTGTTCAAAAATGGTGTCAGCGCAGCTTCAGCATTAAGAGATACATTTTCAAGCAGGGCTTCTCTGACCTGACCTAATAAAATAACTTATCCACAAATGCAAGCAATATTTATAGAATCCCTATGCGATCTTAAAACAAGAGTCATTATTTTTCCATATTTGCAAAAGAGAATTGATATTTATTTTAAATACTTAAATGCATCCTCCCTCTCTTCCTCTGCAGGAAAAGCCTGTTATTTTCACAGCTGAAAGCAATAATTTCTAAATGGGAAAATATTTCCAAACAAGAGACTTCTGATTATCACCAAGCTGCTCAATTGTTATTTTGTTTGGGTTTTGTTTGTTCCCCTCCTCCACAAACCACCATCTGCAAACTGGGTGAAATTTAAGTGTGTGTAAGAGCACACAGTTACAGTAAAGAGGCTCTTCAAAGCATGTATGGTTTGACTGAAAAGCACCATTAATACAGTTCACATTCGGCACCAGAAGTGTGCTTAGGACAAGAAAAGTACTTTTCTCCTAGCACTTGGGAGAGGAATGTGAACATCTTTCAAAGTCTTACTACTGAGTCATAGCAATGCTCATCATCTTCTTCATAAAAGTCACAAATAAGAGGCTAGTTTCTGCAAGAACCATCTTTCCCCTATATGTTTTAAAGGCTGAATTCTGCTAGCTAAAAAGATTAGTGCTGGTTTTATACCGGCTCTTCTCCTCTGCTGGTCCCAAGGCTGTTCTTATAAGCAACCACCAAGCAGTAAATATACAGCCAAAGATTACCTAGAATAAAGCAAATTTCTTCTCACAATCTTGTGCCTACACAGATGTAAATATTCTGAACCCCATTCCTAGAGCAACGGCAAATGATTCCTGCAGTAGTCTTTTACTGAAAAGCTCGAGAACTTGTCCAAGATGTATCAGAGGCAAAGGCTTGAAGGATGGTAACAAGTTTGATTGAGCACAGAATGTCATAAAATATAGATCTGTTAATATTATGGGAAAAGCAGAATACATGCAGCTGTCCAGAAAATAATCAGGTGGTTACATCAATTACAGCCCTTTTCTCTGCTTGACATTTCACCACAATGCAATGACTACTTTTTCAGCTGCCAGTAAGACTTACACTAGATTTCCCTCAATTGAACACAAGGATAGCAAAGTGAATTCAGCATAGAGACTATATAATCATGAACTGTTGCTCTTCCACTAGATGTAGAGAAGAACACAATCCCATTTTGACAAAAGATATTCCAGGCAGATTACAGATGTTTACAGATGCAGCCAGCTAGAAAACCACGATGGGCTGTTACCTCTTTCTTTCTAGGAGCAAGAGAGGGAAAAAGCAGAAGGATTCTCCCCCACCAGAAAACATCATAGTAAGTTGGTGGACTAAGTCCTTGTGCTTAAGTTCTACAGGTCATAATCTCCTCAAAAGCAGCAGAATTGACCCTGGCTAAGAAAAATGCAGTAGCAGAAAATGCAGCTTACTATTTTTCCTGTCAGCTCAGTTTTATGGGTAACATTAACACCTACAAGTCATGCCTGGCTAAAGTCTTTCAGTGTTTTTATCCCTTTTTCCTCGTTGTTATAAAATGGTTATTGTACAAAAGTATATATAATTTTAGGTTAACAGTAGGAAAAGTAATGTCCCTGGACTAATAACTACAATACATTCCTTATCAGATCAGAAGTCCTTTCCTACAAGCACAGCCTTCACAAAGGAAACTGTCTGAAGAGACCTGACAATAACTCGAGTTGCAATTACTGAGAAAGTTTCATTTCTTGGCTTTCTCCAAAACAAATCCACCCAGAATGAAACTTAACAAACTGGATTCTTAAGACACCATGACACATTTCCAGGCCATTAACTAGGCTCATGGCTTCAGTTCTACAGACAGAAGAGGGTATTTCAAAAGCTTAACCACAACCACTTCTTCTCAATACGTCTAAGTATTAGTAAGAAAAGCCTGGTGACCCTCCATTCTGAGGTACACCCATTTCAAAATCACACTTGTGACAAGTGGCCACAAAGAAACAAATAGATTCACACTGGATGTGAATTCTCTTTACAGCTGGCACAAGGATACATCACAACTGGAGAGAGAACATTCAATTTTTCTACACCTATGGACGTTTGTTTTTTCACTGTGGCTATGAAAGTGTCATGAGTTTATGTGGAATATGCTTAATTCTATCAGGAAAATTAAGAAAAGAAACAACAAAAAAAATCAAGTTATACTGTAGAATCTGCACCACCGAGACAACAGTTTTACCCAGAGGTACCTCATACAATCCCACAGAACTGCCACCTCCAAAAGAAACCTAGTAAAACCATGGTTGTGAGGTAACATTAAGCTTGTCCTTTCACCAAGAAATCTGGCTCTATGTAACTTCAAAAATTCCTGTACAGAGAAAAATGGATGAAGAAAGAGAGGCAAGGAGCAGGAATGTCACAGAGGAAAGATTCACTCTGAGCAAGCACCAGTCTTGACTTAAAAAGTTAAAAAGCAATCTTTGTCCTTGAATGTTAAATCACACTTCACTGTCTGTTAAAGGTGGTTGTCTTTTGGGGGTAGAGGGAATTGGGTGATGGGAACTAATAGTTACAGGGATTAAGCCACCTGTACTTCATAAATTTTCTCAAAGCCTTACAACATAGGATAATGAGAAAGAGCATAAACTTGCAGATTGGGGGCAGAAAAAAATGCAAGCCAGGAGGTATGTACAGGAAATGAAATTAATTTCTATGGGTATAAGATGGAACGCAGACAAGAACAAATAAAGTTTGCACTTTTAAGGATCCAAAAGGGCATAACTGAGTACAGTAAGCATATAAGATTTATAGGGAGGGGAAAAACAGAGGCAAGGACATGAAGATAGAATGTAATATTATTTTTTCTATTTCTCAACACCAAGCCTGAATACCTGAAAGCAGGTATGTGCTTGCCAGGGAGAATGTTTGGTGGTGATGTGAATGGCAAGGGGAAAGAAATTCAACATGTGGAACCACTCAATAGTTTTTACACAGTTATTAACCGTCTTCCCCACCCTAAAGTACTCTGTGCAAAGCCCAGCAGAATTGATTTCAGCATACTGACAAGCAGGTTACTAGCCAGAGGACACATCCTAACTAGGTTAGGATAAAAGCTAGACTTTGGGAGAATCACAAGCAAATCTCCTCCAATCCACCCTATAACAAATTCTCTGTAGGGTTTTGGAGCTCAGCAGGAGCAGCTCCATTCTCTTCAGCTTCATATTCCTGAGTCCTGAAGGTAATCATAACTCCATTTCTTTCCCTGCATACTAAGCAGGCAAAGAGGTTTGCCAGTGGGTACCTAGCTATCCATTTTGTGGCACAATTATAGTGCTACACTCACACACCAGCAAAGAAACACCCTTCTGCAGACAAGACTGCTGATGCACAGCAGCCCACCCAGAGAGACAGCCATAAAATGGGATGCTCCCACCCAAGGGTTGACCCTCATATCACTGACCAGGTTTGATTAAACTTATGACAGCAATTCCATACTTTTCACTGAGCCAAGAGTCCTGTACCTGTCACAGAACCATAGAATGTGCTGAGTTGGAAGGGACTGATCAGGATCACCGAATTCAATTCCTGACCCCGCACAAGACACCCCGAGAATCACACCATGTGCCTATTCGTAAGACAGTGCCGCCCAAATGTATCTTGAACTCTGTCAGGCAGGTGACTTGTCCTGGGGAGCCTGTTCCAGGGCTCAACCACCCTCTGGGTGAAAAATCTTTTCCTGATAGACAACTCAAACCTCCCTTGACTTGGCTTCATGCCCTTTCCTTGAGTCCTGTCACTGATCATAAGAGTGAAGAGATCAGTGCCTGCCCCTCCACTTACCCTCATTAGGATTTCGCAGACTGCTATGAGGCGTCCCCTCAGTCTCCTCCAGGCTGAACAGACCAAATGACCCCAGCCACTCCTCACATGGCTTCCCCTCAAGGCCCTTCACCATCCATGACCCTCCTTTGCATGCTCTCTGACAGGTTAATGTCCTTCTCATATCATGGCACCCAAAACTGTCCCCAGCACTCGAGGTGAGGCTGCCCCAGTGCAGAGCAGAGCGGGACAATCCCCTCCCTTGCCCGGCTGGCGATGCTGTGCCTGATGCACCCCAGGACACGCTTGGCCCTCCTGGCTGCCAGGGCACTGCTGACTCAGATTCAACTTGCCTGAGACCAGGAGCCCCGGGTCCCTTTCCACAGTGCTGCTTTCTGGCATCTCATTCCCCATCTGTACGTACTTCCAAGGTTGCCCCATCCCAGGTGCAGAATTCAGCACTTGCCCTTGTTAAAGTTCATGCAGTTGGTGACTGCCCATCTCTCTGCAAATAAGTTGGTACCAGTGCCTCTTTCACTCCCTCATGAGCTTATGTAACAAAGTAAAGAATACTTTTTTCAAGAAGGGCAAGTCCTCTAGCTATAAATGAGGCCCTGACCTTACTATTTACTACTTACCCACTACTAATGGGTACTCATTACTCCCAGGTACTAATGGGACCTCCTGCAGACTGGAATATGTGTAGAGGGCCCAACTGTTTAAAAATACTACACACATATAGGTGTGTACACACACACACCACAACCCCTCCACTCCCTCTTTCTCAAATACAAAGCCATCTTCAGTTAATTTCTTCAGATCCTAATGGCACTAAAACCCGAAAACACAGGAATTTCAAAGTTAAGACGCAAGAAAGTATTGGATACAGCCAACGCTGGAAAGATTATGAAATTGGAGCAACACAGCTAAATATCTCTGCTCAGGTTGTATTACACTGATTCAATAGAAAAGTACTGCTTCGGTCAATAAGTTTGTCTGTTCAGACAACATGTTGCAGCTATTCCAGGTTCCACTGGTGAGAAGTCATCTTTGTCAGATAAGGAAAGGAAGGGTAAGGAAAGAAAGATAAGGAAGCATGAAGCACTCCCCTTTTTTGTGCAGCAAGAGATGCTCTCATTTTTTTCAGGCGTTAAAGAGGAGTGATGAGTTAGTGCTACCCATGCTCTTAGTGTACTTCATTAATTAATTAATATGAAATTTCAAGCATGGTATTGCTCACAAAGATTTTTAAATATTTTAATGTGTACAGCAAAGCAGTTTGCTATGTTCATTGCAAAAACTTCAATCTACAATGCTAAATACATGAACGAGACAGATTTATAAAAAAAGGAGCAGACGCCTAGGTCCTAATAGTGGATATTTATGCCGCATTATTGTGGTATGGCAATTGTCTTTTTCAGTGTCCAAATAAAACTCTTACATCTAAGCCTTTATTATAAAGCTTACAAACACTACTTTTGTCTGACATTAATTCATGTTTGTATTTTGCAGGTTACTTAATATAAGCATAAAAATATTGAGATTAATGCTGCTGTGCTAAACAGATATTTTTGTGTATACCAGAAACATCTAATTATTTTAGTCTACATAAGTAATGAACATAGTCTAGGGGGAAGTCAGTACTATCTAAAGCATCACTGCAGTAGATTAGTTCTGAACCTGCTGACCTAGCGATCCTGTGTAATGACACTCGTGCTGACAAGGATTAGTCACAGCAATACATTTAAGACATCAGTTTACAGCTGAAAAAACAGCCTTAAAATATTTGACAAAACACCTGCAAAGGTGCAAAGAGCAAGACGAGTTCAGCTTACCACTAACATAAGGGAATAGGACAAGTCATGCTTTAGGACTTGGTAAAACAAATAAGCTAATCTGAACATGCAGGAGCACCTTTTTTTCTACAAGTGACCACCCATCTTAACATTGACCAAGCAATTTCTGCTGCATTGACTGTGATTGAGATTGAATCATATGTTTATGAAAAGAAAACTCTGCACCAGTGATAAGAAAGTGCTGCCATGGCTTACAGCCTTAACTGATTATCCATGCTGCAATAATCAGCTGATATGAATAACTGCATTTGCATTTCATGCAGGCAAAGATCAGAAAAACTATTTACTTACAGACACAGATACAACTAAGAAGATACAAAATCTTTTTACTTTAAAGTGAGAGGTCATTTTTAGACCCTACACCATGAATACCAGAGGAAAACCAGCTTCTACCACAATATGTCTCTCAAGACCCAGCCCTGAAGATGGGGGGGTGGAGGACAGGAATTAAGGCAAGATGATTTTAATCACAGTTCAGGAATTGCATTTTCTGTACCTCTATAAACTCCCAAATTTGGACAAGGCCACAGTGTTTTCAGCAGCTATTTCCCTACCCTGAAGTCTGACCTGATGCTACCTAAGGCCTGTAACTTGACAAAAGAAATAAATTACTGTAAAGTAATTAACATTTGGGCAAAAGTTTTCACATTCCAGCTAGAAAATGAGAAACCAGAAAAAGAACACCACAAATCAAACTCAAGGTTGCATACAAGACACCCACAACGTAGCAAGAAGTCACTTGGTGTAACACACCGTGACAGCATGACTATCCTTTTCAAGGTACCTGGGAAGCACTGGAACAGGTTGCCCAGAAAAGTGGTGGAGTCGCCATCCCTGGAAGTATTTGAAAGGACTTACAAGACTCCGGTGCCTAGGGACACAGTTTAGTGGTGGACTTGGCAGTGCTGGGTTAAACCACTGAGTTAAAGGATGATTTTAAAGGTCTTTTTCAAACTAAACAATTCTATGATTTAAAGGCAAAATGAATAGTGGAGTTTTCCCACCACAACTTAATGACTGGGGGGGGCAGGAGAAGGACTCCAAAACCCAATGACAAAGGCACAGTTGTGCATTCCTCTCCCCAAATATGTGACTAAACCAGTATGTTGTTTGAAGTGAAGGCATCCTCATTTAAGATTTGCAAACAGAAGGCTCCATACAGCATATGGGACATCCAGGGAGATTTCAGCTACAACACACCAACAGTGCACATACAGATGCTTACAGGATTAATCTCTCCTCATATACAGCCATGGGATTCTAGATCTGCTTTGGATGTACCGATCGGTTTTGTTTCCTTTTTCAGTTTCCAAGAATCGATTTCCTCACCGGGTAGGTAGCTGATCACATGGAAAAGCCAATAGAAAATCCAGTCATTAATAAGTTAAGTCTTCAGAGTTAATAGAACTATCTAAATTTTTAATCTTTTGCTGCTTCTGAACTACCAAGAAAAATCATTGACCTTGAAAATGGAACTGATTAAATACTCCTTTGACAGTGAATGCACTGTATTCAATCACAATTTTTTCCTGATTTAATCCAGAACGGTATTCAGAGCCTATGCAAAATACCTTTTTCACATTTAAGAAATAATTACTCCACAACCAATTTTGTGGTTTGGGGCTTAATTTTAACTTTTGAAATCTTCGATATATAATGAGTACATAACATGGGGAGGAAAGCTACATTTATATTTCACTAAAGAAAATTTATTTCAAACTCAATTCTGCATTCTGCATCTGTATCAAACCTGATGTAAGCATATTTAGACACCCATAAAACTGTTACAGTGCAATAGTTCCTCAGTGTATCATGATTCTAATCAATAACACAATATCTGCAGTGGAGAAAAAAGAGATAATTTTTTTTCCTTGAGAGATTTTAGCACTACTTTCTCACAAAGTGATTTTAGATTAATTACAATATTACAGAATATCAAAACTTTGCCTGTATGGACCCCCTCAGTTACTCTTTAATGTAAGGGTGTTTATTACTTAGCAGTTTGAAACTGTTGCTTATTGATCAGTGAGTGAAAATATATTGAAAAATAAGTTTTAAACCATTTTGGGTTTATTGAGCAAATATCATTCAAGTCAAATTAACAGATGGTGTAATATCATATTCAGGTTCTCTGCATTTATTTTTTGTGTTTGTTAAGAAAACCCTTATTTGAAACATTTAAATGTCACGGAGAGTGACTTTGATTTGAAAAGAAACAAAAAGAGTATCTTAAGACACCCACAAGTTTATAGGCAACTATACATTCTATTAAACTGGTGCCCCACAATCTTTGAGTTGCTTCCCAATACAATGTAAAGAAAATAATTTCCACCAATAATTTAAGCTTGCTTCTTCCACATTTCCAGGGATGTGTTCATTTTTAAAAGAATTGTTTCTGAACTAACTGAAGTGGCAGTAATATTAGGATAATGCAATTAAACCAAATGAAGGTGGCTTACATTTGCTTATTTAAGAGGGATAGATAATCTCAACATTCAATTTAAGCCTAAGTCATACAGTGCTATCCAAATGAGTCTCCCCTTCTTCTGCCTTTGAGTGGCTGCTCTAGAAGAAACATTTGGCCTCAGATTTTAACAGGAAGAGCTAATTCTTCACAGTTGACTGGGTACTTCACTTATCAGAAAAAAATGCCCATACCTTCTCTTCCACTTCCCTCCAGTGCAATTTTCGAAAGGAATGACACTGGGCACCCAAAAATGATGCTGTTCCACTTCCTCCGCTCCCCAAACTCTACTTGGCATATTCGGTGATAAGTCATTTGTTCATGAGCTTTTTATTAGGAAAATTCAAGCTCTGAGCTTCCATCACTCCAGGGCTGGAAGCTAGGGAACAGTAAAGTGGAGAAAGGCTTTTGCTGTCCACAACCATGAAGCTTTACTGGTCCACTGACCACATGAGCTTAAAGCTGACAAATTTACCTTCTTGAGTAAAGCTGTACTATACAGGTAGGGAAAGACTGTATAAGGGCTATATAACAGGACAGAATACTGGAATTAAGGGAAAGCATCTCACACCTACCTCTAAGACTAGCTCCTCTCCAGTTATCTGAAGGAACAATTATAAGGATAACTATTGCTTAATTTTAGAGACTTCATGATGGATGGGCAAAGAACCAAAATGTAACATGTTCAGGTAATATGTAAAAATAATCCACATTCTCTCTTGAAAAACTTAATGTTTCCCAAACTAGCTTGTGTACACAGAACTCTAAAAGCAGGCATCCACATTCTGCACAAAACAGAGCTGTTGCCGATGCTTAAACTCTCTTGTTAAATCTCTCCCATTTTATAGCTAATCACATTTTTACAGCAGGCATGAAGCACTCTACAAGGCCCTTGCTGAGCTGTTCCTGTAAATCAAAACCTTATTCCATCTTTCTGCTTGCTGGCAGCAGAGCAAGGTTACTTTTACCATTTATGGTTATAAAACCCATCCAACTTTTTCCCCCCTTCAGTTGCTGCCTTTTTTCCACTATTCTTTCCTTCTCTGTCTCGCTCCAAGAAAGATATTCCAAGTTCAGCTAAACAACTTCAGAACTCATCCATAACCTTTTTCTTGTCTCGCAGTACACTTACAACCTCATGAAAACATCTAATGAGAAGACAGTGAAACATTAATACAGTATTTAGGTCAAGAGCCTCCTTCCCACCTCAAGTCACATGAAACAAACCAAAGCCACACAAGAACAGCAACAGCTCAGAAGCTCTTTACACTAAGTTATCACTATGTGACCCATACAAATACCAGCTCACAAAATAAGGCCCAGATCAGACTGGAGGTGCTCAGAATGACAGTTTAACACTCTGATATAAACACTCAGTTCAACATATGAGCATGAAAAATGAAGAAACATATCTTCATTTGACCCACTATAAGCAGCCGCCACATTCTGCAACAAAGCAAGCTTAAGAATGCAGGAGGAAAACAACTCCTAGTTTTAGATATGCTGTCCAATTACATCCACCCTTCCTGGCACATAGGGTATTAAACTGAAACAGCCTCTATTTACAATGACCACAGACTGACACACCAGATTCAGTTCCTTGTCAGGTCTGGTTCTGATTTTCCCCTCTCCACCTTGGAGCTGGAGCATCCTGCCATAGAAACAGGACTCTTTCTACCCTTTCACATGCCTCTGCAGGGCACATTATCAACACAGCTCTATAAGAAGCTATGCTGCATGGAAGAACAAGGATGTACATTGCAAACTCCTGAATTTTCAGCTAGAAAGGACTCCAGCCCACATTGCATATGGGAGCAGTCAGCACACACGCAAATCATTACAGGGATATTATTACAGGAGAACACATGTCCAGTTACAAAAGCAAAGCAACTCTGCTGCTTAGAAATGAAGTTCTTTCAACTGACATGAAATCTACACTGGCTTCAGAAAGATATAGATATGTTATAGGGACTAAATCGGATTTATCTGAACATCAAGAACAGCCCCCATTTGGTCTAAAATCACCCTTTAAAAGTGTCAGCCTATTGTTTAAAATTTCATGTTCAAAAGAAATTTAGGCATAGCTCATTCTCACATTTAATTCCTACAGTCATCTTAGCCAGGGATTTGCCGTCACAGAGAAATCAGCACTGAAAAATTACTGACCTTTCAACTTAACGTTTCCTGAATGTTACAGGTGAAATGAACAAGCTACAGAGATGGTGATGTACATGTGAACAAAAAAAGGCCTCCTAAGGAGACCATTTGTGCATTAACTGGGTGGCTCATGACAACAAGCTGGTTTGTGAACCCGCATCACTCCATTCTTTTTGTTCCATTCCGCCTCAAGCAGAAATCTGCAAGCAATCAGTAAAAATGATGCAACTACCTGCTTATCAAGGGGGTTTGGTTCTTCTGATTTCTGGAAGCATGCCTTAAATAATGCTGCTCACATAAAAGATGTTTGATTTTGTGCATAATTTATTGTACATATTCTATGCAGATGTGAGCATAACTGTTGTTACTATTTTCCACCTGGATATTCACAGTGACCGTACTGATTAATGGCTCTATAACTATTACATCATTCTTTACTTCATCCCTTGTATTTAAGCATATTTCATGAACAATGGAACAGAGGGTAATCAAAGGAAATCAATTTTCAAGGTCCTAAGCTCTTGACACACAGACCACCTGCATGAGGCGCTCAAAATATCTTTGCATCCTGAACTCAAGGGCAGGATGAGGCAACTGAAGCATTTGGAATAAGAGCTGGGTGCTGGACATCAGGGAAATGGTAGCAAATAATGAGAGAAAGGGAGGGAGAGGAGCCATGCAAAATTTTGCTCTGTCTGCAGAAGTTGCCTCCCATCCCCCTGAGCCCAGCAGGACAAGGTACCAGGAAGTGAGGCTTCCTTTTACCCACAGAGGGAATCCCTGGGGAAGAGGTGCAAACAACAATGCCTATGAAGATATCTCCATGTTTGTATTCTCTTTCTCATGATTTTCTGGCAGAACTTTTATTACTACTAAAAATTACTAAAGTCACTACAACCATCTCCTGTTCATTGGTTATCCCACACAGAGGTCCTCACAAGCTGCTACCTTTACTTTCCTGCCAGGGAGAGAAGGTAGAACATCCACTGAAGCACAAGCACCCTAGAAACTACGTTGCTTGCAAGAAGTACTTTACGATAAGAAAGTTCAACACAGCCATCCTCTCTCACACTTAACATAATTAACACCAGATGAATGCCTTTGAGAGCTCATCAACAAAGGCAGAGAAGGAACTTGCCATAACCTTTCAGCTCCATAGCCCTCTTATCCCAACAGCAAACCAAATCAAAGGTGGATTATTTGTTCTTTAAAACCAAGGTCAGATTACAATTTCATGGTAAGATGAATAAATATCTGGAGTAACACTATTAAGTCAATGGAGATACCCTGGATTTGCACACAAAGTCTTGCTCATTGTATTCCAAATTGCTAAAAATGTGGCTGACATCACAATATAGCACAGTAGCTGAAAGATTTGAAGAAAACTCTACTTGCATGTGTTTTTCTGAGCAAAAAGAGCAGGAGGTTAGATTCAAATCCTACCGTCAACATAGCAAGGGTCAACATTAATATTTTCTTCTCATGTAATGAATTGTAAGATCTCAGCTACACTGCTGTCCTATTATCTCCTGGGAGGAAGGATAAATTGGTTAATAAAGTTCTTTCCAAAAAAAGCCTTCAAAAGCAGAAACATCTGTTACGTTCATTAGTCACTTTTTGGCCTGAGTTCAGTAGTAAGGCAAACTACAAACCCATTCCCTTTCTCTTACCTAGAGAGGTCACAGTAAATGGGACCCCAGGTTTACGGAAATCATGGCTAACTGGAAGGAAGATGGCTGTGAAGCTTACAGATACACTTTGTTTCCTTTCACAGTGGCAGAAGAATGCATTCACACACACTATCATCTAATGGCCACAGGAACTCATATGATTTGCAGGAGACACAGAGGTTGATGTAGCCAAAATATTTTCAAATGTGGCATAAAAGAAACCCAGAATATATATATTTTTTATTTAAAGTATGCTAAGAGTTAGTTCAAAAATCTAAGCCTGTAACCACATGAAAACTGGAAAGAGTTGCAGAAATCAAGCAACATGAATTAGTCTGAAACCAAGCTGGGAGCTGAATCCAGATACCAGAAGTTTGGGTTTAACTCTTCTGGTCAGTTGTCTGTGCAACTGGAATGAGAAATATTGGAATCACAAATTTTTTGCATTTAAAAATACCAGTATGGTTGTAAATTCCAGCCTTCCAGAGCTGGAAAATAAATATCTCTCCTTTTCTCACATGTTGGACTATGCTAAACAGTAGCCATTTACAAAACAAAATATTGGTTTTTTTACTCTTCATTCAAGAGAGAAGTACACACATGAGGCACACTGTCTAAAGAGAACTGTGTGATGAGATGAGATTTTTAATGGGATAGTTTGATCATAGCAAAATCCACAATAGTAGTTTGCAGTTTGTTGTTTGCTATTCAAACAAGCAGAGAATCAAAAGATAGCAGTTGTCATACACCATGGTGGAGGGAGCAGACTGGAATGAGGGGTTACCACTGCATTTTACAAGCATTTACTAAGAGAAGACACTAGTCATGTACTTTAGAGATTTCCTACCCTGTCCCACTCTTCCTGACCTGGCAAGGACTCTTACCACTCAGACTTTAATTCTCATCTTCCTTCCCCCTTCACAAACCTATCCAGATTCCTTTTCACAGATGGCTGTAAGAGATAAACAGTTCCTCATCCAGTGTCTCTTCTAATTTTTTAGCATGTGGAGTTTTGGGATGTGAATGTGGAGAGGGTGGGATTTTTGTGTTGGTTTTTTTCCTTCTTTAAGGTTGCTCATCCTTGCTTGCTTATTTTCTCCACTTTCTCAGTCCAAACCACAGTGGAAGCAGTAGAGGGATGCCACTGGGGAATTAGGAAACAGTTTCTTGATCAGCTCTAGTATTCCTGCAAATGATCCTAGGTTGTGTTCATGGTGACACCAAAGGTTTTAAAGACACAACTCCCATTAAACACGGCCCAGCTGAATGTTCCAGTGTTTACAATTCAATATAATTTAGATCAGGCACCACAAGGGTACAGGCTTCCAACAAAAATTAACCTAACTCAAACCTGGGACTCTGTATTCCACAGCTAGAGAAATAATAGAACTTCAGCAAAAATTATACTATGACTACAAAATATTTTTGTCAATCTTCACAGAAATAGTTAATACACTGCAATAAAAAAGGCTAAAAGAAGAGTTAAATATGAACAGCACATACCACAGACACACCAAGAAGTGATGTAATTAAGCTTCTGTGATTCTTTTGTGTAAGTACTGTGCAGGTTATCTTTATGGTTGAGTAGCTTCAACACAGATATTAAAGAGCACTGCTTCAGACTGTAAGAAACTCATCTGTTCCTCTTAAAATGTCCAAAATTATATTTTATATTATTATAAGACCACCCCATATTTAAAAAGAGGAAAGGGGATGAACAGCACAATTTTGTATCCCAATTATTTCAAAAATACTCAGTGTTTTCCATAAGAAAATGAAGTTTAATTTCATCTCATTACTTTTTCATATCTAGCTTCTTCTTGGTTTCTAGCAGCCCTAGCAATTTCAAAACTAGATAACAGAGCTATACTTTTTCAAGCAGTAATCTTACTAAAATTGTTAAACATTTCTTGAGACTGAAAAATGGAAGGACATCTCCTTATGGGTTTTATTATCTATTTTTCTTCAAGTAAGTAAGCTTGTTCTGCTTGCCTTCAGGGATCTTCAATATTGACTATGAATAATCTGAAGTAGTGACCAGTTTCAGGAAATAAAATTTTCAGCTTTTACTGCTGTTGTTTGTTTTTACTTTTGCTGGTAATCATGCTGACTGTTACTTGCATGTAGCGTCAATGTGAACCCACACATCTGAGCTGTTATGTCCCAGCTGAACAAGGGAGTGAAAGGGAGAAACCGTAGCTGGAAAATACCCTGAGCCTACAGTCTTATTAGTTCCTTGAGAAAACTGAGATGTTTTGAAATTATGACATTCAGCATCTAGAATTTGGAAGTTAATTCTAACTTTATCAAACTTCACAGCGGGGTTAACATCCTGAGACATACACTATTTTAGTCAGAGCCTACAAACTTTGATACAGCAATTAAACACATTTCACTAGCTGAAGTGGAGACTAACAGGGTACATCCCAATCTTCACATCTAGAGCAAATAGTGATCCCTTTTATCTACACATATTTGCTCTAGCAAAACAGTCTATTCTTTTACTATAGACCATACTTTCAATGAGCTCCCTAAACAAGTTTTCATATGTTTCGCTCCTTCCCACTGGAGAACATCTAAGTCCTGTTTTATCTCACATGTTTCTACAAAGAGTGTTCTACAGGTTTTCCCATGAGCCCTTATGCTAGATTTTCCTCTAGTTTAAATGTCTATAAAAGTTGATCCAACAACAGAACAGGTAGATCAAAAGAAGGCTTCCTGGAGACGCTTTACAAAACCTCTCAGCCATTTCAAAAAAGCTACCTTGGAGTTATGTCATCAGAGATGCTTTTCCAGCCTGTGAGGCAATTCAAATCCTGGTTTTCTTTAGGCTACTATTCTCTAAAGGGAAAATCCAGAATTTTGTAGTAAAACTGGAAAGATGTTATCTTAAACATCAGCAGGCAGAGTCTGTCCACAATACAAATACACTCAATTCCTAAATGACAATCCATTTCCAATTTACAGGTTAAAACCAGCACTACAGGAAAAATGTTCATTTGTGCACAAGTCCAACATGACTGCAGACAAGGGATAGAGTCTGCAAAAGGTCATAAATGGCCCCTTTTTATTTTTAGTTCTTCTATTTCACAGCAGTGTTAGCCATTAGTTGTAAGTGTATATATAAGACTTAATCATTAGTCCTACAAATATCTAGGCAAATCTTTCTTTCCTTCATGACTCAGCAGAGGCACCAGAACTTAGCACAGGCTAGTTCAATGCTCATGGAAAATTTTGATCTAATATTAAAATCTAATTCACTCATTCATAGCAAGCACACACAAAATTTTAATCCTGTCTCTTTGTGGTAATTTTGTTCTGTATTACAAGACACACTTAGGTCTTCTTCCTTTCCCAACCTTACACTAGATTAAGGAAATAAAGATCTTTCAGTGATTTCCCTTACAGGTCAGGCTTTCTGGACTTCAGTTCAATCTTATATTGCATTGAACTTACTCAAATCATTACAGTTGTAATGAAATACACTCATAAACCCTCGAAACAACTACCAAGATGCTTCTTAAAGAGAAACACACAGCTTAAAATGCAAAGGACTTGAAACTGAATCTATTAAGCAGCTATATATTGTACTTTAGTGCTTTGCAAATTGAAGGAAGGCATTTCAAATGCCAATGTGAGAGAACTCTGAAATAACTTCATTTATATGAGCTTGCCTTCTTGAGACACTGTAGTACTTGTTGCCACCTCTATACGAAATAGCAGCTTTTACTTTAAATACCACAAGATTTTATGGTGTCAGCCAGGATGGCTGGGCCTAGCTTGGTCCCTTCTTTCTTGCCAAGATGCCTGAAATGCCACCTAAGTGCTGCAGGACATGGACTTCATGGATTACAAAGGCACTTGCCTCTCGTGATACCCGATGGACCACATATATCTGAGAACGGAAATACCTTTAAAAAGCCCCATGGTGTTAGAAAGTGCAGCACCGGACAAACTAAGCTATTTCACTCAAGTTTGTTTTGGCAGATTTTCAGCTCTCTAGTTGATCCTTGCCTTGTTTTCACACACAAGACTTGGAACAATTCCATTTATCAAGTCTACCTAGACAGAGCATTAAGTTGGCCTGTAAAATAAGACGGGGAGAAAAACGAAAAGTAACGCAATTCAATACCGTTAACAGTTCTCTCACTATAGTTTTATGTACGCAGGACAAAAAATGGTAGATGAGGGGAAAAAAAATTACATATGAAATCCAAAGACTACTTTTCAAGCCATGCTACTTGGCATAAAGCAATGTTATCCAAATACGAAAATCAATTTTTGTGTAAAAAGTCATCATAATATCTCTGAATAATTTTCAATTATGCTAGAACAGGGAAATATACTTATTTTCTATAGTCTAAACCAGACAGTTGCTAGTGCTTCATGTAAGACTGCAGAGCTGCCAGTCATCCACATTATATTTTCTATATATTAATAGAATGGCTATAATTACACATATAGCATATATTCAGCATACATCTGCTAATGGAAACAAAATTACTCTGTGTTTCAAGCAAAAGCTACACTTCACTTTACACTATCTTTCAAGGGAAGCTACTTTTTTACAAAGCCAATGTTTGCCTTAGATACTACCAGGAAACAGTTACCAAATATGTACACTTGGGTATCTATTCACATAAGAAGAGCTTTACAACTGCAGAACTTTTATAGCAACTTAGAGAAAGATGAAAAAATATTGGCTAACCACTGTGATGCATTGAACTTGAAAAGTGAAAGCAACATCCTTACTCTATTTTGGAACTTAACTTGGACAAAATTCAGCTTCCATTTTATTCTCAGACGTTTCAGTAAAGCATAACCGTAACTGATCATAAAGTTATGATCAGTTTTAATTAATTTAATGGATTACAAAAAATATACTACCTAAAATCATACCAATCCTTTTTACTAGGGCTTGTATTTGGCTTCTACAAACCAGTTTAGTTTGGCAGACACTTATACCTACCAAACAGCAAAAGAAAGAATAAAAAAGCAATGAGAAAACATTGCCACTGGGATGTCATTTTATATCTCAAAAATTGTCTCCATTAATAAACATATATTGCAATAATTTTAATGGTGTAATTTACACACCTTTAAGGAAGAAATTGTATTCTTATGATAATGAAATTCCCAAAGCAACTCTGTTGAGCATTTTTAAGTACTGCTGCAAGATACATGCCACCCTTCCTCCTGTATTTTCTCTGTGCTGCATAGCTAACAAATACAGCACATGGTCTAAGTCAGTCTTGTGCTCCAAGATTTTGAAAAATAATACAATCTAGCTCAGAGCCTTAACTTGATTCAGAGTATCAAACTGATGGATACTTGTTTATTCAAATTATAAATAAGTTTTTTACATATAGAAGAAACCAAAGTATAGATAAATAAGTCATTATAACACAACCTAACATTCACCATTTAAACAAACAAAAAAACCCCTCACCATTTTACATCTTGTTACAGTTTGCCTTCATGGCAGACAGCCATCCTGCATCATTAGTGGGTGAGGAAATGGACTGAAATGATAAACGACAAGAATGGTTTCTAAGACTTACGAGTTCCTTGATTCTCCCCGGAACAGTGCCTTTTTTCAGTGGCGATGTCATTACATCAGAAGTTTTTACCTGAGGGTTCAGAACTTTTACTATCAATATCAGGGAAAAAAAAAAAAAGGCATACCTATTGTCAGCAAGCTTAAGTTCTTGACTGGACTCTGTACTTCATGGAAAAGTTTCAAGATCTGCAGATCAGCAAGTTCACATTCACAGTACATTACTTCAACTCTGTTAACCACTTTGGCAAGGAGTCAGTCCTTGTACAGTCATCAAGAAATACAGACAATAATTCTTACCCTTTCCCTTCTAGGTCCACACTGTGTGCTTGATTAATGACTGACAAGTTTCACCAGTGACATAAATCGACATATTTAGCAGAGGAGCCGTGGAAAATTGTTTGCCTATCAGTAGAAAGTAAACACACAAGATTTGTACAAAGATTAGGCTTACAAAAGATGGGACAGATAATTTGCAGCAAGACAACACATTGGTAACTTCCCACCACAGGAGGTCTTCTGGAAAAGCTTTACTACTCTCCACAAGTCTCATCCTGGACAACAGGGAGTAGTAGCCAAGTCTCAGTAACAGACAGTATTGCAAGACTGGAAGGAGATACTTTTCCCTGCCTTAGCAGGATAAACAGGGCACATTTTCAACACCTGAACTTGTCTACTTCTGGTGTAGTCATTGTCAAAGTTTTTCACCCAGAACAAGTCAAGATTAAGCTACACAGTTACAGCTTGACTTCTCAAAACAATTTAACCAGACATTTAAATTATCCAAGACAACAGTTTAACTGCTCCTAATAATTTAATAAGCTTTGCAGCAAGCAGCAGGTAGATCATGGTGATCACTGATGGCATTCTATATTAGATTTACAATGCTGAAACACTTTTATGCTTATAGAAAAAGCAGACCAGGTTTTTATTTCCTTCTTCCTGTGCACAGTATTTGGTGAAGAATAGTCATGATTGTTACTCCAGCAATCAAGCCTATTTTTCTGCTTGTGGAAGTAGATTAATCTATTTACGACTGCCATTACTCATTAAGGCATTTATTTCTGAGTAACTGTACAAAATGGGATATAATTTAATTTCAGGTGTGACTATCAAAATCCAAAGCCTATGGCTTCAGGGAAAAAAAGAAAAAAAGGAAAAGGAAAAAACCCCACCACAGCTGCTTTTTTTTGGATGAAATAGCATTCAAGTCTACTTTGCATTTGCGCTAAGTTCTGCCAAGCCATTATATTTAATTTTCATATCCTCCAGGCAGTACTCCTTTCATCCATGTTTTCCATTTGAAAATGCACTAGGCATAGCCAGTAGGTGGGGATTTTTTAGAGAAATCCATCAGCCACTACTTCACACCTCCAACCATCATGTCATTTGAGAGAGCTGGCATCAAAGCCTTCAAGATCACTGACTTCTCCTGCTGGCCAACTGAAACCCAGCAGTACAACAGAACCAAGCACCATCCTAAATCAGTCCTCTCAACTAAGTAGAACAGACAGTAGGTCTCCAACCCAGCCTTCAGACTGTGTCCAAAACCGAAGACTCCAGAGCTCTGCTCAGTCTCAGCTAAGAAGTTTTGACTATATTACATGAAGCACATGCACAACTCTGGGGGCTCCAGAGAAATTAGTGACTCACTTGCCTTTAATCCTATGAATGCAAACTGCCATGAATGCCTTATGGTTCTATAGTCAACCATGTTTTAGTAAAGTCATTTGTCTAGCTATCATTAAAAAAAATTAAGGTGTTCACACTAAGCAACTCCAGTCCAGACAAGTGATGCAGCAGATCAGATTTGTGAATACCAGTGGCATCTGCCTCCCACACAACCAACAGTCCCTCTCACCCTCAACATGTAAACCTCAGTGCAGTCATACTTTATACATCCTTGGAGAGGATTAATTTAATTTTGATTTCCTCTCTGTGTTTGCTTTGGAAGTTTGGAGCTTGAGCAATATATATACGACCAAAGT
Organism: Ptilonorhynchus violaceus; assembly: GCA_013397565.1. Taxonomy (NCBI): domain Eukaryota; kingdom Metazoa; phylum Chordata; class Aves; order Passeriformes; family Ptilonorhynchidae; genus Ptilonorhynchus; species Ptilonorhynchus violaceus. Next base: position 87,395 of record VZRJ01001475.1, on the reverse strand, counting down.
TTGGCAGCAAGAAGCCTGTAACTATGATGTATATCATTTCAGCCTGGCGAGCATTTCAGGAAAATAACAAGCTGGCAGCGAGGACAGCTTCATCTCACATTCAGAGAGTGGAAGGCTGGTGTAGAAATCGGGAAAGGCAAGACATTTCCAGGAGGTGAATTTAAGAGGGATGGAGTCTGATATCATTCATTGACTGAGGGAACATAGTGCTCAGCAAAACAAGCTTTGATCATGACAGAGAAGGAGGTGGCAGACACACAGATCTTTAAGGCCTTTCCATCATCTGACAGTTTCTAGTATGTTGGTTACTGGTACATTCCAAAGTTCGCCAGAGCAACGGTAAAACCAGGGCCATGCAAAGAGGTATTGTTGCCACAGGACAGCACACAGAAAAATAAGAATTTTGCTTGTCCAACTTGCATGTTTGAGCATAACAGTAGAATAAAGAAAACATTAAGTATTTTCTGTAATATTTTCCAACAAGAAGAATAGTAATGAACTCTTAACTGTAACATTTCCAGTTTAAGTGTTAGTTAAAACACTGCAAATTTCAGTCTCAGCTTTTATTCCATTAGTTGTCTATCACAAGGTTAAAAGCATGCATAATGTGCTATTCTAGATGCATAATATCTCTTCCATGTAATCATAAAATCATGCTTCCATTATAATAATACTGAATGTGTAACATTCTATGCCCAACAGAAAGCACCTTCTACTGCATTCCAGCTAAACACAAGGACTTTCTTTTTAGCTCATTCATGCTGTTTTTACAGAGCTGAATTGCATTTGCTCAGATGAGTTCTGTGGTACATCCCTGCAGTCAGAAGCTTCAGCTCATGCATGAAGAAGGCATTATTGCCTGGAGGACAATAATCCATCCATCCTGACACAAACCTTGTTTTGAGGATTTTCTAGCACACCAGGATTCTTCAGTGTGTACAAACTCAAACTTATCCAACATTACAACCTATTACTATTTCAATAGTGTACTAGTCCTCTAGCATTTCGATTTCCATGTACCTAGAATTGGCAAGGTTCCTTTTATTAGACCTCTCTCTTAGTTTATGAAGATTATGTTGCTGCTTCCAACAGAAGCTTTCTGTAAAGAGACAAGTGCTGGAATACAATGGCCTACACATTTGCCTTAATGTCTTGTTATCACTGCTTAGCAGTGTGTTAACCCCACAGATGAAACCTAAACCTACACCTACCTTTTGAGTATTATACAGCACAGAAGCTTTATTTTCAACTTCAGCTGTACTACCTTTGCTATCTTTTATCATCACTGCTCCCTTTTCCCAATCTAAATTCACTGTCTTTAGTTTGAGCAGTCCCTTTCCTCCCCAAAATAAAATTCAGTTTGGTGTTCCTGTGATATAGAACCAAAACAGCTTGTGGCAGCAACAGCAAAACAAATTAAAACACAGTCCTTTCAGACTCAGCTCTGGTATTGAGCTGGTGACTAAGTGTGACTGTTCCATTAAAGCTAAAAAATTAGACACAGAAAGAGTGGGAGTTATCAGGTTCAACTCCACAGTCAAAAGTTCACTCTTAAAAAAAAAAAAGAAAAGAAAAGAAAAAGAAAGGGAGGGGGGATAAAACCTGTTTAAAATCAGTGTCAGTTTCCTACACAGTATTTCATCCAGGCCCAAGATACAACATGCAACCTTCAAACACTGAGAGTAAGAACATGTATTTCAACACCTATATATAAGCTTTTAGTTTTCACTTTTAAGCCTTTGCCATTGAGTGATTCATGGTTTGAATACTGATATCTGAAGACTATCATACTCTGAATGTGTAAGACAACATCATTTATAAGACAGTGCAACGTAGTTAAACACCTGGTTTTCCCTGGCCTTGTTCCGTCAGCCTACAATTCTTTCCTCGAGGAAAAAGAGAAAATGCTGATTTTTCAACTACTTCCAGATGTTAAATGGCAGTGGCTCTGACCAGGATACCTGAAGCTTCAAAAGCTTCAGCTAACTTGTACATCCACATTAAGCAGAATGAAATTAAGCGCATCTGGCATGGTAAGCAAAGAAATCATGTCACACTTCCAGAGCTCTGCACAGGATGCCCCAGCAAACAGGGGGCAGGAGTGTCCTTCATTTGGATCAAATTAACACAGACGTGATGTACAAATGAGGACATTAAGCCAGCATGTCAATAAAACAGCACAGGAGCCTAAACACTTCGAAGCCCAGTAGAAGATCTAATTCTGAGCTGAACAAGCCATTAACAGACGACAAGACTTGCCCCCACAAAACTGGGTCAGAATTGAAAACATTCCAGTCCAAGGAGAAGTAAATTTTTTCCATTGATATTTGAACCACATTAGTATTAAAACATACTCAAAGTCAGAACAAAATTGATGGTACTTGTTTAATTTTCAAGAAGCAACCAAGGCAACAAAACCTTTCTAGCTTTTGAGGAAACACACACACACACCACAAACTACTGCAATACAGTGTTAATGAGGTGAGGACTAATGACATGTTTGCAGTTTAGCACCCTCCCATGCCAAATTTCTTGGAAATTCCAATACAGGCACAGACAGGAATAGCTGAAGCTCATCCCAATCCTGAATTTAGTTTCCTGGACACTAGTAAATGAAAACAAACAAATATAAATAACCCCCAACATACAAAGAGCACCCTGGCACCTAAAATACATACATTTTTCTTGCTACAGAGAAATGTGTCAAGACATAAATGGAGACCAGTATCATTGACAGCAGTGCATTTCATACCAAAGATGATCTTGGTCCTGATGTTAGAAGGAGCTGACAAACATGCCTCAGTTTTTCACTTAAGTTTCAGTTTTCTTTTCATTTTCATTTTCTTTTCAAGAGGCTTTGTGTAATGACTTATCTCTAGCTCTAGGGATACTATTTTACTGCATCTCTGTAACAAGAGAATAACTTTTTGATAAGTTATTTTAGTCCAGTCACAGCTTCTTAAGAAGATGGGTGGATTTTTAAACCTTGCAGAGCCTCTATTCCAGTGTGAGTTCTTTTGAGAACAGCTCAGCTGTTCTTGATGGACAACTTCTTGATGGGATGTATCTGTAGGTTCAATGACTCTCAGACATCGACTGAACTCTGTCAAAGCTTTGAAAAAATGGCCTCACTTAGGACTTAAAATTAGTGACACTTGCTGTTGAATTTGGCATAAAAGTATAATTTAGTCCGAGAAAATAAGCAACATTTTCAGACTGATATGTGAACTGCTTTTTAGAACCACATTCACAATCCCAAAATAAATACCATTAAATTTCACAGAGAGTTTATGACTTATCTTTTGGATTAAGGAAGTCTATCTGATTACCCAAGTAATGTCAGATTCCAAAGATTCACTGTAATTACATTTGCTGTTAACTAAACCACCTGCTACAAAATGCTTGTCTCTCTGGCCTGAACCGGCTAACCTTCAGGTAAAAAGTCCATGAAGGGGCCCAAAGGAAACACTTTGTCCTTTCTGCAGTATCTGAGGCTGCTAAATTTATAAGCACAAGATATTGAGCAATAAACAGTAGAATACAAAGGTTTGGTCACTCACACTTTTAACCACATTTTTTTTTCTTTATGACTTGGCAGATACTGTTTTTCAGTTTCTTTCACCTAGTTTTACTGCTTGCAGTTCCAACTACATTCCTTTTCTTCTCCTATTAGGCAAATAGTTTAGTTATGGTTTTATTATTCTTCCCTCAAAAATAGTACTGAATATCACATATTTAAACATGGTTGCTTCAATTTAGAACCAAGAAATGTTAAACAGTAACAAGTTCGTGGCATATTCTCCTTCTACGCTCGTCTTATTTCCAAGATCCAATGAGAAAAGATCTTTCTCTCAGACAAGGATATATAAGGAATTGATCTAATACTGTATGTTCCAATTTCTGTGAAATTAGCAGGTGTGAAATTTAAGCAGCAATGAAGCAATTATAGTCCTGAGTTAAAGCACAAATGAAGGATAATAAAAAGTTACTCTAATACTATCAACATGAATTTAACACCAAATTCAAGAGGCTACCTTTGTTCCTCTTTCACTTTAGGCTTCTGTTCATATCAAAACTGGAATAACCAGTAACAGAAATTAGGACATGAGATGAATTACATCAGTTTTGAGCCTTGTTTTTTCCAGTTCACAGCATTTGTCTGCTGTCTAATTCAAAATGGACATCTATCAATAATCACGGCAAATAGTTTCTCACAACCAAATCTCATGTTTGCTTCAGAATTTTCATTGTCTTCTCCTTACAAGCAATATTTTAAAAACTGGTGTCATCACAGCAACACAAAAAAATATTAGGTGGAGATATTTTGTGTGTGGTTTGGGGCTTTTGTTTTTTGCCATATACAAGCACACATTCTGAACAGAATTAAAAGTATGTGAAAGCATTAACACATCAAGGTGAGAAGATACTCATTCTCCTTCATTCCAAATAATTATTTAATATGATTGGTAAAACCTGAATCCAGTGACTGAATGGCAGTGCTGATATTTTAAGTCAGATACACTTTCACCAGGACTGACATTCTCAGCATAGTCCAGCAAATATTCAGATTTCACTAAATGCTAAAAGAGTCTGTCTTCCTTAATTAGACAGTGACAGAAGGCATCTTTATGAAACATTGAAGGATAGAAGCAGATTTATCATTCATCTAATGCCATATCAGAAGAAAGAAAAATAAATGTTCCTTGACAAATTTTTTTCCTCAAAACTTATTTGTTATTTAGTCTGCCAAATTAACACCACCAACGGACACCTACTGATGCCAGTTATTTTTACTGGAACAAGACAAAGCATATTTAGAATATTGTGAATTTTAGCCAGGTCCAGAATAATCTCCTATTAAAACCAGGCACATCAGCTTCTTGATCAGTTTTACACACTTTATATGGCAAAAGCTTTTAAAAGACAAACCCAAGGCTGGACAGAAAATGTGCAGTACAACTGAATCTGAGGTACGAGGGCATTAAGAAATTTGAGAAAGTTAACTCTACAGGAACAGCAAAGGGACAGTACACTCACAGCTAAAATCAGATTGAGCTGTAATTTTGTCTCAGATTAGAAGAAATTACTAAAATCTTGTGTGAAAAGGGAAACAAAAGCAAGAGTAAGAGAGCATGATGGTTTCAGAAAGCAGAGTTCAAGCTAATGGTTTGTCTCAGCCCACAATAAAAAAGGGTCAAGCAAACAGTTTTCCAAGCTAGAGGCAGTCCAATCATAATTTTATCATTTAGACCACATTACTGCCTGTTCTATGAGGAAAACTACCATAGCAGTCTTTCCTTGATCAACAGTTTCTAAACTTCTGAGTGGCACACTGTTTTTATTGCTCAAATGGAAGCTGAAACCCTACCTGACAAGGCTTACAAATGTCTGTCTTAATGGGGTGGAGGTGGGAAATGTGGGTGTGTCTAATAATTAAATAAATAATCAATGTTTACATATGTCTCCACGGACATATAAATACCTTCAGATTAAGCAAACATCACAGCTGGAAAAAAGAATTTATTCCTACATAAAAAGAATTTATGCCCATATCCTCGAGATTTCTTAATGTTTGTCTTTCAGAGATTCCCACACAGCCCTATTTACCTGTAATGAACCCGCTAAAAGACTTCCCACAAACAATGAATACCTGACAGTGCTGTAGAATTTCACTCTCTTGGATATACAAGTTGGAAATGGACTTCATGTTAGGGAAAACTAAAAGCACTATAGATTAGATTAGGCACTGGTAAAACCCAAAATCTAATTATGGTAACTCTGATAAAAATTTACAACGGAGATTTATAACACATCCAAGTCATTGCAAGCAGCATGACAGGTTACAGTCATCCAGAAAAGCCATCAAGTCTTCTCCCACTCATGATTCACATCTCCAAGGCAGCATAAACCCCCCACAGGTAAGTTACGTGCCGATGAAAAAACTCAGTACTCCACTTTGTGGGAGGGTAACTCAAACTAGCTGATCTAAATTGACTACAGAATCTTACAAACAAGCACTTATAATGCATCTCTAAGGAAATCGTGCCTGCCTTCTGGCAAACATATGGACATCCAAGAGGCCAGGTAAGCAAGTAGAAATCACCTGGCTGTATAGTTGACAGGTTCCTATGGGCACTCGTTTTCCTCTATCAAAAAACAAAATCTTTTATTTAAATCATTAATTCAATTCTACTTCAAGGTTCAAGAGATACAGTTCTCAAATCCATCACCACAGCTCAGGATGAAAACTATCCTTAAACATGAAAGGAAGTACCACAATGGGCAGTTGGTGAACATGCATCAGGCACAATACCAAACCACAAGTTATATCTTCAAGAGTGGCTGATTAAGGCTAGAGGAACATGTAGATGGCAAATCATCAGATTATACTCGTGCCCACAGCTTCTGCCTTTACTTCCAGCCTAGGCTGCTGTAACTGCCTAAACTAATGATAATCCAGCAACCAGAATTGACAGGAGCATAAGAATCATCATTATCCACTCTTGAACAGTCATTTTCATCAGCCAGTCTCAGTACATACTTCCCAAGGGAAATCTGGGAATACTGGCAGAAACAAGGAGATGCCAAATCTGAGAAAAACACAGTAACAGGCACTACGGTGCAATAGCCAGAAGAGATGAACAGAATGACTCAGCAACTCTAGGCAGATATTTCTCAAGCATGCTGCTAGTTTTGGCACTCTTGGTGGTATTAGTCTTAAAAATTATGCAGCCATTTGACAAGCTGACATAAAAAGATAAGATACGGGAACATAAGACAGGATATTTTGTGCAATAAATTTAAAACTAGAGCATCTTAACAGGGATTGTCAAATTAAAGTCAAAAAGTTGCTGTTCCAATTTTATTTCATTATTTCAATCAAGTACTACAACTAATCTGAAGGAATTTGCTAGTCTCAGTTCATAAATTCTGAAAAATGGATAAACCTGACATATTTAAATATGCATTATCAGGTTGTATATACTCCTCAAGCAGTCTTAGGAGACAGTCTAGCATTCAAGAAGGATGGGGTTTTGACTAACAAATGGTGGGCATTCATCAGGTACTTCGAGATGACTTCACTTTTCAGAGAAGGAAACTACTTTAGACAGCTATCATAGGCAATAACAGAAGGAACAGCTAAGTGTCAGAACTCCCTGTGATAACAGTACTTAAGTAGTTTGGTACAGCATTTTACCCAAAGAATTACATTTGGGATCTTGGATTCCTTAAAATCAGATTTACAGGTAATTGAATAAACTGTAATCACTCCTACCAAGCATCAGACCTTACTTGGAAAAGCTAATGCCAGGTTTTTAAATTGGGATCATTTCTCTTTAACTGTACTGTAAGTGCATTTGCTCTGGTAGGTCTCACATTTCAGGCAGCAGATCAAATAAGACTGCAGTTTTATGTACCTTTCCAATTTGTTCTTAGTATTGTTTGGGCGAGTTTTAAACATTTGGCTATAGCATTTCAGTACAAATTAGCCAGAACAACGTAAGGTTTCAATTTGCAGCTTCACCCGTGCCAATGTCTCAACTACTTTTGCCTTGTATTTGAACTCTAATTTAAATTCTGATTGTAATGGTATTGTTGCAATTAGCAGAACAGTTTTGCAGGAACACTGCCTATTAGATAGCAAAAGCATATCAAGATGTGGTTAAGCACAAAAAAAATAGTGCTTAAGAGCAAGCTCTATACTATTTTGTACCTGCACATACTGCTTGAGGTGATTAGATTTGTGTATGCATTCAGATATGTTGGTTAAAGGAATTTAAATAGTGAGCTCTGTTTATTCTGCCAAACTGTTTATAGTTTTGGATTTATTAGCTGTCATGCCTCTCAGCCCCCTCTTACTCCTCCTCAATTTTTTTGGCTTGAAATGATTCTGTTTTGGCACATTCTGTAATGCAACATTTCACTTTTCTAGAAAACTCCTCTGCTAGAAAAGTAACACAAAACCCCAGGAAACTTACCTAGTCTCCAGTTTCACTACCAACTCAAAACAGCCACAGTTCACTCAAAGCCAACTGAATCTCTGCCCAGTTCCAAGCAAGCAAGGGCAAATTCAGGCATTCATATCAACTTCAGACACACTTGGGTGTGCACAAAGCCTACTTAGACAGCATTTCAACAGTATATCCAAGAGCCCAAATACCCAATAAGAGGCTGCAAAGACATGAGGACAGAGATGAAAAGGAAGAGAACTGCCATCAAAAGAACAGGAATTATATATATATTTGCATTCATGCAGAAAGAATATCTATAGGTTGTCATTTCTGATATTGGGTTAATAAGCTTCTAATGTTAAAGAGAAAATGAAAGGGAAATGGTAAAGAACTGAAGTGGGAAAAGATTCCTTAACAGGTATCAGATGAAATAAGGGATCTAAAGAGCTCTTTCTGCCAAAGGGATCATCCAGAATATCTGGGTGAGAAACTGCATCTCTTTTTGGCAATAGTCTTTTGCCACAACACGAAGCTCAGTGCCCCGAGAGGCTACACAAACTACTCAAAAGCTTCAGTGGAACTCCAGCATCCTACCTATTTATGTGACCCATAATACACAGAAAGGATGTCTATTTGCAAACTGGTTCTCTGAGATTTTTATCTCCCTCTGAAAAAAGATCAGGACTGCACTCACCTGAATCTCAGTTTGCACTGATTCTCTATCAGGAACTATTTTAAAGACAAGAAGCATTCAGTACCAAAGAACCTGCTCCATCCTCTCAAATTTTTCATAGTGTCCATCACAGTGCACAATGCAAGAACTTCTCAAATTCTTTGAATAAAGTAAGGATTACTTGGAGATCCAAAAGATACTCTGACTTTTGAAAGAATGTGATTATGAAGCCAAGAGAAATTAACAGAATTATATCCTCCCTGAAAGTGTCCTATAACAAGCACTTTGTTCCCTCACTTGTAAGGTGAAATGAAAGGCATGCAACCCAAATAAATTTATGTTCAAGAAATGTCACTTAATACATTCCTATGTAGAGCAGTGATAAATGTTTTGTGATATAGAGGTCAATTTTTTCCGGAAAAATAAATTTTCCTATATAGAAGGTTCGGTGGCCAGGTCCCACAATAAAAGGATGGCCAACAGCCACAACCTTAGCCAAGTATCATCTTACACAGGGTATAGTAGCACTTTTACATGAGTAATTAAAGCATTACATGTGTGCAATGTGCTACATTTTCACAGAGTTGCCCACCAACGTGATTTAATGGAAGCAATGGTTCCTGATGAACACAATTGTTCCCACCAGGCTATAGGCTCTGCGGCTCCAAGAATCATAGAACCACTTAGGTTGGAAAAGACCCTTAAGATCACCAAGTCCAACCATAAACCCAGCACTGTCAAGTTCACTAAAAAGCCCAAATAAAACCAATGAGGATACAACCACGAGAGTGGAGGGCTTTTCTAGTGCACACCTAAAGTGCAGAAGAAATACCTCTTCTGTTGAGATGCATACAAACACTGCCAAAACAAATGCATTTCATCTCCACACTAAACATACATCACAGTGTACTCTAGAATTTTCAGAGTACTGCAAAAGGAGAAACAAAGTAAAATGCTTACTCTTTGAAGATCCCTAGAAGTCAACTAAAAGCAGATAAAATTTTAACTTCTTCAGAATATAGCAGCTGGCTTCACTGTATTTTTGCAAAATTCAAAGTACTAAGACTTAACGGGATACATTCACAGGCACTTCAGCACTGAGCCCCTCTCACTAAAATAGTGTTTTGCTCCAGACCTAATCCTTCAATTTGATTTTATAGAAACTGAGAAATAGATTAGAACTTATACACTGAGCTCATACATGAGCTCTCAGTTTGAAGCTGCCTCTGGATTACATCTTAATGGCCCTATACACGAAGTGCAAACAGTATCGATTTTTTTATTTGAAAAACAGTCAGTCAAGTTAGTACCAAGCGTCCAGCTTGGACATAACATTCCATGCTCTGCAAGCAAGTGTTAGAAGAAAGATCCCTGATCAAGGTAAGCCCATACAAAAACAGTCATTCAGTCTAATCTTCCAAATCAAGTTTCAAACAATAATATTCCAGCTGAGACTGTGTCTAGCAAATTGCATTTAAATGGCCCACAAAAATCCATTTAGTCTTTCACTTGCCAGAAGAGCAATGGGGGGTAGTAAAAACTCATGCGTTCTCAAGTTTCTAGCTATAATTGATTGATAGGGTAAAGAACTGCAGACAATGTCCGAGACTGGAAAAGAAGTAAAAGGCAGTGGATATTCAAAGCTAAAGAAAACTGTATCTTCAGAAGAGGAGACAGTGTGGAGGCATCAGTGTGCATGCACACCCACAGGCTACCGTGCCTCCTTCTGAGCCAAGCTGCAGCCAAACAAACAGCTCTCTACAGTCTGTACTCTGATTTACAGAGAGGACCAAACATCTGTATTTCGCTGCCTACCCTCCACTGAAGTACATAAAGTGAGAGCCACTGGACTCCAGTACTGGCACCAGTACAGCTTCACCTTTGCATCCCTCTCAAGTGCATCACTGGTATCTCAAAGTCTGAATTTAGGAAGCTGCATGGTCTGCCAAGTACTGTCTGCTTTCCCCTATGCAACAGAGTAGTAGTTACCTCTCCAATCCATCACTGAGTGAAGCTTGTTTGGCTACAGATACCAACACATACTGTCCTTCTCTGAAGGAGGATGTGCAGTTCACCCAGACACATTCAATAGCATGATCAACATTTTGCCTCTTTGGAACATAAAATATTCCACAACTCTACAGAGTCTCTGAATCCACAGTGTGAGGGAGGGTACCAGTATTTTGGCCATAACTGCGCCTCCCATTGCCATCAAGAGAGTTAACCGATGTTGCTTTAACAGCATGTCTAGGACTGGAACAACACAAGCCATTTCAAGCATCTTGTTACCCATTTCTGGTACCCATTGTACAGAGGAACATCACAGCTCTGAAACTTGACAGACAACGTGGTTGCAGTCGTCAGGATGAAGTGTGGTTCAATTGCTTGAACTGATGGCAAGATAACACCTGCTGTCAGATACTTCCTGAGATGGTTTGCTCTTTCAAGCAAGAGTCCTGCTTGACACTTTTTTGCAGTCCTTGGGAATCTGCACCTGCCTAAGTAGTACTTGACATGACTGCTTCTCTACTGTAGAGTACCAGAGCTTGTATGGATCAGCCCCACAAATTTCCTTTCTAGTTGTTTCAAGGCATTACATTGATTCAGCTGCAACAAGCGTTGTGTCACTTGTCTTACTGAAACAGAAGACAAGCTGCACAGAACTGGAAAGAACTAGGTCTGGTTGAAAATCCAGAGAGTGGAAGCTGTGAAAGGCCTTCAGCCCCAAACAAATATTATGGTCTTCACAGAGCTGGGTACTCAGGAATTCAGCTGGCAATAGAAATCCAAAGCACGCAAAGAAGCTGTCTGCCACTTGTTCAAGCAGGATCATTTCTACTACTATCCACTGATCACAGGCAAAAGAGGCAGCATTAGTAAAAAAACCAGACACATGATGTAACATAAGTTGATAAATGTGCCTTCCAGTAAAAGCACTTGTTTCAACTGTGTCTGTTTCACCCCAACATTACTTTCCTCTCTCTGGTCTCACCTGCCTTCACAGAACTCTTATGCTCCCTGGTTACGACATTCAAAATATCTGCCAGATTATGCAACAATCCACATTAAGGTAATTTATGTTAAACTGATCCACATTAGTAATTCCTCAGGAGAAAAAAAAGGTAGGAAAGTAGTAACAGCACAGGCTGAGGAAGAAGCTACTCCTGAAGCTGTTGTCAAAATAAGCATTTGTCAAATCACACTATTCTAGGACACAGAAAAAATAGGCTCACATCTGAAATTGCCTCCAAGTATAGAATACACAATTACACTTCTCTGAACTCTGATTCTGCATGTGAACTCATAAAAATATTTTTACTACAGCATCTGTTGGCCTGCATTTAAGCCTCCCTCACTAACGAATTAATCAGCTGCAAACTAGTGGTGAAGATTTCAGGGTCAACATTAGTATTCAATGTCTCTACAACGAGCTAAATTAAGAACATAAATCTAATGTTCTTATGTTAAGATTAGTGAAGGATTCATTTGCATTATCTTATTCGATAAGGAGGAAAAAAAAGGAAAAAAAGAAAGGAAAGGAAAAAAACCCATGCTTTACAGACTGAAGTAGAACAGAAATTTAAAGCATTTGTTAAGTACTGACTTCAGAGTTTCCACTATTCCTTTGTGGTTTCTTTTCTTTTTCACTCCTGGCTGTCATACAGAGAATACATTTCCTAAATTTATTTTGTGTCCTGGCAATTCACCTCTTTCAGATACCTCAAAATTTTTGAATCTAAGGTTTAGAGAAACATGAAGTCTACTATTCAACTTAACATTATTAACCATTTGTTTATTTATTGTTGTAATTACTGGCTGGACTAAAAAGCACAGATTCAAAACCAGTATCTCTCACGATTCATAGGTGCCAGATACTCATTCTTGGTATGGGATTATGCATGCCCAACAACAAAATTCCTGTGATTTATGTGGTCATTTATTACTTACGTGAACTGCTTTTACTGAACAGGTTCTACAGTCATAGTTGGACTTGCCAAACTACAACTATTCAAGAGTCTGATTTCTTTTAATCATAAGAAATAAAGCTAGACTGACAGCAATCAGAGCTTGTTACTTAATTTGTAGTGACAGAGGTGTAAGAAATCAGAATTCTTATTTGATAACTACCAAGAACAACCAATTCATTATGCCAGGGTTGAGCAAAAATACTAGTTAAGGCACATAAATGTACAATTTAAAAAAATCCTTTCAGCTTACAGTATTAAACTACATATAATTATTTCCTCTCAGCCTTCAAAGACACAACTGTAAAAACTAGGGCAAATAGACTTGCATTTAACAGAGCACACCTACTCACACATAAGAAGTCAGCAAGGAAGAATCAGCATTTCTCTGTTCGTAGGCCAGTTAGTGCAACGTTGTACTAATACTGGCATGTAAGACATCTCCTTCCCCTGGACACTAAAAATCTAGCCCTGGGTGATGACAGACTGCAGTAACTGTGAGTGAGGTGTGTCGATCTAATTAAATCTGTGTCAGCTCTTCATGTCCATAGCTACACTTGCGAAAAATCTGTCTCAAACAACTCACGTTTTCATGGTGTTCACAGTATGAAGAGGCTGATATTTGACCCAGAATGTATGTCAAAAGACTTCCATTAAACATATTCTTCAAAAATAACTGCAAAATCAGACACTATAAAATCTTAAGTATAAAAGACTTTGACAAGAAAGTAACATGCAAAATTACTCTAAACCCTCTACATTTGGGTTCTGCAGAAGTATCTTAACTCCTTTGTTACAAACTTAAATCAGAAACTACCACAGGTAGAACTGAAAACTGCTTAAAGTAAGAACTGTTTCTGAATTTCCAGTAGACCAATACTACTGTACACAGAAGGAGGGGGTCCTCTTCTGAAAACTGCTAGGATTCTGCTGGGGGGCCTGACCTGGGTAATGAGTACCAGCTGCCTACCTTCACTGGTAGCTGCATTCTTCTGGGCTTTGGTGGGTGTGTGATCCGTACTTGAACTCACGTCGGATGAGATGCTTGAGCTGCCCTTGCCTGCAAAAGGAGAAAGAGGAAGAGAGGGAAGGAGGGAGGGAGAGAGAGAGAGAACAAACATGAGTATCAACACTGAAATAGAAAGACCTTCAATATCTGAACCTGGAACAATTCCAGGAAGCTTTAAACTAAGTTTAAAGCAGCTGATGTTCATTTTGTACACACCAGGGTAGGAGTTAACTGCACTATAATTTCTAGCATGTGCATCTTCACATGTATTAAGACTACAAATAGCCTCCTGTGCCACAGGGCCTCTCATGATGTATTTGCTAAGCTCCATTGTAAATGAAAAGTTTGTGATTGACAACATTAGGGGAACTTTCACGTTCAGTTTACTGATTCAAATACCTCCAACACAGATCAGGACAAATGGTTAAGTTCAAAATGTTCTAAATTAGTTTAGATTTCTGTTTTATGTGTTCACATGACGTATTCAAGTCACTTGGTCACATGAAAATGAAAGCAAGGTATCTGTTGTTTTCACCTGCACCATGCTCACTGCTTGGTGTAATACACCATTTCAAAACCAACTTCAAAACTAACTTCTTACTAATCGTGGGGGGGTTTAACTGTAAATCATAACCTATGGATGTTTCTTTTCTTATTTTCATTAAGACCTTCTCCTGCATTTCCTACATCAATGTCCTCAGACCTATATGAGAGATGTCAAACTAGGTACAAGTTACGAGCAAAAGAAATCCAAATACAAAGAAAAATTAACTGAGATAGATACTACATAAGAACAGAGCTGACTAAACCAAAACTGTCTTTTTGCTTACCTGTAAGGATCTAAGAAGGAGTGACTTCTGTTTCCCTTGGCTCACTCTAATCAATCTCAGTAATCACTGACAGGGAATACACTCTACTCCACAGCAGGAACCAGACCAACCACCCAATGAGCAGTAAGCGAGATAAATCTAGAGACAGGAAATGCAGTGAATACTGTTACATTTTAAGAAGTTGCCTATCCCCACAAACACTGCATCACTGAAGCCTTTAAGATCTGTGTTATTTTTTGGACCAAAATTAGGCTGTATGCAGAAAGCTAGCTGACACCAAGTTTCTGTCACTTGAGTAAACCTATAATCATAGGAATGTTAGAAAGAGACTTTTCTGATCTGTTATTTCAATCAAGCATTCCTCGGAGTTCTGGGTTACGGTATGCCTGGTTTTCATAACATTTAGATGTAAGGGAGAGGTCTGCTTTTTAAAGGTGCCACAACAGAACAAGGCTTTAAGTTTTAATGGGAAACGACTGGAGAATGTGCAAATGTAGGTTGCTTCACAACCAAGGTACTGCCACTTAATCCGTCAGCCGGCCCTAGAGAATCATTCTGCACAGAAAGTTGCTTAAGTTAACATGCTTAGATTTGAGAGATGATTGTGAATTGAACTGGAGTGAAAGGATATTAAAATGGCCAGAAGGAAATAAAAAAATAAATGGCTAAAGCTAGTAGTTGAGCAGTGTTAAAAGGAAGAAAAAAGTCTATTTCCAGTGATTCACTAACTGCTTTTTACATTCCTCTAAGAAATTAAGCAAAACCAAGAAGCAGTGCCTCTAGAATATCACTTCAATTGCTCTCAAGCTGTGACATGAACTGGAGTAATGGACTGTGGTCTTTATAGAAATTACTGCCCCAAAATAGTTCTCCAGCTAAGGCAACTAACTTTGTGGTAGAAGAAAGGCAGAAGAGACAAGGGAAGGATAGATGTAAAATGCTCTTTCCCAGGAAGAGGCCAGAAACATGAAACACCTGCAACAGCTGATAATCAAATCATTACTGACAGGAAGAGTATTTAGATGGTGTTGCCACTACCAGCAACTCCTTACACACCAAAGACTGCAACTGCATAGGCAGACAACAAAATTCCAAGGAGTATCAGCACTCCTTAACAGATTAATAGAAAGAAAGCAAAGCAAAACAGACTAACTGGAAAAATTATTTCCTCAAAGTGAATAAACAGGATTTCCTCCAAAAAAGAAATTATCTTTTTTGGGGGGAGAAGAGGGAGGGAAAGGAAGTCAGTGATAGCAAATAACAGCAGAATTAGTAGTTGGTCCTATGTGGTATAGGTTGTTTTCACAAAGTGAATGCTTCCCAAGCTCCATACCTCCCTCATTAACATCAACAGTAGTTCTATTTACCCCATACACAAGTACACCTCGAAGAGCATACCAGAAATGTTTCACCCACTGTAGGGTACTAATTTCCAGTACACCTAATAGCAACATATTTACAATTGCACACTTCTATAGAAACTATGAAATGCCTGATATAAGTGTAGATACTTAACACTTAAATCTACTTGAACTTTAAAATATTTTAACTCCTTGTGAAAAGTTAAAACTCGAAATTAAGAAAAAAAGAAAGTCCATAGTGGTTACTGCTTTGGTTGGGTACAGTTCTACCTGCAATTATATTTTTAGATAATGTTAAAGTCTTCTCTTACTGCATACAGCTCCAAAACAAGCCGCCTTCCTTATTCCCTACCCTGAAACTCTCCATTCACATGACGGGTAAGCAGAAGATACCTTCCAGTAATTTTCAATGTGTTTTAAATAGATTAGCTGACACTACGTATCTTTTGTTTTGGTTTTTTTTAGTGCAAAACAAAGCTTCTAATAAGCTAGATTTGGCTACTGCAGACTCTTGTACACATGCCAGAGCTAACACATATGAGTATTTAAGTATTCTCCAAAGAGAAAAGGCCAAGAGAGCAGCAGCTGTTCAGCCTGGAGATTGTAGTCGGCCTTTTCTTCGAAGTAAGAAGTGACAGGACAAGAGGAAATGGCATCAAGTTGTGCCAGGAGAGGTTTAGGTTCTATATCAGGAAAAATTTCTGCACTGAAATGGTGTTCAGGCATTAGAACAGGCTGCTCAGGGAAGCAGTGGAGTCACCATCCCTGGTGGTATTTAAAAGACATGTAGATGTGGTGTTTAGGGACAAGCTTTAGTGATGGACTTGGCAGTGCTGGGTTCACAGTTGGACTCGAATGTAAAGGTCTTTTCCAACCTAAATGATTACATGGAACACTAGAATCACAGAAATTCAAAGACTGTCAATTTCACTAATGCCATAGGGAAACTTAAAGCACAGCATAACACTGGTTTCCAGAGACCAGTTCCTCTCCAATTCAAAAAGTGCACTGAGAGAGTCATTGCACATAAATACACTCTGACAAGGGTCCTAATGCAATGACAACTAGAAGGATCAAACAGAGGGCAATATTGTAAAGACTACAGAAGTAATGACTGTATTTGATTCTCTGCTTAAACAAATTAAAGGCCTGCCAAAAGCTTCCCTAACATGACTTGCAATCATCTAGAGTTTCCGTCATACAGTCAACAGTTCTTTATTTCTAAACCAGAAGCTGCAAACCAAAAGAAAGGGAACTGCACTATGGTAGTAGGTAGATATGGTAGAAGAAAGCTATTTTCGTGGAATACAACAGTAATCCACACTGGGAGTGAAGGTAGCATGTACTTCACAACACCTGCAAAGAATCATACAGCTACACAGTTGCAATTCAAATCATGTCTCTGACCTGCTTCTGAAGAAGGAAAAGTATGGACTTTTTTTTTTTCCATCTATTATTGCCAAAATCTTCAATAGTTATAGGAACAAGATTCCAGCCATATAACCTAGTATGCTATTTCCTACAGATTACATTTTGATCTTGCTGGAAAGGAAGTTAGAATAAGGTAAGCATATAACTGATACTTCTCCTGAACACTGTCTCTGCAGCCCGTGAAAGTTTTTCAGTCATAGATGTCTTTCTACTCAGTAGCCCTAGAATTTTATTAAATCTACCTTGTCTCTTTTTGAATCAGGACTACTAAAATAATGTGTTTAATTTTATCACAGATGGCTATATTGACTAAAACATCAGGTTTGTTCTATAAAAGCGTTTGCTATCTTCAGTTTTGCTGTCAGAACAGAATAAATACCTATGTTAATAAAAGAGATGCTACATACTATCTAATGAAACACTACCAGAAGGCTGTGTGCGGAACTGGATGGTCTTACTCCACATTTCAATACTGCTGAAATGAAGCAACAGCTTTTCACTGCTGCTTGTATAGATAGCTATAATCTTTGTTTCAAAAGCACAGTGATTAGAGTTGAAAGCACCTCTATTCATATATTTCAGGCTGTCAAAAACTTGCAGGACAGAAGTAAGACTAAACACACAAGGTACCTTAGCCAAATGGAAGCAGTTGATAAATACTGGAAAGGAAACAGCATGAACTCGTGAAATGCAAACTCTGGATTCTGCCAGTCACACTCACTGCTGAGAAGTGTCAAAGACATCACTAGTCAGTCAGGACAGAATCAATGCAATTTAAACTTACCCAAGAAAGCACAGTCTACAACTCTATGAGACTGAAAAAACATTTTTGGAAACCCGTATGCAAAGCCCATCCTAGTCCAAACAGCAGTGAGTCTCTTTCACTTGCTATGGAACAATTTTACCAGGGTTTTTTTTTGCAGCACATTTTCCTTGGATTCTGGTGTATGGGCATTTGCATGCCGTATTTTACACATCCTTCTAAGATTTCATACAAACAGGGTGACCTGACATTGCTTCTTATGTGTCACCCTGGAAAGTAACAGCAGCATTTCCCTTGATGTCAAGTTCTCATGTGACGACACCTTCCTTCAGCAGGTAGCGACAGGTACCTCAAGAATTAAATGGATAGTAGGGCCAAATCCACTGTTTGCCATGCTGAAGTGAAGCATTAGACAAAATGCCAAAACAGAAAAACAAAATAATTATTTAGGAAAAAAGAGCAAAAAGCAATTAAGTCCAGAATATCCACTAATCTTTTTAACTGTCCAAAAGTGTTATATTGTAATGACTTGGGCATAAAAAAAATCTGAAAACTTTGTTTACTTAAGCTATCAATTATGATGCAAATGACATTCAAATTAAACTTCTCAACATGAAAGAGCATATGTGCATAGTTTTCCTACCAGATGATCATTACTTTGTCTTTTATATCTTCAGAAAAGTTCTTCTTAAAATCAAACACATGCCAACTGTATCAAGAAGAGATCCAAAAAAAAAATCAATCCAAACCTCAAAGCATCAGGGATCATTCAAGAGGAAAGAAAAATCTCTTTTCCTTCTCTTGTTTCCATTACACACATGATGATGGTCCAAGTCACCAAAACCTCAAGTGTATCTCTTTACAATCTGCACCTCCAAAGACTGCAAACTCCTAGAATATTTCCAAGTATTCCCATGGAAATCAGCAGGCTACTGCTGTACTTGGATTTGCAGACACATAGCATCCTTCTTTAGAGATGCAATATATAAATTCATTTATCCAAAGTAAAACCAAAGATGGTTTTGACCACTTTGAACAATCATTCTCCTTGAACTTTATATTTGTACCAATGGAAATTATATGTCATAAAATTGGTTTCCATATATTAATTTTTAACTGCTGAGCAAACTACCAGTGTGTCAATACTGAAGTTACCTACCTACAAGCATCGTTATTCATTGAACTGCCTTCAGGATGAAATATGTTCGTTTACAAATCCATGTTGACCTTCTGCCCTATAATCTTAGGAGTATGGTTCTCAAGTTTCATCTTTTTTTTTTTTTCCAAATCAAATTAAAACATGTGCCAACATAACACAAAGGCTCCAAATTTCATTCCACCCAACATTTGTCAGGATATGATAAAGCAAACAGTAATCTGCACAAACTCCAACCCCAAGGAAAGGAAATAAACTGAATGTTTCACAGGAAGTACACTGAAGTTCGAAGAGTTTGCAGATACGTTGCACTGGCGCTTTGGGACAATATTTCTTAGAACTTCCACAAGTGAAATCTGCACAAGCATTTTTACATTTTTTTTTTTTTAATTTTTAAACCTCAACTCCAGCTTCCAGGATTGTGAAATCTGGCTGTGAAATTTGGCATAACTTAGCTATGAAATAGTACACTTAGTTCTGCAGCATTTCTGTACGTTTTAAGCTAAATTTCAACTCGGGTCCCGCAGGCCAATTTGGCTGGGTTGTTCTTCCAGTCAGTGCCTGCCTCACCTCCTCAAGTACCACAGCGCACAACAAACCCTCCTGCAAACACCAACAGGCTACACTAAAGTTTCTCTGGTAGGCACTAAGTTACCTTATGTTTTTTTATTTCTTTTAAGAATTTGTACCAGGTGCAGGTACCAGCCAGCTCCGCTGGCCCCACCACAGGGCACGGCTGAGCCGCTCAGCCACGGGTGGGTGGGCACCTTGGAGCAGGGAAGCCCTGAGGCACAGCCCTTTAGTATCACCTTTTTGAGTCAGTGATACAACAGGATACAACAAGCCACTTGAAAGGTGAAGCTGTAACGACAAGGGCAATAAGCATAATTTAACTCTGATGTAAATATGACTGTGGACGTTCTGCAGCTAGCAAGACACAATCATTTATCCACTGCAAAAAGCTTGGAAAACGTACATTAGAGTGAAGGCTGGGACTGAATTTTTCAGAAGAACCATTTAGCACAATGATGTTTATCACTCGCAAGGCAAGACTATTCAGAAAGGCTGGATTAAAATTGTTTACATAGGCATAGATTCTAGTTGCTGTGCTAGAACCCTGCTGGGTTTGTAGTCAGGACATCTTCAACTTTCATCTTGGTGCTAAATAACTCATTAAGAGTTCAGAATGGCTGAAAGCTTTACTTAATGAAGTCTTCAAGTGGACTCATCTAATCTAATGACTAAAAAGAGACAGGGCACATATTGCCTCCTCCATGTAATACATGATAATATCAATCCCTTTCCTAGAGAACTTCAGCACTCACTGATGAGGCTTGTCAGTGAAGAACCCTTATATGGGACTACTAAAGTCATCCTCATTTTTGAAGACAGTACATGTCTGGCTCATAAAAGGACTTCACAATACAGAGTGACAAACAGCACATACCACTGCCAGGTTTATAAAGAAGCAATAACACATCAAACTACTTTGAGGCCTCTCTTGACACCTACTAAGCAGCCTGCCTGCCAGAAGGTAATGCTTATTTGCAGCCAAACTTTGCACCCACTCCAAGTGTTAAGCTCTACATTTCAAACACACACTGATAAAAGCCCATAAACTGTTTAGTCTAGGAGGTAAATATTATTTAAATAATGCTGCCTGAGAAGGAAAGAATGCAAGCACTTTTCTTATATGAACTCAAAGTGAGAAAACAAGATGAGAAAGTCTTAATATACTTTTTTATTACTTAGCAGGACTAGCATGTCTCACGACTGAGTATTAAAATACTAACTTGCACTGAAATGGTTTAACCTGTATTCCAAAAATGGTTCCTACCCTGTAGCCTTCTACTTTGCCAAAGAAACAGGGAAATAAAACTTTGGCTTTCCTACCAATCACAGAATTTTCTTAGAAACTGTTACATTCATTCAATATAGGACTTTCCATTACAAATTGTCATGCAATCACCAACATGTTTTAAGAGGGTCATTTACTCAAGATACAATGTTCTCAAGTGTAGCTAGAAATAACATTTCTTTAGCATATATTAACTAACCTTAAATGTAGTATTTTAATCTCACAGACAAAAATAATCATTAAACCAACACAACTGAGTCAAAACAAAACCCTTTTTCTAACTTTATGCTTTCTCTAGAAAGTCGCTTCATTGACAAGTTCCCCACTAATGACTGCTTCAAATTTGTCCCAGCTCCACGGTAACTAAACAAAATGCTAATCTTTTATATTCAGAAAAGGTAATGACTATTCATTTCAATTCCAAACAAATCGGTAGAGACTTCACTTGCACCTTATCACATGAGACATGCCAGAGAGTGGAGGCAGCCTGAGAGGATAAACTGCAGTATGAATTCTGAAATGGCTGCAAAACCTGCTTTTGCATTGGAACATGTCAGGCATTTGGCATAGGTGTGAATTTTATTATAGCGTTCAGTAGTACAAAATCAAACCCACCAAATATACATGTCTTCCACAGTAATACCATTAACACATAAGATCTGTATTTAGAATTTCAGAAACAAGTAGTTCCAACATCTAAACAACAAAGGTTAATATTAAACTTACACTATCAGTTTTACTGCTCACTTTAATTAAAGCACAAAAGTTTCAGTATTATCAACAATAATTTTCATCCATTTATTAGAATTGCATTCCATACCTGCACCAATATTCCTGCATTCACAGACAAAAGTAGTTGTGAATGTTCTAGCATCAAGGCCTGGCTATCCTGCTTACAGCCTATAAGACATCGTCAATCTCACACATGGAGTTTTAATCAGCACCTAAAGATGTAACTACAGGGCATGAAGAACCTTTTCTTGCATACAGTATTTAGTCCTCAGTCATGCCTCATCTGTTCATCCAAAAGGATGTCTAAAAGCAAAAGTTATCCAGTCTTGCTCATCCACAAGGAGGATCCAAAACAAGTCTTGATTACAATCCACTTCCGAGCTCCCAACCTGTTTTCAATAGCCAGCTTTTATCTCTTCTACTGAAATCCTACTACAAACTACTCTGTTAACTTTGCCAGACCTTTCCCTGGCTGACTAAGCTTTCACTGGTCCCTGCTCTCAGCCTCCCTTGTGAACTTGGTTCTTTGCCTGACTAGTTTGCACACCACCACTTGGGAGAGGCTGACAAGTGAAGACAAATTCTTCAATTTCCCAAGACGAGCACAGCAGCAGCACAGAGCATGAAGGTATGACACCTGCCAAGCTTGACTCAAGTGTAGATTTTGACAGAAGCCTTTCCATTCCTATTTGGTTTTGTATGTACCATAACCTCTAACATTATCAGTATTCCCGCAGCCTAGTTTTGATGCTATTATCCGAAATCTAACAACGTTTGGGTACCATGCTGAGAATATTCACATAGAACTTTCTATTACAGGTGTTTTACTTTCCTAGTCAGAGACTAACTTGGCACAAGGTATAGCATACATTGCACATTTGATTGAAAAAAGGTAATTCCTTTTTTTCTCTTAGTCCTAAGCTGGATCAGCAAACAAAACAGTTTCTTCCTATAACTGCATAGGTGCTAAATCAGGTACAGTGGAAGCAGAAGGAATCCAAAGCTGGAGGGGGCTGCTGTGGCAGTGCTGGGAGAGCAGCAGCTTTTTTGGTGCAGTACATAGGAACATCACAACAACCAACCTCACAATCGCTCCCAAATTTTCAGCTTGAATACTGGCAGCTGGTTAAGTCAGAGTTAACTGAGGTGAGGAAGTGAAATACCTTTATCGAGACATCATACAAAGTACCCGGGTATCAATGTACGCTGTGAAAAGTGATACAAAAATCTTTCACATGACAGCACAGATCTGACAGCCTAAGATGACTTCTCAAAGAAGAACAAAAGAAGCTGACAGTTAAGGAAAAGCAGACAAGGATCACTCTACTCTTTTAGATAAGCACAGTCACTTCCAGCTTTTCTTTACTGATGGATACAGGGAGGGGGAGAGGGGGAAAGGGAAGTGGCCGACTCAAGGATGCAACTAGAAGGAGACTTTGAAAAATAGGGGGATTACAAAAACTAAATAAAACAGATTTGTGAAAAAGGCACACAGTGATAGCAAGCAGTATCTTAAAGGCAACCAAAAGCAGAAAACCTACATACCTGAGAAATATCTCTACTTTTTCAACTGGCAATCAAGTTTGGCAAAATTACAAGCCCCATACTAGCAGGTTCAGAAATCAAACGCATCAGCACACATAACCAAATTTAAAACAATTAAGAGTATGAAAGTAGCCCTACTTACAAAAGAAATAAAACTAAGGCTTCACATTGTACATTTGGCAATCAATCAACTTTAGATTTCTTCTTCCTTTTTCTCTGAATTCCTTGAATTGTAAAGTTATAACATTGCACTCACCACAGGTGTTTGGCAATGCTAGGAGGGAAAACCAAAAAAAAACCCAACAACAAACCACAAAACAAACAAAAAACCCCAGTACCTGTGTGATTTTATTTTTTTTTAATACAGTTTTAGCAGATCATTTTAGTATAATGGAAAATTCCATTATTCCTATTGAAAACTCTCTGTAGTTTTAATTGCAGAAATTAATCTTCTAGTCTCAACTCTGTATAGAGACTGTTCACAATACTATAATTTGCTGCTGCAGTCACTGCTTGTACACTGAGAATAAAACTTATCCAAAACAACAGAGAGGCTCATCTGTCTCCAGAATATGAGGAGGATAGTAATTCTCCATAGAAATATTGTGCTTTCAGTGCCAATTCAGCATTTTTATTTCTTCTGCACCATTATCTATATTTCAGCTATCTCTCACATAAAACCTTTATTTCAGAGAACATGGCATGGAAACTCTCAGAGTTAAACATAAATGCATCTCCCTCAAGACATTAGAATCTTCTTGTCTATTTTAAGCATAGCACACTCCAAGGTATCTCAACAGACAAGCAACAAAAGACAAAGCACACTTTTTTAGCCTGCCCTACAACCTTCACCAGGGCTGTGTTATAAATAACTCACACAGGTACCCAGCAGGAAAAGGACACATTAAGGAAAAAACGAAGGTAACTAATATCTACCCTGTTGATGAGTCAGTATTTAATCTTGAAATGTTTTTCCTTCTCACTGTTTAGTAATATGTGTGCCACTGTCATAAAATTGTTTCTTTATAGTCTGAGGATTAAAAAAATCCCCTCTGAAGTATATCCATAAAGCTCAGATTGAGCTGAGTAATTCTGAAAACAAAAAAAAAGGCACTGCTTTCAAAAGTGTTTTATCTAATATCTTTGTCAAAATACATGCTTTAGCCCCCTTTCTTTCCTACAGAACAGACAAGAAGTAATTCTGGTCTTTGGTATAACTTATTCTTGTAGCACTCAGTATTAGCACCTTGTCAGAGGGGAAAAAAAATATTTAAACTAGGGTACATCTGCAGCAGAAGTAGAGAGAGCAGAAACAACAGAAACAGAGTGGGTATGTCAGTGACCACTACACATGACACTTCAAAACAATCTCTTGCTCATGATATTCTTGTCTGGATGGTTTTTGGGAACCAGCAGTGGTGCAGCAGGGCCAATCATCCTGCCCTGCATCACACTGATTCCTGCCACTTCCGTTTATTCATGCTAAGTTTCTTCCTCTGACTCATTACCTGTACAGAAGAGAGGACAGAGGAGGATGCGCTGCTTGCATTAATATTCTGTCATTTGACACCAAATCTTCACCACACTTACTAAAACATCATGTGAGCACTCTTAGAGCACTCAGTGTAACCTCAGTAAATCATCTCTGCTTCCTGAACACACTTCTGCACATATTTTGAATTAGTCAGTAGTGGTAAAAAACTAACAGAAGCCACATCAAAGGTAACACGGATCATTTTAGAGAATTTTTTCCCAACGACAACAAAAAACAAACAAACAAACCCCAGCAACCACTCAGTCATTGTGAAGATTTGTAATAACTGAGGTAATTGTTAAAAGTTGAGAGAGGTTGGAAAGTGGTACAATTCCCTGCGGCAATGTAACAGCAACGATTGTAGAAGAAACAGCTTATTATAAAAAAAAATGCTGTCAAGAATCAGGTTTGTAGCATGAGAAGGAAACTAGAAATCCAAATGGGGATGTCAGATGGTTTGAGGCTAATGGTAAACACAGAGCAGGCTCTGTGGTCAACAGGATAGGGTCCAAGCATACCGTCTACAAGATACTTCTGGTTCTCTCCTTGCATAAACTTCCAGTCAATTATTCATTTTAATGGCTTCTGTATCATCCTGAAACCAGCTAAGCTACCTATGCAATGCAATGAGGAAAGATGGCTCAATTGGCTCTGCTTAAGAGTCAGCACCTTACTCTTCGTAACTTTGAAAGATGTGGCCTGATGAACCAAACCAAATTAAGTGACACCCAGGACAGCAGCCTTTGTGGAAGGCCCATTAGGCAAGAGTAGCCAAACATACATGAATAGCTTTGCCACTGAACAATACAACTCAGCTTTTTCCAGTTCTTTCAGTCTCTCTGGTTAGCTTCATTTTGCTGAAAGCAGTGACCATCTTATTTCTGTGAGAACTATTCCAAGTCCTTGACTGCAATCTGTCTGACAAGAAACATTCTCAAAGTGTCTTTCAAGTGTGGAGTAGAGATGTTCAACAACTTAGCCATTTGGGATTTAGTTTGTAACTTCCTGCATTTGCTCCAACCTGTTTGATGATTTCTAGCAAGTAAAGTTAATAAAATTTACAATCACATTAGTACATTTTTCCTAGCAGACAGACCAAGTCTGGACTTTCACATGCAGAAGTAGAGCACGGAGCAGAGAAGTTATGCCCTGGGAACTGACAACAGTTGTACATTTCCTCCCACTCCCTCCTCTTTGAAAAACTCTGTCTAGTGCCATTTGGCACCTTTCATACCCAAGCACTTCCTTAAGTAGTAAGCATCTACTTTTGTAGTTGTAGGCAATAGCAAGCTGCATTTTATTTCCAGGGAAGCATATAGCTTACATGAGCCAGAGGGAAACACCTGCACCTCTCTGGTCTTGGCATGTTCATGGCTGCACATCAGAACAAAACACAGTTGATGTCAAAGAGCCACAGGTGCAGGAAGCCTGCTCCAGTGCTCATTTCCACAATATCCTTTTAAAAGGACAGCTTATGCTTTGCTAACTACACTTAAGAGAGCTGCTAACTACTCATATGATGTTTTCTCTAACATATGTTTTAACTAAATGCCACTATAAAACTACAGTTCGAGAAATACAATATGCCATGCCAAGAACCTGACTTACTCTTCTTTAAATTTAGTCTTCAGAAACTATCTGTCCTGTGACAGCAGGAGCAATACTGCTTGTCTAAGTCAATTAGAAGTTTTGCTGATTTATCTCATTCTCTACTATGCTATTCAAAGTAAAGTCTATGAGCTAAACTATCATTCTAACACAGAAGGAGCCTTCAGAAGGTTTTGAGATACTCTTCTACCAGTTCATTAGTATGTAATGCAAAATACAATTGAATTGAAATGCAAAAAATAATTTCATGTTTCAGGGAATTTTTGCCAATTAATACTGAAACCCAATCACTCATTTACTGAAACTGACTTCTCCAAAACTAAACAACATACTGAAACTAATACTGAAGCAGTGATTTCTCATCTGATTATTTCTCATGTATTATTTCCCTGGGGACTCCTTACCTTCGTTAAAGTAAATCTAAAGCTAACATTTTTCTAAACATAAGTACAAACCCTACAGCAGCAGGAAGACCATCACAGTCCTACATCCGTCTGGGACAAGCAAGCCCAGTAACTGTCCAGGGAGCACGCATCAGAGGCATTTTAAACCAAACAGGCTGATTTTTCCATTTGCGTCAATAAGTGCACGTTCATCCATGACCAGAGGGCCTAAGAGAAGGCAGGAATGCTTAAAATCGTCACCTGTTTTTCCACTGCTTGTCATAACCTCTGTCAAAAGAAGCAGAAAACTTCATTAGAAGGTACTTGCTCAAAATACAAGCAGTGACAGTCTGTACAGGACAGAAGGACGTAAGTGAAGAACAGAAGAGAAACTTGTCCTATGTCTGTGTCAGAAAATAAGTAGGAATATACCGGAAATGTTGGGTAGCAGAGCTGAGATCATATAAATATTTTCTAAAAAACCTCTTATGCTACCAAGTGTGGAACAGATATTTATACTACAGAATGATTATACTACACCTCTGAAATAGAAATCAATAGCTACCAAAAGGAAGTTGCCATAGGAAGTTCTAAACAGATTCCTGCTGCAATTCCAGCATAGCACAACTACTAATTCAAAATTTAACCAAAAGAATCAATGCTATTTGAACATCCATGCTGACTTGAAAACTCAGTGAGATACCCGATTTCTGCATATAAATGCACACACAGACGCATACAATCAAGAAATGCAATAGCGTGTCCATGCTTAAGATCACTTCAGAAATAGCAGTTGTACAATGCAACAACTGCACCAGTATTATTACTTTGAAATTCATAATCTGCTTTTCAGATGCCAGCAAATACCTCAAGGCAATCTTTCTCAATGTTTGCTTCTTACTCTGCAATGTTCTGACTTTTTTCCTTCACAATACAGCACACTTCTCTTAGAAGCAAAAAAACACTCTTATTTGAGCTAAAACCCAGCTTCAGAAAGCATCACAACAAAGTATGAAGCTGGAGACAGAGGCATTTATTAATGACAAACATCTTTAGTAAATATGTCCACTCACAAGTAACAAAGTACATTTTGAATCTTATATCTAAAGCATTTTAAAATATACATAACTATAGAAGAACGTTTGCCAAAGTGGTTTTGGCACACAAAGGAGGAGATGGATACTGAGCATGCATCCTCTGTTCTAGGTCAGACAGAAACGCTAATCCATCTCCGAGCTCTGGCTGACAACGCCAGACAGCAGACGCCTTTTTGGCACAGTTATCACATCTGACTCTGAAGAAAAGCACACCTCTCAAAAAGGACTATCATCACACCCTTTCAATTTTCTCTTACCTTAACAGCATGTAACAACCATTAGCAAATACCTGTTTGAAAAGTAACTTTTTTTTTTGAGGAAACAATCACAAAAAGCTTGATCTGTCACCAGGGTGACCTGTCACTATGCAAGACTGTCCCTATTTCAGTGGGATAAATCACAGCCTCAGTTTTTCATGATCCCACTCCGCTAGCTTGCAACAGTGCAGAATAACATTTCTTAAGCACTTTGGCAGTCTCCAAAACAGGCACCACTGATACACACCACCTTATGGCAAGGACTCACATTGTGCGCACTGCTCACTTTAAACATCAAGACGACGAAAACTATGCCCAAGCAGTACCTGACACAAAGGAGGTACAACTGCTGGATTCAGATTTATTCACTATTTACCATATCCCGTCTTGCCAAGTGAAAAAAACCCAGCCAAACAGCTCTTCCTCCACAGCTGTCCATTCCATCTACTCCCTAGCAACATCCACAGGCACCTTCCCAAGGTGCTCTTCAAGCTCATGAAATCTCTTGAAAGATACTGCCCTTTTTTAGTCTCTCAGATGAAGCTCTCGATGATTTAAGCAGTCTACTGGTGGGTAGGCAAATACCTATCAAGACAACTAGTATTAAATACTAGTTGTTTCCTCAAATCCACCTTCCTATATCAATCTGACTCTCTCAACAAAGAAGATAAGCTCTGGAGGACTGGAATTTTATTCTATTGCTGCAGTCCAGCAGCAGGAACAACCAACGTTTCAATTCTGGAAGAGTGCAGAGAAAGCTATTGCTCCTATTCCTGGCAAGAGCAAGCAGTTAATCTTCTAATTTTCCCTGAAAAGAGCGGCAGAGAATAAAAACTCTGCAAGTTGATCAAGTACCCACCACAGTGGGTAAAACAAACTGCCAAGTGACATTTAACAGGATCCCTGCAAAGGAATGCAGGGTCATGGCACACACGATCTTCCACGATGATTTATTCTTTTTAAAAGTTGTAAAAATCAGGGGATAAAGTAGGTGGTCATGTCACTCTTCATCTAACAAGTCTGCGCCGATACAGTGCACTGAAGTAGACAAACTTTCATAACAGCATTGTAAAAATCCACACAAGTATCAGTAACTGATGGATGACTGAGCTGTGCTTGGAAACCGCTACTTACTCCTTCTGCACAGGCAGGAGGAAAAAATGCAGCTCACTGAAAACCTTACAGTTCTGCAGATGAGCTTGTTTGCTCCCCATCTGTTCATGCCCTTTTGGTCTCTGTTCAAACTGGAAGAACACCCTCCGGAGAGCGCGATCCCCAGGGTGCATCAGGTTTCTGATCCACACTGAATGCCTGGTCAGAGCTTGCCTGTGGAGAATGTTTTAATTACATCGTGCTGGAGTTTGGCAAGAGTCCTGCCATTTAATTAAACAGCCGGTTTTTGAGGCAAAGCTCACAGCAGAGCAGACAAAGAGACACAGAGGCCTGATGATGTGCTGCATAGCAGCACTTCCCCTATGGCCCAGTGCCTACTTTGTAAGCAGTACTGATCTACCAGGAATACATTTCACATCTCTGGATGCCTACAATCAGGCTAAATGGGGTGGTCTACACCCAGGAGTACAGAAACCACTCACATTTTCCACGAACAGTGAAAACCATAGTTGACTGACTTCATGCACATGAGAGCTGTATAGCCAATATTAGGAAAAGATGATTGAGATTCTTCCTAATTGCCTTCTCCCATGAAGAATGGTCCACAGAGTAGCCATGCCACCAGATTTCCCCAGACACTTACAAATCTAAAGCCCAACAGGAAGATAACAAAATGGCAAGCATGATGGTCAGCATTTTTTAGGTATTTTACCTAGAAAATAACTTTTTTCTGATTTTACAGAGAAAGGCTGGCACTATTACAAGAGTTTAAAGAACCCTCGCTTTAAAATAGAATCCCTTCCTCTGCTGCCAGGTCTAAAAGATAATTTTAAAACTTCATTCCTTAGATCAAGTATTCCAACTTCTACTTTCAGTCACTATTTTGCTACCCATCAGTGATTTATAGCCCTCTGAACATTTGTAGACGAACAAAGTATGACTCCCCAGAAGTAGGCAGTAAGCACATCCACCCAGAACATCTGTTCTACCTCTGGGAAACGAGACCCATTTCTAGTTTCAGTCCTGAACACAACAGTCTTAAAGGTAGTCTAACGTGGAAGACAGCATTCCCACTTTCTCCAAGCACTCTAGTAGCAATTTCCTACAGATGTTCTGGTTTAGATCAATATTGCCATTCTGGCCCTCTAAACAGGATCTTTTACACAGGTTCTAGTATTCTTTTGTTGCACATACTTTCCCTGATGTAGAGTAGCCTTTCCCCTGCCTCCAGCTACACGCTATACCATGCTGATAATCCATGGTCAGTTTAGACTCAAGCAATACACTCTTGATCCCGCTCCTCAGCTGTCTCCAATCAATGAGATGCCCAATAAAAATTTTACTGTCACGGCCTCCTCCCTGCACGAGTCAGCATATTGCACCAGTGAGTTCAAGCCATTTCTGCTTTTACCACTTCACAAAGATCTGTCTGTATAGTGTGTTATGGTCCTTTTGCAAGCAAGGATGCTTCCCATTGTTACACACATTGCTGGCTTATCCAGCTCCAAGTCAATAATGAAAATGTTACACAAGACAGGTCTCTGAGAGAACAACAGTAACATCTTTATTGTGGTAACTCCCTCTTGAAAACACCTTACTATATGCTCTTCACATCAACCAAAGTTTTGCTCACTCGAAGACGCATCTCATTGCAATATCCATTTTTTCCCCCTCAACAGGAGGCTGTATCAGAGGATTTAATTAAATGTACAAAGGCAAGGCTAATGCAGCCAATCCCATCAATTGCCTTACCCTTCAACTAAAAACAACCCACCCTTGGCAAGACAGCATCTCTCATCTGAGTTCACATTTAACTTGTGTTTGATCTCTCACTTCCAAAAAAACACAGAACTGGAGAAGAGGAAAATCAAGCCTGTTACCTGACACAATTATTTCCCATTGAGCACTTAATTTCTCCCTTCTCCACTCAAATCACCATCATCTGCCCCCCATCCTGAGATGCTACCAGAAAACCAGTGCTGTACAGTTTTGTTTTCTTTGCAGTTTTTACCGTAGTAAAGAGATCTTTTGCCCTCTACAAGAGAGACTTTACCACCCCAGGCAGCACAGGGATTCCAAAGGAGGGCTGAAGGGTCACACAGGCAAACAGTGAGTGAATTTTGTTTCCCTAGAGCTCTCTAAAGGCCTGTGACATGCAGGCTCTGCACAGGCTGGCCTCACTACTTGAGAAAATTTGGTCTACAATGGCAGTAGCACTTGCACACTCAGAGGCTAATGCCTTATCCCAGCTTTGCCAGGACTACTGGTGGTAGGAGAAAAGCAGGTGAAGCAGCAAAGAGCTGCAGCAAGCCTGCAGGTACTGGCCAGTAGAAGACACTGTCCTTTGGAAGGAGCACTTCCTTTCTGAAGCATTAAACAAACAATCCAAGGCAGAGTTTCCTTTCATTAGGGAACTAAAACTGATGTATGCTTGGTTTTGATACAGCTTTACATCAAAATTCAGCTTGAGGAAAAGTTTGAAAACCTAACCCAGCAGCATTATGTTCAACATAATGACAACCATTACCACAAGCATTGCAAAACCTTACAGCTCCCTATCTGTGAGCTGCCAATAACTAAACTTTCTTTGATAGTATTTGGAGAGAAAAGTAAGATGTGACAAATCCATTTTCAAAGGTCTCCCTCCCTTTACAAAATTTATACCATTTCAACCTAAAGCAAAAAAAAAAAAGTATAACAGTTACCACCAAGAATCCAATGTCAAGTGAAGACTTACATGGCTGATTTATTGTCCAACCCTATAAAAATGAACTTGAACTTCTAAGTCAGTCAACTAAGATTTATACTTGCACATGTAAAAATTGAAAGCTAAGCACGCAAAAAAACCCTCCAACAAATCCCAACAACTAAGCCAATAACAGCAATAATACCTGTAGCTAAAATAATTGAAATGCTATGAAAGTCAAGCTACTTGCTTTAAGGCTAAACCATGTTTTTAAGAATATCTGACCACATATATACATGCCCCTAGGGTATATATACCATATACAAGCCCTGTAGTGCCTCAAACATATGAAAAACTTTGTATGTTTCACCATGAGAACTCATTAAATTGAGCAGTTTCCAAAGTACCTCACAGGGAAGATGCGAGGTTGGACTGTCAAGCACAGTGCATGTTCAAACAAAAATTTATGGGAATTTGGAAGCTTTTAAAAGTCTCTTTGCTGTATATACAATATCTGTAGCATGAGTTGTTCTCATGCCAGGGTTGTATTTTTCTAAAACATGGTAGCAAACACTAAATTTCAAATGTAATCCACTGTGACACACCAGATTTTCAGTTCTTATATGCACAGTCATTTTAACTCTGAAGAGACAGGCACGTTTAACAAGTAGACACTAAAATACTCCACAAAAATCCCACTACCTACAGGCTGCCAAAATTCACATGACTGCAATGACTTCAAAAGACAACTAAAGACACCTTGAAAGCTGATACGCATTGTAAATGCAACTACTCCTGTCACAATTAATAACAACAGATTATTTTTCGCCATCTGTTTGAAAATGATACGAAGTGTATTCCTGGGTCATCAGGCCAGTAATTTCCATTCTACCTAAGCAAGAGGCAAAAGGGTGCCCTGATGACATTGAGCAAACTCTTTTTTCTGTACACCACATTTTACATAAGGTTTCTGGAATGTGTTTCCACCAAGGACCACGACCAACTTGCTACGTGTAGAGTAGAGAGAAGTACTGTGGCAGGCAACACAGAAAACAGCTGAAGTAAACAGAGGAACACATTTGCTTATACAAAACCCTACACCACTTAGGGCCAGCAAGGCAGCGGTGTCAGATCTCATCTCAGAAAGTTCCTCCTCTCAATCTCCTTCCATCAAAAAATTATTTAACTACATATGACGAATGACATGCATTGTTTGGCTACCAGCTTTTGATTTGTACTTACAGTTGACTCAGAACCATCAAAAGTTCTAACTACAGTCTGACTTCATAATGGGTTACAGTATGCTTAATGCCACACATTCCCTTCCTGGCTTACAAACTCACTCAGAACCAGTCACAATGGCTGTCTGCATTCCAATGTCAACTTTTATTTTTAACATTAAGAATCTATATGCTTATATTTCTTTCATTTTAAAGGTTTGATTTTTCATTAAAGGACAGCATCTTTTAATCTGACCTTTTTAAACCATAACTGAGTTACTAGATGCAAATTATTGTGATAATTAGTATTACTAACACTTCACAGTCTACATATCCTTAGGAGCCCAGCAACACTATGTGCATTAAAAGCTACCCAAAGACACCTGCATAGAAACAAAAACTGCTACAATGAATGCTAAGTGTTCCCTGTAACTATTCTGCCTTCAGAAAAACATACGCCTAAGACAGAGTTCTTCATTGTATTTGTAAATACTGGGGTCCCTGTAGTTATCCATATCACCACAGAATCACAATCATTAGGAGGATCTTAGAAGAAAAGACCTCTAAGATCATGAAGCCCAACCATGAACATAACATTGCCAAGCACAGTATGAAACCACGTTCCCAAGTGCCACCTCTACATGTCTTTTAAATACCTCCAAGGATGGTGACTCAATCACTTCCCTGGGCAGCCTGCTCCTGTGATGAACAACTCTTTCTGTGAATAAATTTTGCCTAATATGCATTCTAAACCTCCCTTGGCACAGCTTGAGGTCATTTCCTCTTGTCCTGTCGCTTGTTGCCTGGGAGAAGAGACCAACACCTACCTCACTCCATCCTCCTTTCAGGTAGTTGGAGAGAAGAGTAAGGTCTCCCCTGAGCCTCCTTTTCTCTGGGCTAAACAACCCCAGCTCCCTTAGCTGTTCCTCATAAGACTTGTGCTCCAGACCCTTTATCAGCTCCATTTTCCTTCTCTGGACACACTCTAGCACCTCAGTGTCCTTCTTGCAGTGAGGGCTCCAGAACTGGACACAGGATTGGAGGTGTGGCCTCACCAGTGCCAAGTACAGGGGCACAGTCACTGCCCTGGTCCTGCTGGCCACTCTATTGCTGATACAGGCCAGGATGCCATTGGCCTTCTTGGTCACCTTCAGGCAAAACCATATTAAAAAAAGAGAGGCAACCACAATAACTAGACAACATTTGATGCATTGGTCAACTGTACAACTGAACAAGCAAATCCCTGGGAAGGACAACAAATTGCTATCAGGACTTAACAGAGACTGCTCTTAGCTTGAATAGCAGAGGTCTTAAACGCCTAGAAAGACTGCTTAAGCCTCTGGGTCCTGTGCCTGCTATAGATGATTTGGACAAGACTACCCACAGAAACAGAAAACTCAAAAGCAAGCCTCAAAGCATGGACCCTCTATCAGAAGCCACAACTAAGCAGAAGAAAAAAAAACAAAAAAAACCCCAAAAAACTATATGATTTGCTGTTAAAACAAGCAAAATATTTACCTTTAGTTTCTCATGGCAGGAAGTCTGAATGCCTACTTGAAAAATTTCTGAAGACTTAGCCACACTGGGAGCCACATTGCTACACCTACTTTAGGCTGTCATTTTCCATGTTTTACAGAATCACAGGATATGCTGGGTTGAAAGGGAGCCATCAGGATCAGCAGTCCAACTCCTAGCCCTGCACAGGACATCCCAAGAAGCACACCATGTGCCCAAGAGCGTTGTCCAAATGCTTCTTGAACTCTGTCAGGCTTCATGCTGTGACCACTTCCTTGGGGAGCCTGTTCCAGTGCCCAAACACCCACTGGGTGAAGAACCTTTTCCTAATATCCAACCTAAACCTCCCCATACACAACTTCAGGCCACTCCCTCGGGTCCTGTCACTGGTCACCAGAGTGAAGAGATCAGTGTCTGCCCCTTCTCTTCTCCTCATGAGGAAGTTCTAGACCGTAACGAGGTCTCCCCTCAGTCTCCTCCAGGCTGAACAAACCAAGTGACCTCAGTCATTCCTCTAATTATTTCTTAACAATTTTGGATTTATGTATGAAGCAAGAAACACATCTTACCATTACATTTGTGGAATTTACCCTGGCAATTCTCTTACTGGCTTTTATTAAAACTTTATCTTCTATGTGAATCAATCAATAAGTGGTAAATCATGCAAGTACTTTAGCTTTTAATAAAGACCTGGCATTTAATTAAAAAGTAGTTGGATAGCTTCTGTATTTCCAGAATTACAAAATCAATAGTACACCTAATATTCAGCACACACAGATGAAAAAGTCCTCAGGCCAAAGTTTCCTCTCTGCTTACCATGAACAAATTTCCCTAAAGTAGGCTTCCTCCATTTGAATCACCTTTTACAACAGTTTGCCAATTTAAGATGAACAGTCAGTGTTTCCAGGTCCAAGTTGCTCCATTTAATCCAGAGCACTAACGCAGATTGCCTGATGTGGGTAGCAGAGCCGTGCTGACACACCTGCCGGTATCCAACATCCAGCTACCAGAAGCTGTCCATGCCAGGACACACAAAACACGAACAAACGGGCTGGTAACAAGAATACTCCTTGAGAAAGAGCAGCAGAGGCTGACAGGATTCAGCTTTTAGTAAAGTAACTAAAATATTTAGAGTATTTAGTGTTCTCTTTTTAAGAACATAGACCAGAAGAGAGCAACAGTCCTCATTAGGCCTAAAGAGAAATATGACCTAAAGAACAAGTCAGAAAAAAATCAAGCCATTACTACCAGATATTTGTTTAGATATGGAGCATCCTACCTTGTGCTGGGAAAGGCCCTCAGTCTGGATCAGCCCTCTACTGCAGGAAATGCTCACCATACAAAAAACAGTATTCAGGAAAAGAAAGCCTAAGCAGGATTAGATAATTACAAACAGAGACAAGCAAGTTAGGCAGCTTTGAGTAACAGCTGTTGTCAAGCTACAAAATCTGCTTTTTGGGGGATTCTGCCAATAATCACAGACAGTAAATGTGTCCATTTGCCTGTCTTCTATCCTTAGCAAGGAGGAAACAGACACTGCAATTCTATTCTTTTTTTAAACCCCTGGAATGGCTTCAAGTCCATAAAGGAATTCTGCACAAGTTATTTGAAACTGACAGACCAGACCAACTTTAGAAATTTGCTGAAGCAGCAATGTCCATTAGCAACAGAATTTCTTCCCATGCAAAGCTTCTACATGGAAGAGGATCACAGTTTAGATAATTACACCAGCAACAAATGGATTCTCCAATGTTACTTCACCTGATCTGAGGAAGCCATTACAGACTACATTTGAAAATGCCCTTTTCTCTGTATAAACCAAACTAAATCTAAAGGGGTTATACCTATATCCAGCAGGTAGATTAGCTCTCACTCTCTATTCACCCTCAGTTTAAAAGGTAGTCTCATTGTTCTGAAATAGAGACTTTCAGAAGAACAAGGATACTTTCTGCATGCAAACAGACTCACAGTCATTCTCAGTGAAAGTTGCCCCAGTTAGTCCCACCCAGTCCAAGTCAGGCCTTGGAGCTACAGCAGGCCCATGTGATATGAGCAAAGTATTTAAGAAAAAGCTATTTCAGGGTAAGATGAACTCAAACAACTATATGCTTCAAAGCTTTTACTGTAAAAGTGTTTATAAAACCCATCCCTTATTGAGAGCTATTGAAAACAGATGAACAATAAAAATGCTTTTGCAGGAAAAATAAAAAGCTTGGAAAAAGGCAGCTTTATTTCGTATGGTCCATAAATCGAATAGCTAGAGATGTACTATACGTGCGACAAAACTCCATTTCCAAAATACTAGAATGGTCCTTCATAGTTCAATGCAGATTCAGGGAGCTTCAACTAATTTTATCACCATGAGAGGAGTAGATCACACAAGTAGGTTAATACAATGTCACTCAGCAAGGTTGCACTATTGGAATAGGGCTAGAAAAGCAACATTATCTATCTAACAGTCCACCCATCAAATTGAAAGGCTAAGAAAATAAGGTTTCTTCAGACTGGAAAAGAGAAGGCTTTGGGGTGACCTAGGTGTGGCCTTCCAGTACTTGAAAGGAGACTACAAGAAAAATGGAGAGGAATTTTTACAAGGGCATTTAGTGACAGGACAAGAGGAAACAGTTTCAAACTGAGGGTAGGTTTAGGTTAGATATTATGAAGAAATTGTTTCCTGTGTGGGTGGTGAGGTTGCCCAGAAACGTTGTGGCTGCCCCATCCCTGGAAATGTTCAAGGACACGTTGGATGGAGCTGTGAGTAATCCAGTTCAGTGAAAGGTGTCCCTGTCCATGGCAGGGGAGTTGGAACTAGATGATCTTTGGCCCTTCCCACTCAGGCCATTCTGTGATCAAACAGCAAGCAAAAAACAGACTCACCCTCTCTAATGAAACTTCTCATATTGCTGCTGCTCCAAGGCTCAACCACAAGGTGTCAGAAACAAATGTTTTTAGCTAACTACAGTGACGAATGATCACAATTTGCAGGATTTTATTTTTAAAAATGAAAGATGACTTCAGCTTTTCACTTCTACTGACTACTGTAGTCAGGAGAATTGTAGTATCTCAAATAAGGAGCAGTGAAGACCTAACAAGAAAAGAGCACCCCTGTATCTCTCATTCCTGCTTCAGATACCAGTCACACCCCTAAAGTATAAAATTCTAGCTTACAGATTTTGTCAATTAACTCTTCACATGGCTCTATTAAACTATTCTGTGTTCTTAAGTCACTAAAGGTTACTGCAAAAGATAGGACACCAGGCTACAGGGGTCTTGTTTCACTCAGTTCATGTATTTCGGGCTCCACACAAAGGTACTCCCAGGAGCATCTTTAGAGAAAGCAATCTTGTCCAAACAGCCCTTTTCTTCCAATTCCTACTTCTGCCACTGCTGATAACTGCCATTGAGATTTTAATTTAAATCATGGGGGACACACAGAAATACTGTGCAAATCCTGGGCTCTCAGCCTGGAGAGATGACCATCACCTACACAAACAATACACAACATTTCTTAGGATAAAAGCAAAGCATTAGTATTTAACTCCATGACATAAATACAGCAGCACAACATGCAGAGTTCCTCTCCAACAGGAACCCATACAAAAGAGTACTGCTCTGAAGGACAAACCCTCGGATGCTACATTACAGGAAGGCAAGCAGTCCCACAGCAGCACACTCCCACAGGTCAAGAACACACCTTGGGTTAGGAGATCCCAATGAATCCTAAGGAATCAATCACCATTTAAGTTTAGCATCAACCAAAACCAGAGATGTTGAAGTCTAAACAGCATTTTTACATCATACATGAGCAAACAACATTTTAAGATAAAGGTAGTACTTTGCTATGAATGAGGCATAAAGTACTTTGCAACAATTTATCTTATTGTCATTAAACATTCAAAGAAACAACAATTCTAGTTTGTTTACTATGGCCAAATGCCCAGATTTTTTTCACACATCTGTTTAACCTAAAAATTGAACAGTTTAGGCTGCAAGAAAGCAGAAGGCTGAAAATGCAAACTTTGCCTTGAGGTGAGAGGACTTGCAAACTTGGTAGGCCATTTATCTTTACAGCAACATAAGAGAACTTTTGCCAAGATTCTAGATTTCAAATCAGTTGAGACAGTACAGGATTGTCCAATATCTTACATCAATTTCCTCACTTAGATAGAATATCTGTCCTTAGCATCCCCCCCACTGTCATCTGCAACTCTACTCAGCACAAGAAAATCATGACCATTTATTCTACTAAGTGAAAGTGGGAGAAAATCCTGCCTACAAGTTTTCCTGCAGCTCTGGCACCTTCTTGAGAACTCACCTACAGATTATTGAGACTTTGGAGGAGAGAAGTAAAGGTTTCTCGCTTTTTTAGTTGATAAACTGGTTCTGAAACTCTTGCATCATTTCCCCTCTGCTTTTCTGGAATGAAAGAGCCTT
Source organism: Ptilonorhynchus violaceus (assembly GCA_013397565.1). Lineage (NCBI taxonomy): Eukaryota > Metazoa > Chordata > Aves > Passeriformes > Ptilonorhynchidae > Ptilonorhynchus > Ptilonorhynchus violaceus. The sequence goes on along the minus strand of VZRJ01001475.1, from coordinate 48,273 downwards.
GATCCAGTTGTGTCACTAGATTTATGAGGAATGTGCAACACAAACCCAGTGGGCCGCAAGGCCCAGTTCTGTCACTCCTAAATTTTCCTTTGCTGCAGAGGAGTTTGCTGGCTGCTATAATTTAGTTGGCCTTTCCTATTTCCTGTGCCTCTCACAGACAATAAACAGAAATATTCCAGACATTACTTTTTGTCTGGATCCCAAGAGGCATTTCCAAAACAACACAAGCACTTGCAGTGCCCACTCTCCCACACTTCTCCTGAAAACCACACAGCAGAAGAGAGATACTCATCTGAAGAGACAACCGTGCCATTAAGCAAGGCAAGAATAACCTCTTAGCCACTTCATAATTTACTCAAAAGTGATTAGGAGGTGTAAGGGAAAATTCTTCAGGATGTTAAAAACTTCTGGCCAGTCTGAACTACACCAATAAAGAAAAAAGCACTACCTGAGCTGCATAGAGTCAACAGCAGTTGCCACCAACCAACCATCTGCACGTGGTAACATACCCAAGGTTTTACTGACTTGTCATACAGTTATTGAACTAGGAGGAACTGTTGCCAGATTTTACAAGAGGGCAGCAGGCAACTGGATTAACTGACTGTAAGGATCAGAGAATCAGAGACAACTGATCTTCATCTCTCAGAACACACTAAGGTGAATCCGGACTGCTCTTGAAGGAGCAACACCAGATTTGACCCAAAATTTCAAATGAATTCCTTTGGCAGCTTCTGGATGGATTCCTTATCTGTTCTGTTTTCAACTTCATTCAAACATTCAAAGCCCTAGCTGGAAAAATTGTAGCATCTTTCTTACCTATCCTTAACTGTTTCTAACATAGTTGCAGAGCTTCTTAGCAGTTCACACAGCAAGACAGCACAGAAAGTAATTCAAGTGGCAAACTCTCTTTAAAAATACTTTTGAAAGCCTTTGTGCCACTTATCTAAACGGTGTTATCTATCCATACAATGTTACCCAAATCATAAATCCATTATCCTTCAGAATAAATCCTTGTAAGTGGCAAAGCAACGACAAAACATCAGATAGGAAGAGTTGTCCATTCACAGTTCACAACCGATGCAATCTCTTGCAAAAAGTTTTCTTATGTCTAGCACAAAGAGTCAATCTTCAAGGAAAAAAGAACAGTGATACTCTTTCCAACTTAGTTGGCAAGCACTGAAGGATGACCTGATATGCCAGGCCCTTGAGATGCCCTGGACTATTGCCAAACAGGAACGATAATATTAAGCTACTGCACTTCTTTCTACCTATTGCAAAAGAGAAAGATCAAAGTCAGTCCTGAAGTAAATCAAAGACAGCAACAAATCTGTTAAAGCCCACCAAAGCTGTGATGACACAGCTCCACTTCAGAGGAGTTATGCTACCACTGCTCAGATGCAGCACCCCTGTCTCCTCCACCACAGAACAGTCCACCAAAAAATCCTAGGAGAATACCCGGCTTGTTGCAGCTGGTAAGCAGCAAACTAAGAACACATTACATCAATAAAAGAATTTTAATTCACCAGCTTTCAAGAGGGCATAGCCCTACCGAAGAGTAGGGTTGTCACATCTCACTGGGTCACTTCAACGCACTACATTAATATGTATTGACAAAAAGCATTAGTGTTATGGTAAACTGTTTATAAAATATGCAATTAGTTCATTTCTGGTCTGCTGGCAACCAGAATTATCAGGACTCAGCTGATGCATTTCAGAAGATAGCCAGGATTTAATGACTTTCCTGTGCAACTGATGTGGCTAGACAGTCTCAAGGAAAGTAGAGTGGTCTAGTTTCCAGTCTCCTGAACACATTTCATTCTTGCAACACTTGTGCTTGGATTTTTGCATCTTTTTCTTAAGGTGCAACAGTACACTGGACTGTCCCTATCCAAATATTGCATTTTAAATTTTAAAAAGTAACAAAAATACAGTTCAATTCCTCAAATGAAGTATTTCAGAAATAAGCCATCCTTTTTTAGATCACACAAGCCAATGCTGGTCACAGAACACTGAAATCATATTCTCAGCCTTAACTCTTCAAAGCCATTTTACTGGAACCAGATTGAAAAACGCTTTGAAGATGCTTACTGGAATTCTAGAGCTTAAAATTTTAGAAATTCCATTAACCTAGCACATACACTAAGAAGAACTAGGGGCTTGAAGAAAACTCTGAATGCCATTAAAAAAAAAAATGCACTACAACGGTAAAAAAAAGGCCAAAGTATTAACAAGGAACAATCCTCATCTTCAAATCAGCCTAGAGTACCTACCACATGTAAAGTGGGGGAGAAGAGGTGGAACAATTTTATTAGTCTTAGGTCTGACATCCACTGCTACCAGCTAAAGCGCAGTCCCCAAATCCCCTGCATCCCCACTTTATTCAAGAAGTAATAATCTGTATTGGCAACACACATCCAAACACATGAAGATGGAAAAGGATAACAGCACTTCTTGCTCATTACAAGAAGGGTTTTTCATAGAACACTACAGAACCTCAAAGAGATCAAATCTCAAGCAGGTGAAATATAGCACCTGCAAGAACTATGAAGAAGAAACTATGCATACTTTTTACTCCTGAGGAAAGGTAAAGCTCTACAGAGTTGGAAGAAATTGCAAAGGGCTATGGAACAGTTGGAAAAAGCTGACTGCAAAAGTATCACAGAGCAGCACTGCACCATTATCACCCAGTATCTGGAGAGCATTCCAAATCCAAGGGGATTAGAAATCAATGAAAACTCCAAGAATTCTTTGCATCTGCCCTTGAGGTCTCACACTGCTCATTCTGCACCTCTCATCCTGCTATGGGTTACAAACACAAAAAGCAAAAGCAGATTAGTCGCGTAAAAGTGAAAGTAAACCACAGCACACATGTGGTCATGCTGCCTCTACCAGCTAAGGATTTCTGTGAAAGACTGAGGAACTCCATGTCCATGGCAGGGTTCCCTACCCTGCCCTTCCTTACCTGGGCACACAAAGCAGTAGCCTCCCTCATCAGGGCTAGGTTACTACCTTCCAACAGGTGAGCTTGATCTGTCCTATTCATTACAGAGAGTTTTTATATTACAACATGTTCATCATCTCTGGAGAATGCCATCCACTTCAAGACTTCACCAGGCATGATAAAGAACTCATCCTCTACAGAACAGTTGCTTTCAGGTATGAGCCAGCAGACTTGAGGGCTCTCCTCACAAGGCTGTGCAGTAGCCATGTACCACCACTTTCACTCCTTGGTAAACAAAAAATTTGTTCAACTAAAAGAAAAACTTCGAAGAATGAGTTCTACTAATTTTACAGGGATGTTGTCCACATTCCATACCCACAAGCCAGTATCTACAGGGTTAAAGCAAGATTGTGTGAAGATTCTTCTTCTCCCAAGTGCACAGTTAGAGACCTGACCTTGGCTCAAAAATACCTCCTAAATCTACAGAATCCTTCACAATTTGTCTTATATTTCTCAAAACCCTGGATGACCAGCATTAGAAACAAGGCCGTTACCAGTACAACTCAATTAACAAAAAGCCCAGGCTCTGTGTCCTACCTACCACATTCCTTTCAGCCAAGCGCTGATACATCAATTAGGAAGAAAATTGAGGAAAACATGGGTAGGATTAATCAATGCTTAAAAGGCACAAACAGACAAACCACACAACCACTGACAGCCAACTGCCGTGTGAAAGGCTCCTATGTCTGACTAGACTTATTCTGGTTTAGATTCTAATCCTGGGGAAGCTAAACTTCACTTTCTAGGAATGTTTTTGCTCATGTAGGGACTTAATGAAGAAACCCTACACTTCAGTGACAGACATGGCAAGGGGAAGGGCAGAAGATCGTATCCACAGAAGGGCAAGAATTTATTTTCTGTAGAAAATGAGGCCTGGCAAAATGAAAGCAGGAAACCCAGAAAGAAACAGGTCTGCAACATTCACTGTGTCCAACTGCTGCTGCCAACTCCTGCGCTCGAAAAGAAAGGTAAGCAATAAGATTGTTCAATTCCACTTCACTACCTGACACACACTACAGAAACATGTACCATTTTTAAGATGCTGGGCAGTCATTACAGTTCAGCTCTTGGGGACACAAGTACAACTTGCCATTCAATGTACTGTTATGATGAGAAGCAAATTACAACATCACCAAAGACCTAAATCAAAACAATACTTGAATCAATAAATTCCTGGACAACCAAACAGAAACTAACCCTTCCCCTTATTCAATTTCTGTACTACCTCTTGATAAACTGTAAGCCAATTCACAGTTGGATAACTTCTCAGATAGAAGAAAGTCTCTCACATGGAGCCTCTTAAAACCAGAGTTAAAGCGGGAAAAATTAGTAATTGTTCGAGGGAGAGGAAGTCTCTCATTCACCTTTGTTCCAGTAGTTCCTGGCAAGAGAAATAAATACTCACAGCAAGCATTCGGGTTTTTCCATAAAGACAACCATGCAGGGCAACAAAAGGTACATCCACAGGGGAGTAAAGAGCAATAATTTCCCAAGAGAAATGAAGACATAAGCAAAATATTCTGCTCATGCCTAATGAGTGCCAAAGAAAACTTCAGACTGGACTATGCTGTCTAGTCCATACATACACACGGAAAGAAAAACTGTTTTAAAAAGTCGCCCCTAAAATCTTAAATTGGAACATTTTAATCCATGCACTGTGACTATAGTTCTGATCCCAAAATCTTTCATAGACCTAAATATGCCACAGAATATTTAACCTTTGACCTTTCTAGAAAGCTATCCCGTCTCCCACACAGAACAAATGTCCAAGGAATAAATAACGTTAGCAGGTGAATTAAATTAGAGGTAAGTTTTTGGTACTAAAACCAAAATGTAAAATTCAACTGTCAAGTAGCATCAGACACAGCAATACTCAAAACCCATTGCATTGTACACAAGTTTAGTTTTAAAGAGAAGATTCTAAACCAAGCAGCATTTACTAGCACTTCAGAGGATTAAAAATTAACCATGTCATCTGGTAGTGATTGCTGTCAGACGAAAATTTAAGACAATCATATTTCATTATTTCTCTCATGAAAAGTAAGTCATTTCTTCTAAACTTCAATATTAACCTATCCTTTGTACCATAATTTAAATGGGAGATTTAAATCCTTTTTGATTTAATTCTAGAAGATGTAGAAAGAAGCAAATCTTTACATCAGTAGAATAAGGATTACTGTCAAGTATTTCTACCAGTCATGGATACATCAACTTGAACATGGCAGAAATTATTTCTTATTATTATTAATACGACTTTATTAATTAAAGTAACAATCTTCATTTTCTAGGAGAGCAAAAAAATGTCATCCTGGACTAGCTGTTCTTTCTGAAGCAAGCAAAACTCCACTGAAGAAGTTTTTATGAAAAGTACAGACTATTGCTGCTGCCAGAAACAGCAACAAAAAAACGTAGAGCCAGATTCTACCACCACAACTCTTAGGAGGATTCTTCTATTTTATCTGTTCTCTGCCAAGAGAAAGTGTAGTCATTGAGAAAGAGTGAGTTTCTTTATACAGTGGAAATGAAGACTTCTAGCATTAATAATATAAGGTAAAAGTAAATTATAGCTGCACAACTCCAAACCAGCTGTAGACACAAGTTTACAGAGCACTGTTTAGAGATACTCAACTACTGTAATTACTCAAGCCTTCACACATGCCAGAACTTGCTAGAGCTGAACTCTATTGCTTCTGAAAGCCTGGTAGTACCTTTTTTAAACATAAGCAACCAGCAGAAGTACAGGAGGATCAAGTTAGGGAACATTTAACCAAACTGGAGAGACACAAATGCATGAGCCCTAATGGGGTGCACGTGTAAGGGCTGTGTGATCTGGCCAACGTCACGGCAAGGTCACCCAATTATTGCAGAATGGTCATGGCAATCAGGAGAGGTTCCTGAAAGAACTGGAGAGAACCAAACAAAAGCAAAACACACCCCTATCTTTAGAACAGTTTAAAGGACAGTCTAGGGATCCACAGGCTGGTCAGCCTCAATCCACGAAAAGTGACAGAGCTTCCTGAAAAATACTTCCAAGCCAAGAAAGTGGTTGGGAGACATTAGCATGGATTCATAAGTGGAAGTCATGCTTGACCAACCTGACAGACATCAATAATGACACAACTGGCTCAGTGAACGAGGCGAGTACAGCAAATGTGGTTTACCCTGACTTCAGCAAGACCTTCCAACTTTTGTTTTCCATAGCACCTTCACAGACTAGCTAAGAGTACAGAGGAACAAAACTGAGAATTGACTAACCTGCCAGGCAGAAAGATACTTAGAGAGGTAGGACACGTTACTCTAGAGAAGAGGGGACTCAGACAGAATCCTATCAATGTGCATAAATACTGGAGGGGACAGAGAGTGGAGTAAAGAAGACAGACTCTTCTCAGTCACAGCCAGTGAACAGACAAGAGGGAATAGACACAAACTGAAATACAAGCATTTCCATTTAAACACTGAAGCTTTTTTTTTTCTTTTAAAACCTACAGGTGACTGAGCACTGGAACAGGCTGTTGCAATATCTTCATCTTTGGATGTGCTAAATAAATCTGACTGCACAATATTCTGGGCAACCTACTCTAGTTGGTTTTGTTTTGAGCAGTAGGTTGGATTAGAGATCTCCAGAGGTGTCACTTCCCATCTTTGCATTTGTGTACTTCAGGCTCTGCAGACATTGAGATATGGCCAGGAGTTGATTGGAAAACCTTGTAATCTAATTCTACTGTCTGTACAGATCTCCACTGGCAGTCTTAGTATTCCAAAACAACAAAAATTCCTCTGCAAGAGGCTCTGGAGTAAGAGGACCTATGTTCTCAAACTGTGCTAAAAACAGATAAGGACCTTCTGGCTTGTTGGCTACAAAAGAGTACAATTACACATGAACCTGAGGAGGGTCAGCAACTAGGTATTCTTGACATAAAAGAGCATACTGTTAGCTTCAACTTAATGCCAGCATGGCTAACGGGAATTGGAATCCTTCTGCTATGAAGCTTTTTTATTTATTTTTATGCCTCTTAGTACATCCTGAAGTTTCAAAAATTCTAAAAGCTCAACTTGTAATAGTATATCAACAACTTTGACCACATATTTCAGCAATAGCTTATTGTTTCCATAAGCTTATTTTTAGAAAAGTTATGCAAGACCACACCTGGAGTGGAGACCACAGCACAGGGAAGACATGGACGTGTTGGAACAAGTCCAGCGGAGGACCACAAAAATGATCAGGGTGCTGAAGCACATCTCCTATGAGGACAGCCTGACAAACTTAGGATTGTTCGGCCTGGAGAAGACTCCTGTAAGACCTTATTGGGACCTTTCAATACTTAGAGGGCTTATAAGATGGGGACATACTTTCTACTAGGGCCTGTTGTGATAGGGCAAGGGGTAATGGCTTTAAACTAAAAGATCTAGACCAGATACAAGGAAAAATTACTTTAGTAATTTAGTGAGGGTGGAACACTGGAATAGGTTGCCCAGAGAGGTGGTGGATACCCCATCCTTGGAAACATTAAAGGTCAGGTAGGATGAGGCTGTGAGCAACTTGATCTGGTTGAAGACATCCCTGCTTATTGCAGGGGGATTAGACTAGATGACATTTGAAAGGTCCCTTCCAACCCAAACTACTGTATGATTCCATGGTTAATGCCACAAGAAATTTCTTTATTAAGTGTTAGAGAAAAGGCAAATGAAAAACTGGAATAGAAGTATGTTCTACTAGGTACTACAAAAAAAACCCAACACAGACCTGTTGAGTACATCTGTTGGTGACCAGCTGTTGCCTTTTGTCTTGCCCTCCAGTGGTGAACAAGATCAAGTACTGCCATCATTGCACCAGTGACAAAACAATACAAGAGCCATAAGCACCATAAGAAACTCTCAAATAAGTGCACTTTGTCTTCATCAGTTCCCACAACAGCATTACTATCTCTCAAGGAGAGGATTTAAGCAAAATACTCACTAAGTAATTATTACACAATTAAAGAAAAATTTCCCTCCAAGTTTCTCTATTCCATGCAGCCACTTACACAGAAAGAAGATTGCATGCAACCTGGCAACAACATAACATCAGAGCCTTAAACAGATGGCCTGCTTTTCCACAATGCATGCAGTCATACAAGCAATAAAAGTCTGGACTCTCCACAATCTGACAAGATTACACTTGTAATGTGACAACTAGACTTGATACAAATTCTCCGTCTGCTGTCAAACAAGGTTGTGTGACTCTTGACTGAAAGAGGTTCTTCCTAGTTAACTATCACTGATATTATGCCAGGGTCTCTGGAGTCTTTTTTCTTTCTTAAAAAAACCAACCAAACAAAAAGACAGCCGCCCTCATAATTGCTCCTTTTATAATATCATCTGCAAATTTCATTTGGTGGTTTTGTTTTTTTTACAGGAACAAAGAAGGAAATCGAGGAAGATAATTTTTAAAATAGATTCACAGTAAAGAGTATTAAAACACCTTCCTCCAAGCTAGTATGCTGCTTGAAAAGACTGCAGTATAGCATTACTGCAGCTATTATACACATCTGTACACAAATCCCTGAGAAAGAAAAGTGCCACGTGATTTCAGATGTTGATATGATAATTTATGTACTGCAGACAGGAATTTCCTGATTCAAAATATGGGCATGAAAAAGAGCTTCCTGTTCCTCACTTTACTCCAAGAAGGGTAAAAAAAAAAACACCAAAAGACAACAATTTTTCCCCATTTACTTGTTTAAGGCAGAGGTCACAAAAGTGTATAGGGTGAAGAGACCTCTTTTGCCAACAAATTACTTTCGTTGAGTTTGGATACTGCCACAGAGTTGGAACCTTTTCCTTAAGTACCTGTTCTACCACAGCCAACTCTAGCATAACATCAAGATGATAACACCTCCTTTCTGCTTTAACTCCTTTAAGAAGGTCTCACATAAACCCGTCCTCAATGCCATGTCTGTGCTGGAAGGCACACAAGTAGACTTGGAACTAAAAGGAGGGCTATAACCAGACAGAAAAAACCCAACACAGACCTGTTGAGTACATCTGTTGGTACTGTAGCTTTTCCCCCCAAAGGTTAGCTACAACACTACTAGTTCTCAACCTAAATGCTACTTGAATAACCAAGTCCTGCAGCTCATCTATCCAATCATAAGCTGTACATCTGCATACATAGAAAACGTTGTGTATTTCTTTTTCTCATCAAGAAGGAACAGATTTTACTGGCAGCCCACCACCCATTTTTCAGCTTTTGAAGGTCTCCACTCCTTAATGAAATAGTTGCCCTAATTTAGCAAAGCACATCTCCTGCATTAAAAAATTACTGACTACAAAACAAAGAGCAGAGATAAACCACTTGTACATTTCAGCCTTCAAATGTCATCCGCTGCCTTCTGCCAATCACTTTCCTAACACAAACAAGACCCACAAAGGAGCAAACCAATTCCTAGTTAGGAATTGTTCACAGAAGTAAGGAATCCAGAAGAGGCCAAAGGACTGAAACCACCAGAAATCAAAGTTCGCTGAGGAGTTTTTTGGGGTTAGCAGTTTAGACTTAAAACCACTCACCCAATTCTGAACACATGTTGATTTTTATTCTTTCCCCCCCTCCCAAGGAATGATACAGTATCAACTTCAGTGTGGATTTTATGAAGTTCAATTTGGTAGAGGGATGTTCAAATTCAGTTTAGGAAAGTTACCAAAGCCATCTCGTTTCCTTCCATGCCTTTGGGGACTGCGTAAAAGAAGGACTAGGATGTGCAAGTCCTGGACTCCTACTACCTTAGCTGAGACAGGTCTGCTGGAAGCTTTCCATGACATGCACTCCCAGCATCAAAGTTTATTCAGGCCTCTGACTGGCACCCAATTAAAATTTTTTTTTTTGAATGTACAGAAGAGCATCCAGTTAATCCTGCACCATGCAAAGCTACCATCCAAGTCAAAGGTAAGTCCCTAGAGTACAGTTAGTTAGCTTGTATCTATTAACAAAATAATAAAATAGAAAGAGACCCTCCCTTCCCCCAGAAGCATTTTATGAAAGAAAAACATTTTATGAAATAACATGGATGTTAGCCACTAAGTTACTTTCTAAAAAGCTATTGATAAAATTAGCAACTTTTTAAAGCCTAAAACCCCCACAAATCTGGAGCTCTGTGTATGTGTATAAACACACATGCTTGAATACACACACAGGCTGCTCATTTTTTAGAAAAGAAAATTCTGTTTTATGAGAAACTGACAGCAGCACAGCAGCTCAGTTAAGTGCTGTGTCCGGCCCTCCTCCTGCCCCTGCCATGTGATCTGGACAACAACGTGCAACATAAGCACTGAGCTTAGAGTAAATTTACTTTTTGGAGACAAACAGCATAAACACACACACACACAATAATTTTGCATTGCTCAGTTGACAGTTACATAAAAAATGAGCATCATAAGCAGCATTTTTGACGATTACTTTCAGCTACAGCAGTTGGCCGCTGTCAGAGTACAAATTCACGTTTTAAAAAAACATTGCTTGAACGATTGACATTTGGAATATTGCTATATTTCCATCCAAAACTTGCTGTTAAGGGGCAAGTCTCATCTCTCTGAATGTAGCAGTGTGAAACCCAGCCACAGGTAAAATGCAAGAACAGACCCTGGACAAGCACCAAAAGTCAGAATAAAATCACATAAGCAAGTGCAACACAAAAAGCACTAGTGGGTAGCACCTTAATATTTACAGTAGCCCTATGGAGGGTCTCCAATTGTAGCTATTACACACTGTGGAGGTGTATGAGAGAAGACTAGCCAAACCAGAACAAAAAAAAACCAACCAACAACCAAAACAAACAAACAAACAGACTTCTGTGAGAGCAGCAAGATACATTATCTCAACAGATCACCTGAGAAAATGTCAGAACAGTAAAGCTAGACAGCAGTAAATGCAATATACTAAACCTCATGTTTAACACATCAAATAGTAATGTGTATATGCAACTCACTCAGACATCAAAACATAGTGAGGACAGTCTAGGAGCCTTTTAGCACCCAACTTGGTGAGACTCTTCACTTGACTCTGAGAACCTCATGGGGTAGAAAAAAATAAATACCAGAATGAAAAACTGTCCTTGCTGCTGAAGATGCAGGACACAGGGAAGATACCTCAAGTGGCTGTCACAATTTTGTAATTAAATAATGAAGTGAGAGCTAATTTACTGCCTTTCCCACCCCCTTACCCTCATTAAAATACCCTGTGAGGCTTCACAGATTCTAACCACCAGTATAAATAACTGATAAATTATTACAATTCAGCTCTTAAAATAGTGCAAGACTAGCATGGTACACTGTTTTTCACAGCTGACATAAGCGTTAGATAAGAAGTAAATCCAGCAATACTTTGTGCAGGAACAAATCCTAACATATGCAAAAATCTATAGGTCCTGAATACCAGAACTTCTGGATTAAAAAGATTTCCATACAAAGTATTAGACACGTCAGAACACCTGTCATCACTGAATTAACAGAGATCTAGTTTGAAATGAAAGGCGGCATTCACAAGGAGCTAGTGTCCAACAGCACCTTCAAGAAAAAGGACCAATCTGAAAGCCTAGGTCTAAGAATGCACACCTTAACTATGTTCCCCAGTTGAAGAGAGGGATTTAAGAGGGCAACATACTCCAAAATGAACATAGACTGACCTATTTCTCCACAGTGCTACATGCTGGCAATCCCCAGAAAGCTTTAGCTACTGTATGCCATGTCAGACATCATAATTAAAGCCACCTTTGTGAACCATGTTGCCTGTGCTTTCTACAAACTATATTTCATGACAAAGGCATGTTTCTGTACTGGTGCTTGCTTTAGCAGAACACTGGGATCTACACAGGAATTTTCCCTTCAAGTAGTTTGTGAACAGACAACACCACAAATAAAAGTTTGGAGAAGGAACATTTTCAAAATAAGAACTGTGTGAAAGTTATTCCAAAAGAGTTTGCATTAAAATCTTCCCAAATTCAATATTCAGATTCAAAAAGAAAAAAAAAAAGTTTGTCAACAAGGCTTCTGATTCAGAAATGATATTTATTTCCTTGTCTAAGGTGTTGTTTCATCTACTTCTCCTCTGTTCTCTACAGCACCAGGCTTCTGTGCTATATCAAATCTTTCATAATACATATTAGCTGATCAACTGGAGCTGCTGCACATTGTCACCAATCCCTTCTAGACCAGCTTCTGCAAGGAGCAAGCACAGGAGATGCCCAAAGAAAGTTTTATCCACAACTGCAGGATTCTGGACAGTTGGCTTATTAAAAAGACATCCCTTCCTATGGTCTGAACATCAGTATAGTCAAAATTTTGTACCATTATTTAGCTCCTTCAAATTTGACTGGTTCTTGGGTCTCAGTTTAATGGAGAAGTCACTTGGGAAGAAGACAAGTGTTGAAAAGTTAGTTATTTTGCAAAGCAGCAATTTCACTTCAATGCCACAGCTTCCTTTCATACATAAGAACACAGATTGTTCCTCCAACTCATATCACAAAGCCAATTTCCTTATGTTACAGAAGCCTGCAGTTTTAAAGTCCACCCCTTGAGGATGAGAAACTGCCTCAGGTGGTAAGAGGGACAGCATCCATTTAACCTTTTCCCAAAAGTCCCACACCAACAGCTGGCACTACAGTCAGCACCCACCCAGCCTCGTGCCCAGCACAGAAGGTTATTCTGGACAGAAACATTAGAGAGGAGCATGTAGCAAAGCACAGACACTGCCAAGGTGTGTCTGGTCAACTCAGCAATAGTTAAAGGGCAACACACTTCAATTCAGCCCCCTCATCTCTGATGATGAAGTGTCTTGTTTGGTCAGCTGCAACAGCATTATATTTTAGGAGAGGTCCTTAAGCACCTGACTTTTGATAGCTTCTACAACAAAAAGCTACTCTGCCCACTGTCAGACACAAGGCCTCCTCTTATTTAAAAACCAAGCAAAGAACTAAATAAGTGAGAGGAAGTCAAATGATTTATGTTCATGGCAAGAAAGAGAAGGGCAGCAACAAGCACTCTTGAAAAGGTAGCTGACAATTTCCACTGCAAAGGCAAAAGCCCTACAAGGACTTCTCCATGGTAATATGCATTTCTTGCTCCAGTGATGTATTAACATTAGTAGTGCTATTCAAACACAACTGCCAGAACATGTTCAGAAATACTCATTTCAAGCTTTACACTTCAGTCTGAATCAACTGCATACTACAACAAGCCTTAAATCTCAAGCTCCATATATTTTTCAGGTAAACAAATTTCCAGAAATTATCTGCCTTATAAAAAAGTATTTTAAAAGTCCAAATGAAAACTAGGAAAGTAAACGTGTATTTAATATTTTACTTTTAAAAAGAGGTGAATTCCTGTAAACAAAATTTAGCATAATTTTTCTAAAACAAGTGTTGTATTCATATCCCATCTGCATGACATGATTTTTCAGATAAGCAGTTTTATTTACATTTAAGCTTCATTCAGAGCAAGTTTTAGCCTGTCTTAGAAAATTAAACTAACGGAAAATAAATACATTCAAAGGTGCTGTCAATTATTCACCAGACTCTGTAAACAAACTAATTTAGACTCCTCAAACATCTAACTCTCCTGTCCATCTTAACATGACAATTGTAGCTTCCAATAAAATTGTATTCAATAAAGCCTTTGCCAAGCAAATAAATAAAGGCAGTTCAGTGTAGTTTATATGATTACTTACAAACACTTAGCTGCCTGAGATTATTACATACACAGCACATACGTGAATTTCAAAAACCTGTTTAGCACTGATAAGTGTACCATTATATCAATCCATGTAACACCCAATTTCCTAGTAATAAAGTGTTTTAGAAGTGGTATCCTGAGCAAGAGTTATCCTTGCCCTAATGTATCTGTTCAGCTTTGAGATGAGAACCATTTGCCCAATTTTTGGGCAAATTCCTGATGTGCCATAGTCCCACAGCAGATGGGAAGGAAGGCTGTGTTAAAAACAACAGCCATTTGAAAAATCATTTGCAGTTGTCTTTCTGAAATATCACATAAGATATCAGCAAGCAGCAAATGGGAAAACAGCCTTCAAGAAGCTCAGCTAGCAAAGGCACTTTTCTCCACTCCTAAAATGACACACCATAGTACAGCATCAGCCTAAAAAGCCCAACAGGCTGAAAACTCTACACCACAGACCTAACCACAGATGCCACTCCATGAACCTCCACACAGATATTCAGGTTGCTTTGAAAGTACACAGCACTTGATGTGTACTTTCAATCAGGAGCACAATCACATCCTATTAAAAAGCAACTTTTTACAGTAATTAAGCGGTTCATTTGTCAAAGGCACCAAGCCCTCAGTAGTTTATGGGAAAAAAAAAAAACAAACCTCCCTTTATCAGGTTTAGATTTCTACTCTTCTGTATCCCTCAGGAAAAAAAGTAGCACCACAGCTTCTCCAAGTTTCTCAGTAATTGATGATGCATAAAAGTTACCAGGAAACATAGGTCTATGGGCACATTAATTATGAAGTTTTGCAAAGATTCATTGGCCACATGTAGTCTGCACTCCCAGGATCTAATCTCCACTCTGAATGGAGGACAGAGCTGAACTAATTAAGAACACCCTAGCTGCACTCATCCTCCTCTTCCTCACAGTCCCTATCAGTAGTTCTGGAGCAGTTAAGCTCTCCTTCCCTTCACCAAGGGCTGCAGAAGACTAAGAGTCAGTCACATTCCTCCCGAAAAGCTGTACATTCATTGAAATGATCAGTCCTCTGAATTCACAAGAAAGCTCAGGCATGCATCCATGCCCTCCTATCACTGAGGTGAAGACCCCTCAACAACATGATTTTTTGCAAGTGGCCAGAACTACCAACACTGACTCTCAGCTCTGGTGAAAGACTTCCCATTTCAGGAGGAATCCAAAGAGGCTTAACTGCAACTTCCAGGATCACCCCATTTATGCAGGAGTTATTCTAGTGATGGTACCAAGTGAGTGAAACCCTAGAGCAGCAAGAACACCTTTAGCTTAAAGCTTCTGACTTAGTCAACTTTTCAAAAGCAGAGCTCATTTGGCAAAGAATGAAAGGAACTGCAGAATCTGCTCTAGAAGTCGCGTCTTTCCCCTTTCCTTTACAGGATCTTCATGCATATTTTGGATGAGAGAGGTGTATTCTTTGGCAGTTGCCGTCTGAACTCCCAAAGAATGGAGCAGACCACAAGATCATCTCCCTCGCTCCACCTACAAACCCTCAACAACAACAAAAAAAGGAGGCGATGGTGATCCTATACAGCTGCCCAATATGCCCAGGAGCAGACATACATCCTATATAGTTACCTAAATAATTGGAGGGCAACACATATGCAACACAGCTAAAAGTTAAAGAAGCTCAAAATTAGGCTGGCAGGAACACAAACTTTCTGTACTTGCCATTGGTTTGCCTGACACCAGCTGACTCTTCCAGTAGTCCTTCACACCAGAAGCAAACCAGCTGAAATTCATCCCTGATGCAACTCCAGCGAGACTAATAGGTTTCCACAAGAGCGAATCAGGCCCTGTATATCTAAAACCAAACCCACTAAAGTTTCACTGAAGCGAAATTGCAGGAGTACAATCTGTGGATAACAGCTGGAGAACATTAACTCTCCCCCCAACCCTTGCCGGAGTTAATTTTTTTCTTTCTGTTCAGACAGGAAGCAGTCATATACCATACTGCATAATATAAGGATCCTGGGACATAAAGACGAGTAGAAAAGGATTACAAAGAGCGCTCTACAAGTTTTTAGAAAAGTTAACGCTGCCATAACCCCTGAGCTGCCTTCTCATAGCGAGCCGGGCCGCTGCCCCGACATCATGAGCTGAGACAACACTTAAACTCTAATCTAGCAAAATAAAAAATAAAAATTAAGGGTGTTTTTAAGGGTCGCAGCCCAGAGGGAAACCAAGGATCGTATCGCGGATCCTGCCAGGGGTCGTCCCGGACAGGGAAGGGAGGATCCGGCCGCGGCGCTCCTCGCTCGGTCACC
>VZRJ01001475.1:0-31636 GCA_013397565.1 Ptilonorhynchus violaceus | reverse complement strand
GGGGAGGCCGCCGCTAGCCACTTGTTGCCCGGGGCGGGAGGAAAGGGAGAGCCTCCGCCGCAGACTTTTGTTAGCGGCAGGCGCCTCCTCCCGGCACCCAGCGCCGCCGGCCGNGCTGCGCGCAGAGACCCGCCCAGGGCGGCACTGCCCGGGTGGCCCTCCGACGGGCAGGGCAGGCGCTCTGGGTTCTGCACCTTCGCGGCACCCCCGGCCCTGCGCGACTCACTGGAGCTGTCAGAAAGTCATCGTGTGCAGAAGGAAGCCGCACAGCAGGGCCGTTCACTTCTTGTGCCCTACGGCTGCTCCGGAGTTCGAGCTGTTCTCTCCTCGCAAATGGTATTGCCACAGACAATTCCAGTGAATTAGTCCTGGCCTTTGCCGCCACATCGAAGAAAAAATATTCAACTGGTGAACATCCCCTAAGTTAGTTCTTTAGGCATCCTATATGGATATATCTCATCTTTTGGGATCGGATGTTTAATTCAGCTTTCTTAAAAAACAGTTTCGTCTTCTTTCACCCCAAAAGACAGACTCTTAAACTCTCGAGACCACGGGAATTGTCAGGAAATCAGAAGGAATATATGCCCATTCAGCACAAACGTAGGGGCCATTATTGCAAACTGTGATAGGGACTCACCTGCCATTACCAGCGTCATCTAAGAGGACTTCACGTGTCTGAAACGGTGGAGTTTGCTCAGTGGACAACGTCAAGAGGGTGCGTGCCTTGCCCGAGAGCAGCCCACCCAAACAACAGAACTGGGAAGCGAGGTTTTCACTACTGCGTGGGAGTCCACACCACCTCTGCCTGGCAAAAGGGGCTGGATAACGAGAGATGCTGCCAAAAGTGAGTGAGGGTAAACTGCGTGTGTGAACAGGTTAATGCCGAAACTGCCAGTCAAGAGGGTGCTTGCCCCCAACGGGCTAGTGAAAAATAGCAATGAGGTTTGCTCCAGGCGGCTGTTACCCAGATTAAGTGGTAATCAGGGGTTACCGAAGGCTTTTCGGAAAAGAATTAAATTTAAAAGTAGTGAAAAGGAAGGAAGAAAGTTTGTGATAGGTGGAGAGAGACACTGGAGCAGGCACAGACCAGCAGTCCTGCCTGGTTTGGCTCTGGCATCTCGCCTCTGCCTTGGCCTGATGGTGCTGGCTCTCTGGTCACAGGTCAGGGTGCAACAAGCAGGGATCCACACCCCAGGTGTGCAGGGGGTCTTGTGGCACATCTGTTAGCCCAGGGAGCAGCACAGTACATGTAACTATACCTGAAATGTGGGTTACACCGGTGCCTGCAAGAGCTGTGTGGGAATAGGTGAACTCACACTTCCAGAAGAGAAGTGTCAGCTTGTAGCCCACACAAAGCCTGGAGAGTGGCATGCCAAAAGCAATGCATGTTGGAGACTAGGACATTTTAGGATTAGTTTTATAGCTCTTTACTAACATTTTGTGAGTATCTATGATTGGGGTTTATGTGTTATATTGCTGATACTGACCCTCAGCACACAGCTCACTGATTGCTGGGTCAACATGTTCTTATTAAAATGACAAAAGCACTTTAATTCTGATTTGATTTAAACTATGAGTTGAGCAGTTTTCCCTGCACCACACTATGATTTATGTATGAAAAAGCCTGTCTTCCTAAACATATCACAACACACAGAGGACAATTACTGCATGTACAGATAATTCTGAGTGAATTATATCTTTGTCAACTTACAAAAATGGCATATGAAACTACAGAGGCAAAAGTAGTAACACTGACAGCACTACAGAGAAGGTGTCTAAAACCTGAAGTTTTGGGGATTGCAGCTTAATTTAAAAAAAAAAAAAGAAAAGTGCATTTTCATTAAGAGGTGAGCTAATTACCAGAAGCTGAAATGGGTAGCAGCAGCACAGATGACTGACAAATAATCAGGCAATGCTTATTAGGCTCTAATCCCATCAGATACCCATCATTAACTTTCTCCTTGTAAAAAAGTTTTCATCCTGATTCGGTACTGAATACTGCAACACAGTACTACACACACCCTTCAATTCTCAAAAATCAGTGAAGAAAATAATGCCCTCTTGGGTTGGATTCATCAAATGACCAGCCTAAGACTTTTGAAACAAAATATGAATTAGTCTAAAAATATAAGTTTCTGTAATCAAAGGTTAATTTCTAAGCACTGATAATAAACAAACTCAGTACTGTGCCAAGGTAGGCAGGCAGACACACCAGTGTCTGCTTTTGACATCCTCTACTTTATTTTTGAGAGTTATCTGTTCAGGGGCAGGGTGGGAGTGTAGGGGAGCAATCTGCCTTCTGTAAGATGGTGAAAGGTTGTGGGGCAAGGCTAATATCTGCCTTATATATGGGCCCACAGACTGCCAACGAAGACATGCATCCAAGTACTTTTTTTCCTGCTGTGTGGCTCATAGGGTTTGAAAACACACCCCAAACTCTTGCTAGAAACTCACCAAGGCAGAGTAGGATATCAAAGGAATAAAGTGGGGCCTTCTATGACACAGCAGCCTACTTTTGTCACTCAGGCCCTCATGCCCAACTCAGCTGTGGGCCAGCACACGCAGCCATTACATCCTCCCCCCTCTACTAGCGGGGCAGTGCTAGTCCCCAGCTGTGGGAGAGCACATGCAGGCTGAAAACAGCGTGTGTCCCTGCTCCATGTGCAGCCCAGCTGGCCTTAATTTTAGCCTGAAATATAGTGATGGGAGTACCCACTGCAAATGACTCCTGAGGCAACTTCTCAGCTCCTCATGTCACATTGTGTGCTCTGTGTCCCATGGCAGTCAACCACCCAAAAATTTTCCCGTATCGGTTATAGGACCACGAAGGCAAATGGTCCCACTTCTAACTCCTAGAAAGCTGTGCAACCTTTTTGGCATATAAGAGAGAAATTTCTCAGACAGGTTGGAAACATCATCTCAGATAGATCCAAGTGCATAGCTGTATGTAAATGATTTTAGATGATCCAGAAAAAAAAAGTCTCCCTGAGTGGGAATATAGCAGTTTCCCTCCAAATTCAACATCTGATCCACCACATCTAAAATGACTCCCTTTGCCAAGGAGTAATTTTGCTTATCAAAACCAGCATAGGCTGGTGCTTTGTGAGACAGGAAGTTCAGCTGTCGAGGGAACCCTGTAAAGGATAAAGACATTAGACAGACAAGTTACCACTCTGTCAAGTTTATGACATAAATCCCAGGAATATTTTGCCATGACCAGAATTAAAAGGAGGGGAAAAAACCAAAATCAAACAAACCAGACAAAAACCACCCCAAGAATAAAAAACAATAAGCAAACAAACCAAATCGAAACACACAAACAAACAAACAAACAAAAGACACCCAGAAAAAAAGTCTAGAGGGGAAAGGTTTTAGTTTAGGAAATCTGAGTACAGCTTTCTGATGGACTGGATATATCTGCTGCACATCCTGTTACTCTCTTTCTATAGGAGAATGAGATGGAGGACACAGGCACACGCAGTAAAGTACCAAACTCATTTTGTTACGAAGACATGAAACTCTCAGCAGAAGTGTATTCATCACAGATGACACTGCTGACAGTGGGTAACTGTTTTGTGCGAGGCATTTAGGACAGTCAAACTTGGAGCTTCGTAAGCCCAAAAGCATCAACATGAGCAGAGAAGTTAGGAAATGGTAGTTTGAAGAGGGCATACAAGTTCCAACTAGGACTGAGTCATCTTATAGCCTTTCAGTATTTACCAAGCACTTGGTTCATTGTGGGATTCTCTGGGGCCCTGGGAGGCCTATTATATTCAGCCATATGGTTTGGGACCTAGTACCCTTATGGTGCCTGCACGAGACTCAAGAAGATACTTTCTTTCAACCATTTCAGAGATGTTTCATGCATTCTTGGCAAAGTTATGTACTAGTTTTCTTCTTTTTTTTTGCTCCTTGTCTTCTGGTTGGTCTGTACCTTATACCTCGAGATTATTCGGCTTGAACTACATGGTATATTTATATGTAAATACAAAGGACTGGTAGGAGTCTCTTGGCTGTGACTGAGTTAAGCTGCCTGAACCACATCATATAGCTCTCATGTGAAACAGTTTGCAATAAACCTTTAAGATACTCTCACCTTCAAAATGGTGCAAAGAATCTGCAAGTACATCAGTTCTACTATCTTTTCAATGATCCAAATGAGATGCAGTGCCTTCTGCGAGGACAAGAACAATTTTTGGGTTTTTGGCCTCTTAATAGAAGCAGTACAAGCCCACTTCAGAGGGGAGGAGATGAAGTACTATCAAATGCTGGTTTTGCAAGATTGAAAGATTTGTTGTTCCGTATGAGATGTGCCTTCCTATACTTTCCTTCTTCTTAAGGATGCATCAGAGCATTTTTCTTAGACTTGTATCCTGTCCCAGAAAGAGGAACTTAGAAATTATTAGATCTGAGGAAGAATAAGAAAGCTATGGGCCAAAATGTTTCTATTTGGATGTGTTGCTACAATCGTTTCTGGGAATGTTTGTATTACATCTCTATTCATTATGGACCTCCCTCTGTGGTACATTACACGTCTCATGATGCACCATTTTTCTATTTCATGTACAAAACCACAGCACTTTTGGAAGAAGTAGCTAAACAAAGGGTTCTGGATAAAGAAAATTAAATTAAAAATAATTGAGAGCAGCAGAACTATTTCCATAAGGTATCATCACAGCAATTCCAAGGCTAAATAATTTGTCTCTGAAATTTTTGTCACAGTTGTTTTGGTGGGTTTTCTTCTTCAGTTTTAGTCTAAGCTTTCCTCTTTGAAAGAAAAAATAGACAAATATCAGAAACTTACAGCTACTTCCAAGTAGCTTTATGTCAAAGTTCAATTTAAAAGCTATTTGAATTTCAGGCCTTAAAATTCCAAAAGCAAATCTAAGATTAGTTCCCTATTTGGTGAAAAAAGCTTTGATTTTTGCTTCCTTCCTTTCCTTTCCTTCCTTGAAACATTTTAAGCATTTCATTTCAAAATTTGAATTTAAATAAAATGATAAAAAATCAGTATCCTTTTAACAACAGCAGAAGCCAAGTGATATTTTTCTAATTAAGTCTACTTTTACATCACCATGTTCATAGGGCTGCATATATTTTGTGAATGCTTCATGATAATATCTGTGTTGACTGCTTTTGGGCATTGTAAAGGGAAAAAGAATCCAAAAGAAATTTGACTAATATGTTGCTGGCAACTTAAAGCCATTATCAAAAGCATATTGTTTCATTAACTAGAAAATGATCCATTACTGCTATGTACCTCTTAAAGAAAGAAAAAGTCTAGATTATCTTAATCATAATAGATAAAAGTTATGGCTTCATTGCCCTGTGACCTGAGAGTATGTGCCATTTTCTCATTAGTAGCCTCAGTATCATTATGAGTGACTTGATCTACATGGCTAGAAAGCTGCAGGATTTAAGGATAGTTCAGATTGTATTTTAAGGGGCAGCTTTTAATAGAGCCTGTTCTGCTGGCTGAGAACTCTCTTAGCATCCACTTGTATGAGGTCAGGCTGCTCCAGCCAAGCAAAGGCTCTGGTCCCACGATGACTTCAACAGGTCTGGTTGAAATGCACTAAATCGAGGTGGTGCTCAAGTTCTAGGACATTTCAGATAAGATGAGTTTATGTCGTGATAACTTTGTCTGACAGGATCACAGACCAGACAAAGTGCAGGCAGTTCTATCAAATAAAGATCCAGTTTTATTTTAAACTTCTTTTGAAACTTCAACTAATTCCAATCTTAAAATGTTTTTAACCAACCTGAGATTTTAAGACATTTTTGCTGATATTTTTTCAGTTTTACAGGAGAAAATCCTCACTCGGATCTGATTTTTCCCTTCTTCCAACAACAAAAGCAGTAAATAAAGTTCAGACTGTGTTGAAATATGTTTTACATTACATGTAAAATCTGTTGAAAAGAATACTGAGTTTGAAAAGTCAAGCTCCTAAGCCTCCAGTGTTAGAAAACACAGGAATGAAGACTGTGTATAGCTCCAGAACCACTATCCTGAATTCCCCTGCCTTGTCTGCAATACACCTTCCACAACAGACAAACCTGAGGTCTACAGCCAACGCTGCAAAACCACTTAATTCCCAGAAGCAGTTTGCAATTATGTAAATTGTGGCATTTTAATGCATAGGCACAATGAGACATAGTAGGACTGTAGAAGCAAAATTAATTCTGGCATTTCACAGCTTATGTCTGACCTTGCAATTTTAACACAGAGGTTTTTCATTGGATTTAAAACACAGTGTTGGCTAGTGCATTCTCCAAAAACTGAGCAAAGAATGAAGATACATTGCCTCATCACATTGACATCTATAGCAGTGATTTTCAGGGTTGGAAGCCTGAACTCTGCTAAACAGACTGCTGTTAGCTGGACTAAGAGGAGTACTGATGGCAACACTGGACATTCCAAGCACCATGGTTGTGTCTGTGCTTCCTCTTGGAAACAATTTGTGGCCTTTCTTCCTGGTGTGGCCAGGTTTCCTTTCTGTGACAAAGAGAGCAGGGTGAGAGTTGTGCATGGGTTGTTCATAGTAGACATTCACACTGTGGACCCTCCCTAAACAGGGATGTGGACAAACTCGGGAAACCCCTGCAGGAAAACAGCCTGCAGGAATCCACACTGGGGAAAGATAAAGCATTTTTTCAGTGATGTGTATGTTCTCTCAAGAAGCAGCAGGTGTTGTGGGGTCACAGGGTGCTGGACAAAGGACACTGAGCTTCTTCTGACCATTAGGTCTCCATAAGCACTGTCTCTTTGCTTTGGCCACTACCCATATGAACAGTGCCACACCACATGCACACCAAAGCCCCATTTCACATCTTTTCTGCCCATCTGGCTAGTTGTAGTCTCAGCTTCTTGGGCCCTGTGTATGCCAGATACCTCACTCAGCAAAACTCGTTTTCACCCTTCTGGCCTTCCACCCCTGCTTTCTGCCTGTACTGTCTTACGTCCCAAGCTGGTAACAAGTACACTCTCGCATTTCCACAAAATTTTTCGCCTCAGCACTAATCTCCACTAACTTCCTTCTACATTCAGTCTTCATCAGTATTCCCTGAACCAATTTTCTTCTGGTCTCTCGCCACTGCCGCTGCCAGTTCCATTCTTCTTCCTCAGACTGATGTTAATGCAAAGCATTGTAAGAAAATTCACGGGCAGTGGCTCTTGAATTGTTCAGCCCTGCTGGTATCCCTCCCAGTTCTTCCTGCTTTTCATAAGGAGAGGCAGCAAAATTTAGCCACATGAAAGGGAGCTTCACCAAGCTTCTATCAGAAAGTTTTGTTGTGTTTCAGGACTTTCTGAGACATCACACCCGAGTTGTCCAGCCTGCTGCCAAAATGCCTTATTTTCCCTTGGCGGTGTCAACACAGCTAAGGGGTGAACATCGGCCATGAATCTGCAGAGGACACCGACAGCAGCTGTCTGGATGCCAAGGAACAGTTCTAGCATCAGCCCATGAAGAGCACATGTACTTCCCCTTGCACAATAGGACAGTCTCGTTCATGTGCTCTGCTAGGAGGTTTTTCACATAATAAGAAACCAAGATTCTCTGCCTAAGGCAAATGTTCCAGTGGAGTCACTCTAGCACATAGTGCATCAGGTTCAGTGGAAAGGCCCCCTGCCTTTCCCAGTTTTCATCCCCCAACAGACAGCTTGCCTTCTTCCATATTGTCATGGTTTAGGAATGGTGTTCCCCAATTTAGTGTTCCCGGTGTTACCAAAAGTTCAGTAAAGAAACTCCTTAACAGCAATGTAGTATTAAGAAGCAGGCATTCTTTATTTGGCTGGATGCATGAGGGGATATCTCCTCCAAAATACCGTGCATGCTGAGTACAGGAAAGTTCCTGTTTATATACTGTATTTTACATACGTATTTATTGATTGTCCAAGAATAAACGTACATATGATAATCATTTCCCTACAATCATTAACATATTTTCCCTTCCATTTATGTATGTATTCTTCTGTCCTGGGGATCTCTTTGGTGGTCCCTGGTGGTCAGCAACCCCAAAGTCATACTTGACTGATCGGTGAACTTGTAAAAGTAGGCAGAACTGGGGCTGGTTGCTTTCCAGTTCTCCTTCTTGCAGAATGGGCATTGTGCAGTTCCATAGGCCAGTGAGTTTTGAAGAATAAGCATTGTGTTAGCTCACCAGGTACAGACAACTTTTCACCTGGCAAGACCAGTGAAACACTCCAAACCATGCTCTGCTCCCCTCCCTGCAGAGAGCTGGAGAGGAGAATTAGGGACACAAAAGACAAAGATCACAGGCTGAGAAAAGATTTACTGGAAACAGCAATAAGATAAGAAACAAACAATAACAGCAACAATGTTAATAACAGAGTTTACAAGAGGTGAGCAATTCACACACGAGAGCTCAGCACACGGAACACAATGCTGCCTCCACAACTCGCCTCCCTCTACATGACTGGGAGGAGCCCATTTCCCCCAATACCTCCTGTGCATGATGTGAGGTGGGATAGAATGACCTCAGCATCCTGGCCATGCCCCTCCTGGCTACTGCCAGGAAAAATTGCCCGTTCATGGTCGGAACCAGGACACATGTGCCTATCACTAATTTGGGAATTTGCCGTAAGGACATTGTCTGTGTGTAAAGCCAGCACAATTAGCATGTGTCTGATATTTCCAAAAATTTTATGAGCCATCATCTAGCAGGCTAATTTCTGGCTCAATTAAGTCAGTCAATTGCTTCTGGGAAAGAAGATGTCATTCCTTCATTTCTAGCATTCAAATCTACTATTCTAAAGATTTTTGCTCATACGTATTAAATATCTTGTGCATGTCCTTTGTAATTAAGAGAAATATTAGAGGGATCTTATTACAAAGTGACCCAACAGCTGAAACATTACTTTATCAATTTGATTTTCATTGATATTTCCATTTTGTGAGACTCTGTCCTTCACCACACAACCTTCGTCTCCCCGATGGCTCCAGGAGTCTACCCATTTCTTTATCACAAAACTTGGCTCAAAGAAACACCTGATGGCAGTAGAAAGAGTGTAACCTTCCACCTAAGCTTTAGCCTCAGCAGATCACAGCCACATCTAGATTTTTACATCAGGGGGACACCATATTCAGGGAAAGAGTTTTCCAAAGCAATGGAGCTCATCTGAGGTTTCCCTAAATTTGGGAAACTGAATGGCATAGTTTGTGGTAGGGGGGAAGATGTGATCATACTCATTCCCAAGTAGAAATTAAAATAATAACCAGCCTTATGGCAGCTTGACAAATCTAAATGGCTATACTTTATTTATCTGAACTAAAGCCTAGACAGATGTTTATGGTCCTAAATGCTTGTGCCAGCCAGTAGGTGTGAATACACCTACTATAGGTGTATTCACACTCTCATTGTTTGCTGTTGGAAGGGATCATAGGTACTCTCCTCAAGGTACTCTAGTTTAAAGTCAGCAAAGGGAGTTTAATGGCCCCCAATAGTACTCTAGGGTACACCCCAGGCTCTGCATGAGGCCAGCTACGAATCACCCACACAAACTCTCCCCTGTCTGCAGCTGTTTATGCAGTTTTCCAGCACAGCTCATAACAGTGGAGATCAATGTCATTCAATCATTTACAATCTTTCTGATTCTGGAAAGCCACGTTACAAATGAAAAATCTTTGCCAAAGTTCACAGGCATTCCTGTGTCAGCCATGCTTACCTGTCTGTAATGAAAAAAAAGGGGGTTACCAGAGCCATGGAAGAGTACGAGTTAAGAAGTCACATGATGTGATAGAGAAGAAAGAAGAGGGCAAACCAGTCTCTCATTCTCTTATTTACAGGGTGTGATTTTCCTCTTCTTCCTGTATGACACCTTTTTCCATCTCTCCTTGCAGTGAGCTCTAAGAAGGACCAGCCATGTCTGGTTTTACTCCAAGTGGATCAGTGGTTGACAACATAGTCATGTCATAATTTTCTTTCTTATACTATGATTCCTCTTCAAAATTACCGTCAGTCTTCAACACAAAGACAGCCTTATATCTATACTTACGTCATTTTCTGCACAGTAAACGTTTGGTTTAGGACAGAGATTTTTCAACATTTCATCATATGGATCGTCTTGCAGTATGGATGGGCTATTATCTCCTATGCCTTTGAAGCAGCTAAAGCAACTGCTTAATCAAAGGTAGCTTTTTGCATGGATGCTTTCCCTTTTACTGCAGTAAAACCTGGTAACAAGCACACGCTGTGTGTGGCACAAGCCTGGGCACTAGGCCATGGCCTGACCTTCGTCTTTGAAGGTCTCAGTAGTCTATGCAGTTCTCCCTGTGATGGCTTCACACTTCATTCTTTGCCCAACAGGGCATATTTAGGCTGATAGCCAGAATTCAGCTTGGTAAGGCAAGGGTCTAGTGCGTGCTGAGCTTACTCAAATGCTGGTGAATGTCCTGGACCAACAAACACCATTACGTTTAAGACATAATTTTTCTGAAAGTTTTCTACCATCAGCAAGGCTAAGCAGAATACAAAGTTGCATTTTCTAAAACAGAGGCTTTTGTGACTTTCGTCCTTTTACCGCCGCTTTCGTTGACAGGGATCAAGTTAAAGAGTCTGAGGAACTTAAGGCATTTCTAAATCCATTTCTTGGCATTTATGACCTCTGGTGACCAGGTTCAAAATGGTAGTAATAAATTAATGAATAATTCAAAACCACTTATGAAAGTCACCCTCAGCAATTTCCCTTCACATCCCATGTACTGAACAGTGAAGACAGCTACAATGGTTGGCTTTATCAGGACATTAAAGCTATTACAAGGGTTTAAAAGATAAGAATAGCAGCACACACAATTTCAAGTAGAAGTTACATTATACATGGTGATATCAAGCCAGTGTTCTCATGAAAGCATTCATTTAGTGAGTTTAATGAGAGCAATTTGTCAACAATTTCACACACCATTTGCCTAGAATTCTCCAATGCAGCGTTTCACTGCACGCTCCTCCCCCCCGAATAAAGTGCATGTTGTATACAATTTTGCCTATCATTAATCATCTTTTCAGCGCTGCAAGTTCAATGCTGCTTTCCCAGTAGAAGTCTAAGGGAGCAACACAGCCAAAAGAGAGAAAAGTCATGGGAAAAGAAGAATATAAATGTTCACTTCAACAAAACAAAACTTTAAAAAAAAAAAAAAAAAGACGAGCCAAACCCCCAAACCCTAGTACGACCATCCCCATCTGCCCACAGTAGCTGCTTCTAACAGGAACTTCTGGAGCTCTTCTTTTTCCTTGAGTTGAACATAAAACTACCAAATCCAAATGGTCTTTTTTCAGCTTAAAAGTTCAAAGCAGGTACTAAGACCATCAGTCAGTTTAAAATGATGTGAAAAATAAAAAAAGAAGGCAAATTACTTCCCCCTCTCATACTCTCATCAGCTTCTGGAATTGTTGCATTTCGTTTTTCAACTATGTCCGATTCAAAGACAACTCTTTCTTTAAAAAAAACCCAACAAACCATGTATTTATTGAAACTGTATCTGCAAAAGGCTTGACTTAATAAATAACTGACTGAAGAAGTCATTACTGTTGATTGTCAGCATTTTTCTCCTAACCAAGATGACTGAGGGAAAAGCAGATGGAAAGTAATTAAGAAGACCAGGAGTGAGGTTTGCTGGATGTAACTGATACTGTTGGTAAATCTGGGACTCATAAATGATTCTCCTCAGTGAAGGAAGAGAGACAGATGTTTCTGCTATTTCAGCAAGGAGCTAGGGGAGAGCAAGTAAAAATGAAAATAGAAATCAATAGAAGAACAATGAGCCAATAAATACGCAATCGACTGGTATCACACACTTCCTTCTTTTCTCTGGCACTCCTAATGAGATTGAAGACTTTGAGAAGTGGAGAGAAGGAATTCCCTGACATGATCTTCTTAAAAAAATTCAAGACACCGACAACTATAGCTTACTCCATCTTATGTGGACTTGTGCAGAAGGAATATGGGCAAAAGAAAGCATTAAGTTTGCTTTTAAATATCTGAACTTTTGAAGATGTGTAGGAAGAATTGCCAGTTCTGCAATAGGTTGTATGTTGTGCTTAAAGAATATTGAAAACCTGAAATGAAGTAAAACAAAAAAGGAAATAGGTGGAGCTATAAGTTTATACCTAACATAGGATCCCTCCCTGTTGCAGGAAAGGCATTTTAGGAAGATTGTGAGAAGGTGGTGGACAGGGGTAGCTGTACTGAGCATGTCTGAAGGAGCAAGGCATGACTCAAGCTACGAAGCATTTCCAGGGAGACAAAGTGCTGCTGTCATGTACACTGGCAGCATTTTCAACCCAGCAGTGCTCTGTCTCATTAACTGTGCTCTCTCCTGCCAGAGACATCTGAAAGGAGATGGTTGTTTCCTGAAGTGCAGCAAATCAAGATTTTACTATTTTGGCCTTCATCAATTATCAATAAAAGGTTAAATGATATGTGGGTTTTCATATATGTGTAACTGCATGTATATGACAAACAAAAGACCACTCCTTTTAGAATTTTTCTTTATCTGTTTAGAGATATGTGTGTTCTTCTGAATACTTACCCCTCCACACCTATATTTCAAAATTTAAAAAAATACTTTAAAAAATTTCCCCAAATATATGATATGGCATCTGAAGGAATTAAGATATTCTGTCTCAGCTGCTGTTATCTTGCAGGCTTTTGAGAGAGTCTCCTTCACGGGGGAAAAAAGATAAGTCCATACTGAAAGATCAGGGATATATATTTTTTTAATTAGCATTCTAAACATTCTAAATTATTTTCCTTTATTGACTGCTTCTTGGAAGCTGTTAAAGGGTTGTCAGTGGTTGGCAAGAAGAAAAAAAGAAAAAAAAAAGAAGAAGAAAAAAAAAGATTAGCCTGACCCAAGGTGTCCAGGTATGAACCTGTTCAGATTAGTCAAAAAGAAGCTATTACAGACAATACACAAATGTTGAGGGGTTTTCCTATTTCTATCTAGGTTTGACCTCTTTTCTGGCTGTAGTAATATGCAGTAAGCTGCCATCACCAGTCTCAAATGTAGGAAACTAATTACTTAGAAACTTCAGATCTGAGCTTTGAAAACGCACCTCTGGCCATAGTTTACAGTATGGCTACAGTCAGAAAGATCCTGTAAAAATGATATGAAGATAATGCAATATTGCCAGCCATAGAAAATTCTATTTACTCAATTAACAAGGTCAAAGGCTTTTTCTTTTTGTTTTACTCCCATGCCACAAAACTCAATGTGGCTGAAGAGCTGCAAAGTGCATTTCCGTGCCATAGAATAATAGAATCATTTAGGTTGGAAAAGACCTCTAAGATCATCAAGTCCAGCTGTAAACCCAGCACTGTGAAGTCCACCACTAAACTACATCCCCAACCACCACATCTACATGCCTTTCAAATATCTCCAGGGAAGATGACTCCACCACTTCCCTAGGCAGCCTGTTCCGATGCTTGACAACTCTTTCTGTGAAGAAATTTTTCCTAATATTCAATCTAACCCTCTCCTAGCACAACTCGAGGCCACCTCATCTTGCCCTGTCACTTTTTACCTGGGAGAAGAGACCAACATTCACCCCACTCCACCCTCCTGTCAGGCAGTTGTAGAGAGTGATAAGGTTTCCCCTGAGCCTCCTCTTCTTCAGGCTAAACAACCCCAGCTCCCTCAGCTGCTCCTCATGGGACTTGTGTTCCAGACCCTTCACCAGCTCTGTTGCCCTTCTCTGGACACACTCCAGCACCTCAATGTCCTTCCTGAACTGAGGGGCCCAGAACCGGACACAGGATTGGAGGTGTGGTCTCACCAGTGCTGAGTAAAGGTGGACAATCATTGCCCTGGTCCTGCTGGCCACACTATTGCTGATAAAGGCCAGGATGCCATTGGCCTTCTTGGCCACCTGGCTCATGTTCAGCCAACTGTTCATCAGCACCCCCATGTTCTTTTCCAATGGGCAGCTTTCCATCTGCTCAAGTGCAGGACCCAGCACTTTGCCTTGTTGAACCGCATACAATTGTCCTTGGTCCATCGATCCAGCCTGTCTGGATCCCTCTGCAGGGCAATAGGCACTACAGGAGAAGAAAGACTGACAACATTTTGCACATAAAAGCATCCTGTGGATGCTCAAGAGGCACCTGAAAAACTCTGGAAGCCTTGGACCATATGGGTCTTTTATCAGCAGAAACTTCTTCATGATCAAATCCTTCTGAAAGGAGAATCTGGGAACTTCCAGTGGCTGTCTCAAAATCAGGTTCTCCTGCCACAAACTGTGGACACTCAGGGCAGTGGTGGAGGCAGGATCTCCACAGGACTGACTTCACCCATAGGTGAGAGACCAAGGGTATGACCATATGGAGGATAATCTTCAACCCCTATTGTGAACACTGGATCCAATATTTCCCCTTTGAAAAGTACAGATATATCAGGAGTATTCATCATAGTTTCTTCTCTATTATACAACTACTCCTACACCATCTATCTTTCTGCAGAAGGATGTGATCCTGACCTGAATGAGCTATAGGCACATGTAACTTTTGTTGTTTAAATACTAAAATCCAGACAACTAAAGATGGGAGCGTATCAGTTTTGCTTAATACTTGAACTAGTTCTGTTACTACATGGTGAAATATGGACACCATCTTAAGGATACTACACATGGAAGAAAGTGGATAAAAGGTTATAAGGATGTTTTTACCTTCATGCAGTCCCATGGGTAGCCAGCGGAAAGTCTAAAGGTATGCACAGGAAAATTCCATCCTCAGCTCCACATGCTTCAAAGCTATTACTTTTAAGTCACCAAGGTGCAGGAACCAAAACTCTCTAGAAAGAAAATCAGAAAGACAGGCTCAGGTGTCCCTCTGATGAAAAATCATATTATACCTCATGTCATCTTTGGGGAGCTTACAGACACAGGAGATTGTGGAGACAGACAGCATCACTGGATTCAGAAAGGATCGTGCAAATTTATGTACAGTAGATCCACAAACAGAAAGGGAACAGGAGGGAATGCACACTGTAACATCTCTAGTTCAACTGTGGATCCCGTGCAATGCAATGCGAATGGACCAGAGAAAATGATTAAGGTTGTAGAGTCTCGCTAAATAGCAACTATAGTTATCCTTGCTGTTGCAGAGAAAGTGTACTGGGAAACACAGCTGGTCTGGTTTTGTAGAGCATGTAGAGAATCTATGTCCTTCCTCATAGGCAGTTAAAATATGTCCAGCTTGCAACTGCATCAGGAATCTGCGTGACATTCAGCAGACACGCCTTAAAATTATTGAAGTGTGGGATCGTGGGTTTTGTTCGGGACAGAGCTGTGTTAACATTGATATTATGGGCAGCTCTACATTTATTTCATTACTTAAAAACTCTGAAGAAAAACAGCATTGTAGTTTTGTGTTCTCTTGTCCAACTCCTGTCTGCAATGATGGTGGAGTCAGGCACCAGTCTACTGCTTAAATCTAGCGCCTCAGCCCCATCCACCCCCACACTGCTGTTCCCTAATGCATATTTGTGACAAACTTGGAACAACATCTGACCTTTGAGGCCTCTATCCACTTCCCTGCTGCCTGCCAACAAATTCTGGCTAACACTTAAAGAAGATATCTCACCACTGACCTGGCACTGTGAGTTATCAGCCTACAGTGAGGCCCCTGCAGTTTAGTAAAACAGTGCCCCAAATACCCCAGGACTCCTAACCCTGCACAGTCACACCCCATGTTTGTCAGAATAGAGCAACTGAGCTTTATTATTGCATCATTACTAATTTGAAGTATGTGTGCTCTTTTGCCTTGAAAAATAAAAAAAACAAGTCTGAATTCAAACAGAGAGAAAAGGGCTAGGGAATATAAATAAACAGGGGTAATAGTCAAGAGAATTCTGTAAGAGCTTCATTATTTCAGATGACTTGATGGAGGCAAAGTGGCTGGTCTCACAAGTTATCTTAGGACTTGCTACCTACACCTAGGTATATATTTTTTCATATTCAGCATGTCTGTCCCTGCTCCAAGCCTTTCTGAAGATGTTGCTAAAACTTTGGTAACTGTATATCTTTATGTAAGATATTTATGAAGTTTATGTCAAATTTAGAAGCTCTCACAAGAAAACAGCCTGGCATGGTTAACAAATTACAGTAGAACTGGGTGTTTAAGTAGACACCATTGCTTTAAGGCTATGTCACTGCAAGATTTGGGAAAAAAACCATTCAGGTACAGGAAAGAAGAAACTTAGGTCATTTTCCTACCGAAATCTCAAGGCTGGTGAGAGTCTCAGAAGGTGACTTGGGAAAGGCAATGATTATGTAAACTGTCCCGGGCCCATGTTTATCTAATCCAGTTGCAAATACGTTGATGAGGACCATTTCTCCAGTACTTTCATATGCTTGCCATGAGAAACTTTTTCCTAATATCAAACTTGAATATTCCTCGCTGCACCTGACCAGATCTTGCTCTACTCACCATGGACACGAAGTGCTCACATATACGAACACAGGTATCATACCTCCTCCCTCAGTCTTCCTGTTCTGAGATGAAAGAAGCTGCTTCATTATGTCCTTCATTGAGAGAAATATTGTTGAGAGCCCTGATTGTCCTCATGAGTGGTCTTAGATTTTCTCTCCTTTATCTGTAAGCATCTCTAAGTGCAGCACCCAGAACTAGGGACAATATCCAAGTTAACACCTTACCAGAACCTGACCATCCCAGTGCTGGCGGCTCCTTCGCACACAGCCACCGCTCCATTTCTCCCTTGGATTGGGAGCTTTGCCTTCAAGGCAGCAGCTCTATATATTGATTTATGTTCAGCTTTTGACCCGTCTACAGGCTCTGCACACAGGCACAGGCAGCTGTATTCTCTTGCCTGTTCGAGCTGCTGTAGCCTCGATGGAAGTGATAAATAGACTGCTGTAGATTTATAGTCAGTTAGCAGATGACTCAAAATTGCACAGACTTTGCTTTTATTTCTTCTTTACTTTATCAACAGACTCAAACTCCACAGGGTGTATAAATTCCACAAACTTTTCTTTCCTTCTTGGACTTTGGAAAAGTGCAGGTCAGGCAGTGGGGGTCCTTTGTACAGGACATTGCTTAGCCCTATATGTGCTCATACTCAAAAAACCAGTTTGCATTCCCTCAGGAATATACAGTTTATACACAAATACATCTTTCTTATTTGGAAATACTTCAGTCTTGGATTTCATGAGGAGTTCAGCTACTCAAGACCAAATGGGGATCTCATTTATGGAGATAATCAGCCACACCAAGCAATGTGCAGTAGGAGACTCAGGACTGGGAAGAAAAGTTGGTCTGTCTCATACTAAGTGACTTTAGATTTACACATCTGAAGTTTAAATTCCCAAACTCAGCAATTAGCACAGCAGAAGCACTGGGACAACAACATTTCTAGGAAACTATTGACAATTGTTCAGTAGGAAGGAGCAAGCATGGAAGAAATGGTTTTAGGAAGCTCAAAAAACCCTCTTAGAGCCAAAAAACTACCCAAAAAAATA
Organism: Ptilonorhynchus violaceus; assembly: GCA_013397565.1. Lineage (NCBI taxonomy): Eukaryota > Metazoa > Chordata > Aves > Passeriformes > Ptilonorhynchidae > Ptilonorhynchus > Ptilonorhynchus violaceus. The sequence goes on along the minus strand of VZRJ01001475.1, from coordinate 14,143 downwards.
AAGAAGAAAGAGGAAAAGAAAAAAAAACCAAACTGAATATATCTGAATAAAAAAGATACTGCAAAAAACATAAGGCTTGTTTTTTAATTTATTCTTTTAATAATTAAGATAACATTTCTTGTAATATATAAATAGGAAAAAAAATGAACTGTTCACAATATTCTACACTCTTTGAAAACAAGAAAAGGAAAAAGTAAAAATATTCTTCAGCTGGAAGAGAAAACCTGCAACAATCTTTACCAAAATACAGAATAGGTACTTTAAAATTACGGTAGTAGTTCACCGCCAGTTTTAAAGTTACAGAAAAAAGTTTTCTGGCATATTTTACTATTAAACCTTTTCACTACGGTAAATCTGTAAAAAGTGAGATATTAATAGGATTCCTTATAGGGAAAAAAAAAGTAACGTGTTAGTTGTTAGAAGACACTCCTTTTTTAAGTATGTAAATCACAAGCTTGATTAGAGTCAAATTTAAGAAGTAAAAAAGGTATGAAACTCAATTGTACATGCTTGCCAATTTAATTTCTTATTGACGAGTATTATAGTAAAAAAACCTAGCCATAAAACGAACCTCTAAAAAAGCCAAATAAAATTAGATTTTTTTTTTAAGTAAAGCTAGTGTCACATTTGATCACCTCCATTAGCCTGAACACCCATGAGGTTTTTGATGTGCAAGCACAGCTTAGGCTGGCCCTGCAAGCACTGTTGCTGACAGCCATCACTCATGCAGGCTGAGTTACTCACAAAGTCGTTCTCATGCCACTAAAGTACTACTCTGCTATGACCCGTGGTAATGCAGAACCTGCTTTACAAAAAGGTAAATCATCCATACAGTGGAGCTGGGCAGACAACAGAACAGGAAGGGCATCAGAATTCAGCTGGAGTCACTCCTCTTCATGAGCTGGTGCCTTTAAGCAAAACCTGCATGAAGGGAGTCCATCGTGCCCAAAAGAAAGCAGACTGTGGTGCAGCCAAATTAGAGCAGGAATTGCAGCAAGGTCATGGCTACAGGGAAGACCCATAGGCTGTCAGTGCAGCAGAGAAGCAGACCATGGCTAGTCACATTAACTCAGCAAATCTGAGTAAGAGTAGGCACGTGCTGCAACACTGCAGGCCTGACAATAGTCAGAAAGCAAAAGGTACTTGGTGTTGTGGAGGGGATGCAATTCAATACTATTGCAGGAAGAAATTGCCACTTATTGCATTTTGGTGAAGCTAAACTTCCCTCTTCAGTAATGCCTTCTTGAATTATTTTAGACCTTTCTGCCTGCTCTCCACTCAGACCTTGCTGCCTGCTCTCCACTTTCAGCTTTTTTTTCCCAGAGGAATAAGCAGTGGAGTCCATATGAACAGAAGGAAGAAAGCAGAACAAAGGATGCACTGACGACTAACTAAGTGAGCAGTTCATGTTTGCTCCTATTATTTTAAATAAACATTTTAAAAAATACATGCCCCCAAAATGCCCACATTAATGTAAATGATTTACAGGAAGCCTCTAACTACTAGAGCAACAGCCCACAGAAATAAATAGTCATTACAAAAGAATGTTCCAGTATTCCTTGCACAGCTATTACTATTCTAACATCAAGGAAGAAAAGCATTCACTCTTTTATGCAAGGAAGTTGGGTATTAATTTTTTTTCCTGAGAAAACTGTTTTGCTGAAGATATCAAATCCTTTCCTTGATTGGAAATTATCTTAGTATTGCCTTTCTTAAAAGCTTATGATTTAAACCACTCTGGACAATTGGCCTAGCAGAAGGCTGTGCCAGTGCATCTAGTTCAACACACAGAGCTTCTTTAATTAGGGAAAACACGTTTCATGGACAAAGTCAGGTTGTGTTACTAAGTGTACTCTAAGCGTTAGGTGAAGAGGATCTCAGGGTAGGCCTATCTCAGGCAAACTTTAGTCTTCATCTACCTTATTGCCACAGATTTAAATGTAACTACATATGTCATCAGAAACCTTCCCCTCCATTAAAAACTAGACATCAGACACTGATTCATTGGGCTATAATGATTCAATGATGGAAGCATCAGCAATACATCTCAGAAAGGGAGTCGAAAACTTAAGGAACGGTTCCGCTTATGGGGTGTTGCTGTTAGAAATCTAAGTATTTATGTAAATCAACCCCAGACTTCACTGTGTGGGGAGAGAGGGGAACTTGAACATCACCACGCAGAATGATGTGGTCCTACCGCATACTCGAGCTTGTTCGGTTTACTGTAATACCCAATCTGCCAATATTAATTTCTTAATGAAAAACTTACATCTGGGAAACTACATCACCATCAAAGTGACAAAACCCACATCCTGCTTAAATTTCATTCACTTGAATGACATATCCATGGAAAATCACTGCAAAAAAAACCAGCACTGCAACAGAAGCAGACAAGGAAAAAGCACTGTGTTTATTAAAATTAAAAGCATGGGTTTTTTCCAAAGAAGCCAGGCCAGTATCTTTGCTACAATCTACTCAATTAGAAAAAAAAACCCAAAAATAAAAACTAACCCACAAAAGAAACCCAAACCAACAAGCAACACCAAAAGAAAAAAACTCACCAAACAAAATTGCCCCTCAAATCCACACACACAGATTTGCTGAGGTTTTCTGTTGAAAATAGAAACCACATTTTTATTGAATACCTCTGATAAAGAAACAGGTCTTTCTGTTGTAGAAGTGAAAGAGTTAAATTCCAGATATCCTAAATACTCCCACCTTTCCCTGCTGCTGAAGCTGTCTGCACATAATTTGAGAAAGTTGAATTAAAGGAAAAGAATACTGTATACACAACACATTAAACTATGAGTATGAAAAGAATGTATGTGAAAATCCTGCATATTTTCTGCTTGCCTTTAATTAGAGATGGATTCCTGATCTTGATTATCCTAAGCAGAAAATCAAGACCAGTCCCTGAAACCAAACAGTCTTCCCTTTGTGGGCCTCCTCTTGATTTATGTAGGGCTTTAAACAACACAAAAAACCCCGAAGCCGGGGTTACTGTTCTTTCACATTAGTCGCTTTTATTTGAGGCTGTAGATGGGCCTATGTTTTACGATATTTATTTCTTGTTACGCCTTACAGTACAAGAAAAGAGAGAGCTGGAAAAAAACACTACTGAAAGTGATACACTTTCAAAATCATATTTTGCTAATCATTTTAATTATTTTTTGATTAGTAGTCCTCCCATTTTAAGATGCCTCTCCTGAAAACCCCTCTTGTTGGTTTGGATACCACTATGCCACTTTTAAGCAAATCCAATCTGTTGCAGAGTATTTTGTGATAATGGCTCTTGGCTCATTCAAAGTAGCACCCAGATACCTTGACTAGATCAACTGACCTAATGAGGCTTCAGTTACTTTGCCACAGAAACTAAGGCAATGTTTTTTCGGGAGAAGCTATGTTTTCAGGTGTGACACAATAAGATGACAAAGTCAAACTTCTGAAGTAGTTGCTTGTGTGGTTCACAGCTGGCAGAGGGAGAGATAAGAATAAGGTAAAAGGAGAAAGGGAAAGTTACAATGCTAGGAATAAATAGCATTAATGTGGTGAATTTAAAAGTTTACCATTTTAGCTGCATGTTCTCTTCTTGCATGTACAGAGAAATGTTTAAGGCCTACGGCTCCCCCACAGAACTTGGAAAGATTTAGAGTGCTCTTTCTGCCCCGTGGCTACATAGAGGAAGACAGGGAGGCTGACACTGCTCTCTGTTCCTGTTACTCTCTTAGGCAAAGCTGCCCTTGTCCCTACCCGTAGGAGGAAGGAGAGACTGGCTGATATCACATGAGCTGCAGCACAAAATTTCACCGTCCTCCAGCCCACTGGAGGGAATACTGCACAGAAAATGTTGACACAAGGGCGGAGGGAACGGGGTGTGTTCAAAGCAGGGAACTCAAGTCAAAACAGAGCAGGGGCTTGCTTCAGTGCATAGCAGGGTCTACATTGCCATGAGGGATTCAAGAGTCCAGCAGGTTGCTAAATTAGATGTAGGTGTTGGGTTACAAAGCCATTACACAAAATATCCAAGTCTCAATTGTTTTCCAAAATGAGTGAAGATAGCAGGTCAGTAAGATGAAATGCTTGTACCCTAGTCAAGTTCTCATTAGCCGAAGGGGGAAAAACAGAAAACCTGTTTTGCATCTATGTTTTCTCCTAAAGCCATAGACTTACACATCACTGTACAGCACTGACAATTCCTGAAGTTATCATGAGATCAGCCATTATATCTCATCTTTGTTTTACAACCTTTTCATCTGTTTCACATTTCTTGGTTATTTTACATGGTACTTTTAACAGAAATCTGAGCACCACAACTACAGTACTATACTGTACAATTAGCTTGGGGAATATGGATGGCTCACCAGCAAGAACGTGTGAGGAACACAAGCCTTAGCAGACTGATAAAGTCTTTGTCATGGTAGATTTCACTGTGCACAGCAAGAGCACGCGCACAGACATGGTGTATGAGGGGTCTGTACCAATTTCAGAGCATGCAACTCTCCTTGGCTCAGGTGGTCCCAGGGCCCATATTTGGGGGGCCAGTATGGTGGTTTCTTCTGGAGCTCCACACACATCTAGAGCCCAGCACTCAAATGTAGTTTCTGCACCCCCAAAACTTTTATGAAGTTGTTCCCTTGATTTAATTTCAAAGCCCTGTAGGATGAATTACTTGACCAGTACAGAAACAACCAAATAATTCTGCATACAGATAAACGCTCATAATTTTTTTGTAATTTGAAAGTGACTTGCAGTTGAAATTGCTTTTATTTAGACCGTGTTTCTGTAGATCTTTAACACTATAACACTAGACTCTCTTTCAATCACCTTTAATGAGGTATCTAGCACCATTAATCAGATCTAGGTAAATTCAATAACCTTGCATAGGAAAGTAACCGAATGCTTCCACTGTCTGTCACTTCCTGACATGCATTCTACGTAGTCACTTTACAGTATGGCTGTGTGAAAAAGCTTCTATATGATTAACACTGGTGCATGGGTCCTCGGGGATGGCAGAACAATGTTTTACATAATGACTGATGAAAAGAAAGAGAAAAGATTTATTTGGAAAGTTGTACTGGGCAAGGGGAAAATAACATAAGTACATTGGAAAAGGGAAGGCACCCAATGATAATCTTCTTTCAAAGTAAAGTTACTAGAACCATTATGAAATCTATGCATGAAAGCTGTAGACTATGCCTGACTTCTTTCATGGGCTTACAGACACACCACAGAAGGAAGAGGAGAGTGAAGAAGCACTGCAGAACTGCATCTCAACTTTTATCACCCTGCAAATACTCAAGGCCAGGTTGGATGAAGGTCTGCACAACCTGATCTAGTTGAATGAGTCCTTGCTCATTGCAGGGGACTGGATGACCTTTACAGGTCCCTTCCAACCTAAAACAATCTATGATTCTATGATTCTGCTCATAGGTCTCAAGGACACAGCACGATCTCAGTGACAGAAAGATTTGAGTATTCTAATTGTATTGTAGGTGTTCCTCTTTCATGAAAAGAAAAAAAGATATCACTAAGAAATGCCAACATCATAGAACCTTATTAAGGCAAAGTTTAAATTCCAAGTGGTATTCTGCACTCTTGAAGCATTTGTGAAGTGATTGGTCTCAAAACTCAAACCATCTTTTTTGAATGATTAGTCATGCACATACTTGCTTATCTGCTTTTGAAATTACATCGAAATGAACTGCATTCACTCTGCTATAAAAAATGCCAGAAAAAGCTAGATCCTCTAAACTGTGTAGCTTCATTCTTAGGGATATGTTATTATTTAATATCCTCTATTAATATGATTTTATTTTTACCTAGATGCTTTACTTTGGAGCAGGAACACTAGAGATCAAAAGGAACATTAAGACAAATTCTCATCAAAGACTGTTTGAGATCATCTAAGTTTTGCTTTGCCTCTAATTACCGAGGAAAAATGGATTATTTTAGTAAGCTTTTTTCATGTTGTTTGAAGTAACAGCCTGTCATTAAGATCCCTAAGAGTGCAACAGAGTACACCAAAATCAATACCACACTTTCATTCGGGGGAGTCTGATGTGTAGCTACGTTGCTGTGGCCCCTGATGCTGTAAAAGCCTGCGTACCATAACAACAGTGCAGTTGGCACACTGATACAGATGTTGGCATTTCACCATTGGGCCTTGTACATATTCACTGATCTTGCACAAAATTCCTCTGAAGGATGTTTGTCTCTTGCCGGGATCACTTTTTCCTGTGAATAGGGAAGAGAAGAACATGGTGAGGTTCTTGTAGTCTCCTCACTGACTCTAATCAATTGCAAAATATTTGCAAGTTGGAAGCAGAAAAAAATCCCTTCCTTGTTCCCAGGTTGATATGTCTGATGCAAGTCAACTGCATTGAGAACATTCCAAGAACGTCTACAAAATTAGGGAGGCAGGGGCATAATTTCTTGATTCCAGACCCTAACATAGGAGTTGGCCTGACACTTGTATGGACTGAGGTGCTTATAGTCAGTGCCAAAACGAAAATGGTGTGAAGTACAGCGCTTAAACACAGAGGTTAGGGACACGCTGAGCCAGACCTCTGTGGACTGATTACCATTTTCCAACTTGAGTAGAGTGTAGGGTCACATTTTATTACAGACATTAATGGGGTAACATTGTAGAAGAATTTAACCCTCATTTACATCTATATGAGCACCCAGAATGTCAGATCAAACAATGACAAATCCACATAATTCACTGGGAATATATAATTTTGAGTAGCTTCTTGAGATGACCTCCAATCATCCCACTGAAGGAAAAAGCTTACCTCATACCCTAAATAGGTTTCAAATTTAATTTAAATTTTCTTTAGGTGAGGGGAAAATATTTCTATTTCATACTGTTCAGCAGCTATTTACAGTTAAGCATCTGACTCTATATGAAAGGAACTCCTTGATAATTACCAGAGAAAACCAACAAGCACACCTGTGAAGACATTCTTAGCTATAAGAAAAATAGGACGAGGTATTGTATTAATGATATAAATCTTAAGAGTCCCCAGGATGAGACAATCTAGCAGACTTGGCAAATGAAAATAAAGGTCAGGAATCTGACTCAAGCATGCACTGATGACCTGCTGGCAATATACAGAACATGCTGTTTTAATGAATTCCACTGCTGGAACAAAAACTTGGTACAACCAAACAACCGTGTTTGTTTTGCACAGTTGTGGGCTTTTTTTGTAAACTATTCAATGCCACAAGAGGAAAAAAGGTCAAAGCATACAGGACAGATATATCATTTTTATTGGACAAATCCTTCAAATAATTATGTTGCCTGATTGATCTAGTCCTGGATGTGTGAAGGCATTACCTAAGTTTATTTTCTATGGGTTTCTTTACATTTTAATTGGTCCAGGAACACTTTTTTTTTTTTTTTTGCAGGATAAAATTTTAAATATGCTGTAATAATTTCCCTTGCATAAAATTCCTCAAAAATCAGAAAAACCTTTTCAACAGCCTTGTTTAACCCACTAGCAATGCAAGAGTTATGCAGAGACTCAGCAAATCAGTGTTTAAAAACTGGCGGTGTGTTGTGCAATACACCACAGCCTGAGGTTCTGGACATGTCATAAACCTATTCCAAGGTTACTTAGAATTATTGTCAATTGGGTCGTGCAGATACAAATTTGTGATGCACACAATGGCCACAACTTGTCTCCTGGTGCAATGATAAACCTCAGATACACAAGACATCTGGCATGCTTGTGTTCAAAGGCCTGATTAGCTAAGATTTCCCACTGTTGCTACCACTATCCAAAACTAAACATGAAAACTGTGGAAACAGGTCCATCCTTACAGTCATGATCAAAATCCTGCATAAAGCAAAAGACTTGCATGAACTGGAATGGTTGTAGTGATCGGTAGCTGATAGTCAGAACAAATCTGATAGACAGAGAAACCTCTATCCTTTCAGTTGAATGACTCATTTATCATTAAAAAGGCTGATGTTGCAGGTAAAAAGTGGAGAACTTGAGTGACTTTCATAGTCAATTTGAATACTGGGAATGTATTTCCAAAACAGGACATTTCTCACTTTCAACATGCGAAACAGCCAAGTTAAGATAAGGCCATGATGACCACAATCAGCTAATTGTTGGATAGCCAACAATTTTCACCTTATTAAAAGAGAACCTCTTACAGGCATTCTCAGTTCTTGAATTACAGCCACAGACACTGGTCTGCAGGCATTAAAGCTTGTTTTCATGATGAGCATGTTACAAGGTAATTTCAGTTATTTCAGCAGATAGAGATCTGTCTTTCATAAGAGATAAATGTAAACCAGCACAACACAGATCATACATATTCTGTTTAAAGTACCAAAGCAGCACTGTGCTCTAGAAAGCATGATGAACTTGCTGCTTTGCTTCCTATTTTAATCGTTATGAACTACCGATGTTACAGGTCAAGGAGTCTAGGGAAATTGCTAGAAGCAATTACAGTTCCAATTTGCTGGAAATAATGAGAATTTCCAATGATTTGTGAACCTACAATAATACTACTGGCACACACGGACAGCTGTCAGCAGAAATTCAAGGTGGCATGTGTTATCCACTGTCTCATATATGAGAGGGCTGCCCTTATGACTCTGCACCCAACAACCTTGACTCATCTCCCTGCTTCAGTTTTCTCACCTTCTATGTTTTCTAGTAATTTTATTTCCTAGTAGCATAACTAAAGCTAAGTTTATCACATGCAGCCTGCCACTGTTGTTCAGTTACTTCTTACATGAATATCTTATGATATTTATTGAAGTACTTTATGCTAAGGAAGATTTTTAGGCCTGTTAAAAGAGCCGAGAAGTAATAAGTCTGTACAGCTACATGGGAATTTTGATTTTGGTTTCTAACTCAGTGTCAAGGTATGTGAAAGAGGTAAAAAAGGGAGAAGAGTGCAAAAAGAGGGCAGAAAGACATGTAAAGGAAGAAGCCATTGCGAGGGGGGGGAAAAAATAATCGGGAATTAAATGAGAAAGCAGAAAAAAAAAAGAAAAATGTTACTGTAAAAGTTTAATTGCCTCTCAAATGTAAGTTTCTTCAGATTCTGAAGAAAACGTGAATGCTATCTGCAATTACATGGGAAAACCGAAATCCTTGCCACAGGCAGCTTCTCACAGTCCTGTGCCCTGGGGAGAGATGCTGGTCTTTTTCAGAAGCAGGAGGAAGCAGTGTCTATCCCAAAGAAAGGGCTGACATAAAATATTGAAGGGACCAAAATCAAGGAATGTGTCCTGAGACCACATCAGATAAACCTTATAGTAAAACAGCAATTAAGAAAGTTATGACAGTGCTTGAGATGGAGTTCTGAGGGGATCAGTGCTCATTAATGGGGCCAGACACTTATCAACGGCTGATGGCTCCAGCACTCATCAAAAGAGCTGAAGATTTTGGTGAGCATGAGGAGACATTCCCTCTTCAGCAACTGGTTGAAAATGTACACAGTTGTTGCCAACATCCCATGCTCCATGAAACTCCTCATCTCTAAGAAGACAACAGGATGAACATTCCAAGATAAAAGGAGGAAGAAGGCTGATGGGCAAGAGACTCCAGAGCCTACTAGAGTCAGAAGGGGGTTGCATAGGTAAGTGTCCTGATGGACTCAGCATCAACTATGCATGCAGTGAGAACTGGAATCTGCTGGGGCAAGCTGGTTTCTCCAGAGCAGCCTTTCTTTTAGGATAGACTGCAGAGGTACTTATTAATAGACAGGCCAATCCTATTCCAAAACTGAAGATGAAGCTAAGTATTACACTTTTCAGGTAGACAATTAACAAAAATGAGTTAACAAAAGCCTCGTTTTTAACTGGGGAAGAGAAGAAATATATTTTTCTACCCTTTTATAACTGTGAGGACAACCAGAAAATGCTTCCAAAATTGATACCATACGTGCAGATTAAAACCAGGCTGCAAGCCAAATCCTCCTCTTCAGTTTCACTGGCGGAGCCCAGCAGACTGCCACAGAGCTGCGCTGAAGCAGCAGGGGAAAGAATTTGACCCTTTGACTGCTGCATCAAAAGCAGCTAGCTTCCCACTGTACTTGGTGGCCTCAATATTAAAAGTTACAAATGGCTTTGTGGTCGGAAATGTATCAATTTTCTGCTAGAATAGTTATGTGCTAATGTCCTTCTGCCCCTGCTCTCTCTGAAATGACATTCCCTCTCCCCTGAGGCAGCATAACTGGCATTCCTACTATTGTCCCTGTCTAGCTGTAGATGTATTGAACTGTATTGGTTGCTAATGAAGGAAGTTCCTCCATTCCCTAATCATTCTCCCAACACAGATAATCTGTCAAAATAGCAAATGATAATTTTTAAGTTGGGCTATCATTTAACTTCTTCATTATTCCATTGGTCCATATCTATATACTCAGGTACAAAAATGTGCTCCCCAGTCATTTTCAAAGTTAGGCAATTCAAATGTCAGGGTTTATCTCACGATCACAACTGGTTAAGATTTATTTTTATGGAACAGAGGCTACATACTGTATACATGAACAAGAATGTAGACTCCAAAAAGAAGAATATACAGTACTTTGTATTAAAGCTAAACCTGGAAATGCAAACCTTAAGTTAGCAATACCTATTTACACCATGAAATTCTGGATTCTCTTGCTAAGGACTGAAGACTAGAATATTTTACTCAAACGATAGATATAAAAGGACTGAAAAGAAGAAGTACTCATAACATGAAAATAGCTCTTTTTCTAGTCTGCAGTCAAATACCTTATAACTAAACATGCTAAAACAAAGCATAGAAAAGTTTTGTTGTTGTTTATAAAGAAGCTCACACCAAGAGCAACCTTCATATATAAACTTGATTTGTCTCTTAATACACTTGTATGTAGACTTAGTTCAGGGCATCTGCCCAAGAAGTTTAGGGAAAGGCAGGGATGCCACTTATCTAGAACCCACACCAGTTGATGCTGAATTCAGTTTTCAGATGATGAATTTAAGAAAATGGGAAAGGGAGGGACAAGAGCAGGAAAGAGCACTTTGGTGCTCTTTTTAATGCTACGTCTCTGCTGCAGCCATGAAAGCTTCTTTCAGTTCCTTCTCCCTCCTCTGAGCTCCCTATCCTCCAGCCCCTATCCTTTGCTTCAGTTTAGGCTGTGTTTTTACCAGATCCCTTCCAAAAGGCCCGACTCCCCCTCTGCTTCCTGAGTGTATTGAGTTTGCATAGCAAGGTTTTGGTCGCAGTGGGTCTACAGGAGTGGCTTCTGTGGGAAGCTGCTAGAAGCTTCCCCATATCCAGCAGAGCCAATGCCAGCTGGCCCCAAGATGAACCTGCCACTGGCCAAGGCCTAGCACCTCTGGGATAATGTATTTAAGAAGGGTTAAAAAATAACCACTGCACAGCCGCAGCCAGAGAGAGGAGTGAGAATATGTGAGGGCAGCAGCCCTGCAGACACAAAGGTGAGTGAAGAAGGAGGAGAGGAGATGCTCCAGGTGCTAGAGCAGAGATTCCCCTGCAGTCCGTGGTGCAGACCATGGTGAGGCAGCTGTGCCCCTGCAGCCCATGGAGGTCCATGAGAGTGCAGTGACCCACCTGCAGCACATGGCAGACCCCATGCCAGAGCAAGTGGATGCCCAAGGAAGGATTTGACCCTCTGGGAAGCCTACACTGGAGCAGATTCCCAGTAGGACACATGGCCCCATGGAGAGTGGATGCCACACTGAAGCAAGTTTGCTGGCAGCACTTGTGACCTCATGCGGAACACACACACACGAGCAGTTCCTGAAGGACTGCACCACTGGCAGTGACTCACTGTTTGTGAAGAGCTGCAGCCTGGGGGAAGGACACACGCTGCAGAAGTTCATGCAGGACTGCACCCTATGGAAGGGATCCCACACTAAAGCAGGTGAAGAGTGTGATGAGTCCTCCTTCTGAGTAGGAAGGAGCGGCCCAGACAATATGTGATGGACTGACCGCAGCCCCCATTCCCTGTCCCCTTGTGCTACTGGGGCAGAGGAGGTACTAAAAATCAGGAGCGAATTTGAGCCCAGGAGGAAGAGAGGGTGAGGGGAAGGTGTTTTATGATTTGGGTTTATTTCCCATTATTGTATTCTAATTTGATTGGTAATTAATTAAACTAATTTCCCCAAGTTAACTCTACTTTTCCTGTGACAAGAATTGGAGTGTGATCTCTCCCTGCCCTTATCCCAACCCATGAGCCTTTCCTTATATTTTCTCTCCCCTGTCCAGTTAAGGAGAGGAGTAATAAAGTGGTCTTGGTAGGCACCTGGCACCCAGACAGGGTCAAACCACCACACTGAACCAGACCTGCTCCCTTCTCCAGCAGCAGGAACTTTGCAGTCCCTTTGTCTCCTCACTGGCAGCATTCGAGGCAGTGCTGCTTGGATGCTGTCTAAGAGCAGAGGAAAATTTTGCTGTTTGCCACACAGCTTCCCATATTCACACAAGCCGAAAAGGCAGCACAGAACAAGTCCAGCCTCCACTAAGAGCAAGCAGTCAATTTTCCCTATATGCTTTTCCAGAGATGGCAGACCCACCTGGGAAAAAAAAAAACAAAACAAAACAAAGCACAAAACCAAACTTACCCTAAATTTCTTGTACTACAATGTTTATTCTTCATAAGTTCTATTTTAAGGTGTGATTGAAGTTTTGGCTAGTCCTGACACAATGCAGCAGAAAGCCCCAAGATAGAAAGTTTCAGATGAATTTTTCTTTTCTTGGCAGGGGCAAAATTACACAACATCTCAAGCAAACACCAATGACTGTAATGCCTGACATGCTTAATATGGTACAGGGGATACAAGAGATAGGACAGTCTGGTAAAAGAGAGTCTTCAATAACTTTTAGAATGAATGGTGATATTCATAGAATTGAGGGAAAGAATAGGCATGGGGCATCTTAAGCAGCCAAGCACTGCTATGGGCACTGCAGTTGATTAGCATTTTTGCTGGTATCTGTTCCCTTACAGTTCTAGGAGCCTCCTGTTGCATGGGAGGCCACTACAAGATGAAGTAGTCCATCTCTGGACCATTTCTGTACAAGATAAGGTAATACAATCTCATTAGATCCTAATATAGCCAAACTAGTTTTATAAATTTAGTTTTACCATGTGTTTCCAAAAAAAGTCATGTAGAGATCATCAATTAAAATGACAGCAAGGCAAAAGGAAGTTTATGGGGGTGCTTGTAGCTACACAAATAAGGCTCGAATGAGGTGACAGCATTGCTTACAATTGATGATTTAACATTAGCATCTGGTGACCAAGACTTCCATAGAAGGTATTGAAAACAGTCAGGTCTTAGAGCACCTTCACAGTATCTCCTTTTTTCCTAGTCGGTGCACTTTGGCATCCTTGGCAAGTGTTCTTCCATCCTCAGAGGGAGAAGGCCTGAGCTGGGACTACATGCCTGGTTATAGCCACTGCAGTCACAGATTTTTATGCATTGGTTGGAGGAGTCCAGAGAAAGGCAAAGAGGTTGATCAAATAGTTAGAAAATAGGACCTATGGGGAAAGACCAAAGGCACGAGATTGTTTAGACAGGAAAGAAAGAGACATAACCATTTTCAAAATGTAACAGGTAAGTTTAACCTTGAACAGGCAGCAATCTTGGATGTTTACATATGATTAAAATGCACAGAAGGGATTTAAACAGTGAGGAGGTGACTTGTCCAAAGCAGCCTAGAAAAGCCAAGAGCAAAGTTCATGAGCGATCCCATGCTCTCTCCTGTAGCCATTATTCCCTAGATACTGTTTAGTATCTAGGACAGGCTCTTTCTGAATGGAAGATACTGAATTATTGTCATTTTATACCAAAGTGAGGTTTCTACTGTGGAAGTCCTAGCTGATCCTATTTTATCTTTACCGTTACCTGTTGTTCTTATGTGCATCCAGCTATCTTTATAATCTCACTTCTTTCCCAACCGAGCAACAGTATTGAAGAACAGCCAGAAAACCTATTTGTGGAAGGCAAGGTAGGCAAGGGATAAATAGAACGATCTAGCAGTTAGGTTTACTGTAATTTGTTGACAATCATCCTTTCAGCTTTCATTTCATAGGACAGCATGAACAATGCTCATAAATCACAATGGTGTACCTACTGCAAATGTTACTTTGTTTACCCGATTGTCGCCTTGTGAATGAAGGC
>VZRJ01001462.1:347-29454 GCA_013397565.1 Ptilonorhynchus violaceus | reverse complement strand
GGCGACAGCAGCCTGCAGCCGTCACCGCCGCGAGCCCGCCGATGGCCACCGCCCACGCCCTGCTCCACGCCAATGAGAGAGACACACAGCCCACTGCTAGTTGAAAGCCGCGCTGAGCCATGTGGACGCCACAGCTTGCAGTGTGCTTCAAGCAGACGCTGGCAGGGCCCCCAGGATTCTGGTGGTGACATTCTGTCCGTTTTTCCCCTCTCTTTCTCCCTTTTCTATCCCCTTTTGGCAGGGACATTTATTAATAAACAGTTCTCAGATATAATATTGCTGCATGTACGTTTGATTTTTCGTCCGAGAAATCTATCAAACAAAATTCCTCCCGACTCCCCCTGGATTGGGACGGAACAGGGTAATCAGAGGGTTGAATTAGTTCAAGGATTCTCCTGGTGATATCCCATATCCAGGCCCCAGGGAGGCAGCAGACTTCCCTGTGGGATCAGTCCAGTCGACATACAGGGCCCTCTGTTCCCCTCAGAAGGGAGTCACCTACTATGACTGCCCTTCTTTTCTTCTTAATACCTGAGGGTGTGATCTATCTGACAGACAAAGTGCAACTGGGAGACCCTCCAGACAGATTATTTTCCTTGGCGTCATCTGCCTGACCCTCTGAATCCAGGGCCTCGTACCTATTCTGTAAGGGCACCTGGGAAGGTGATGAGGTTTGGGAGGGAATTTTATTACACCGCTCAGAGTAGGGGCCTGTTTCCATTCCCTACCATCTGCTAGGTCTCCTCCTTCTGCCTGATGGTAAGAGGGTCGGGGGTCCTCTGACTTGTGCTGAGTTTCTCTCAGGGTTGCAAGGCTGTAACTCCACCAGTTTCTTTCTCCTTCACTCTCCCTAACACTCCTTAGCCTATCCATTTCTCCCTTAATCTCTACCACTAGACAGAGGTCATTCACCTGCTCACACCACACACAGGTGTCTTGTGCACCGTCCTCTGGTACCAACATGAGGCTCAGACTTTCTCTGCAGTCAATGGCCTGGACAGCTGCATGCTTCTTGGGGGTTTCTGTCTGGCTTAGCACACTCTTGCTGGCAGGAGCAGCAATGGCTTTTGATCATTTGCAAACCATCACTGGGGAAAAAACAAAACAAAAACAAAACACCCCACAACCAGACAAAAGACCACAGCCACCTAACACACAGCCCACCACCAGGAGGGTGGCCGCTCCCGTCCTGCTCCTCCTGCCTGCACGAACTGCCCTGTCCTGCCACGCCCCTGTTCACCGTCCTCCAGACTGCCTGTGCTCCCTAGAGACTTTTTAAATAGCCTGCAAACGGCCTGGAGATCACACCTCCGCCTGAATGGCTGGCAAGAGGGCTATTAATCATGCCGATTACACAAGAAGCCTGTGCCTGTGTCCATCTGAAGGGATGTTCTTGCAGAAGGATGTACTTTGAAGAAATGTTGGAAATATGGGCTCTTCATTAAACAGAGTATTTCAGAGGCAAATTATGAGGGTAAAGTGATGAAAGGAAATCGTCCACACGGAGTCTGTAAGTCTCCCTGCCTCACTGGCACAACCTTTCACTGAGCCATGCAGTCCTTGTGTCTCTTTCATGCCAGGTCTCATCTCTGGATCTCTTTTACCTGACCCAACCTGCCAAAACCAACCCTGAGAAATACAGCTTGGTTATTTTAAGCTCAGCAGTATGCTGACGTGTAACCTGATTTCCAGGGAAATTTTCTACACGTAACAATATCAAGACCTACAAGGGCAGACAGGCATCTGAGTATACTTCTCCAGAAGCCCAAGTTTAAAAACACATGTGTATGTGTACATATGTACTGAAGAAAACATAAAAACCACTAAAAAAGTTCAAAATCATAATTACTTTCTCAGGAATGGCTATAAATGTTGCACACTGCAGCTCTGGCAAGGGCATCCTTTACTCCTTTCAGCCATATTGTATGAAAACAAATAAACCAGAACAAAAATTCAACCACAAAACATGTGAGATCATTGCTCCAACAGTTAAGAATATTCTCCAAGATAGGAGAGAGGCCACATTTCCCTTTTCAGGGAAATCTGAATATATCAATTCAAATTACCTGGAAAAACCTCCAGGCCTTCAAAAATTACTAAGACTTGTTTTAACATTTTCAACACTTTTAATTGGTGACATGATATAACCAAGGTGTGAATCAGACAAGAATTTACTGGACGATGGAAGAAGTATCACAAGAGACCTGTTTTCATTGTTTTCTGCCAGCTCTTCATCTTTGTGGTAGAGAGAGTAAGACACCATTGCTCAGCAAACATGTTTTTAACCTAATTTGCTCTCGTGGTCAAAGCACACACAGCCTGTCTCTCTCAAGAACATCTATAATGTCTTTTCTATAGTGTTCTTTCTGTTGACAGCAGCTGAAGGCAGGAGCAGAACTGTCTCGGTTTTGAGGCAAATTTAAGAGAGAGACCCCTTGGACTGAATCTTTCTCTCAAAAGGGTTCCAAAAAAACCCCCTTTGTGTTGTGGTGAGCTCGGCTAGGTGGTAAAAGGCCGCAACCCTCCCGAAAGCGCTCCTGCGTCTGGCGGTGCCTCAGCGTGGTGTGCGGTAACCAGTGAGGTAGGTATGCCGCCTTCACCTCGAGTATGTCCGGGTTAGCAGCTGACACCCTATCCCACCAGCGCAGGTGGACGCGCAGGTACTCGCACACTCACGCCTTAATCATGGAGTAAAGAGTTGGGAGGGGCTCTTCTGAGGTAGAAGGTTTATTGCATGGGTCCAGGGACAAAGACCCCTCGAATACAGGAGGACACAAGGTTATATACCAAACCAAACAGGGGCGGAGAGAACACTAAGGACCAATAACATGAGGGTAAGAGGGAGGAGAAAAGGCAGAGTTATAATACACAAACCAGTGAGGGTAACCAAGGGGAGGTGCAGGGGAACAAGGCCAATGAGGCATCGAGTGAGGGAGAACTCTCTAGAACTAAACCGTATAAGGGAACCTAGACTGACAGACTAACCAAACAGGGGAATGTACCATAGTAGGGCCTGGAGGGGAGAGACCTTCCTGATCTCTATATCTNGGGAGGGGCTCTTCTGAGGTAGAAGGTTTATTGCATGGGTCCAGGGACAAAGACCCCTCGAATACAGGAGGACACAAGGTTATATACCAAACCAAACAGGGGCGGAGAGAACACTAAGGACCAATAACATGAGGGTAAGAGGGAGGAGAAAAGGCAGAGTTATAATACACAAACCAGTGAGGGTAACCAAGGGGAGGTGCAGGGGAACAAGGCCAATGAGGCATCGAGTGAGGGAGAACTCTCTAGAACTAAACCGTATAAGGGAACCTAGACTGACAGACTAACCAAACAGGGGAATGTACCATAGTAGGGCCTGGAGGGGAGAGACCTTCCTGATCTCTATATCTTAGGGGGAGATCTTGGACTTTGACCTCGGAGCCTTTTCTTAATACAATATCTGGACTCACTGGCCCACAGCAACTAGGCTCTCTGGCCCACAACAACAGGGCTCTCTGGCCCACGGGCTCCTTGGTCCCTTATGTGGCTGGCCCTACCTCCGCAGCCTCTCCTGCTGTGGGCCAAGCCACCCCCACACCTTTGCACCAATAGGAAATGAATATCAATAGATGAAAGTGAAAAAAAAATAATTAAAGTTTATTAACAAACAGAATACCTTGCCGTCCACCAGGCAAGGGAAAACAGAAGATAAATACCTGTTAAGCACTAAACCATCAGAACCCACTTCCCTACACACACAGACAGAAACACGCCCCCGCAAAGTGTCAAGAGTGTGGAGGCAGTGTAGGAGGAATGCTCCTCTTCCCACACGTGGTCCAAAAACGGCGGCCCCCCACGTGGAGAGATAGCAGACCTCCCACCCCCACGGAGCAGTCTGGCAGTAGAGAAAAACTTCCAGTGGCTACCTGGTGTTAATTTTCTCCCTCCCAAGGGCAATGACAGCAGGCGAAAACAAAAATAGCTGGGTTGGAGCTCCCTGGAGTGCCCTCTCTCCCTGGCTTGGCTTCCTGGGGCTTGGGACTAGGCGCAGCCGCTCCCCTCTTGGCTCTCTCTCTCTTCAACCGGTTCTGGAGAAGCGATCTGTTCAATTCAGTTCGTTGTAGCGCAGGGCTCCAGTGGGAGTGGCCCCAATCCGCTCTCTCTGGCCGCAGCTGCCGCATCAGAGCCCGGCAGAGCCCGGCAGAACACTAAAACATCTCTGCTCTCTCTCTCTCCAACACAGCTCTGATAACTCCCGATCCTGGAACTGGAGGAAGAGGCGGGGCTTCCTGCCTCCCGATCCGGAAGAGAGAGAGCGTGTCCTGGCTTCCCCCAAACCATGAGAGTGCAGCTGACATCCCGGGCCCCCATACCAGAAGGGAGAGAGCACCATTTCGGTCCCCCCAAACCCGGAAGTGGGGGAGTGCAGAAAAAGAAAACAATAGCAATTTTGGGGGAGGGCATAAGCACAGGATAATGGAATAAATTATCATAATAGATCACTCCAGGACAAGAACAAAATATGAAGCGTGTTCATTAAAGCACAGGACAGACCAATGGCTATATACATGGATTAATTCCATCTGTGAAATCCAGAGAACAACTCCCACAGGAAGCTGGTGCCCACAGTCAAGCTTCAGCTTTGGGATGAGCCTGTTTTACACTGCATGGCTTTATAAATCTGATCTGTCTCACTGGATGACCCAGCTGCTCTCACCTCAGGGTTTGTTTTCCAAAAGGACCCATGGGAGGGCTCCAGTTTGTCTGACCAGTTCTAATTGCATTCAGCCTGCAGCCTCACAATTCATGGTAAGGAACTCACTTGGAAATAAGAAAGTGTGACTTTATTTCCTTCCTCGTTGTCAAAAATTTCACTTGGCTTTCCTTTCTCTCTCTCCTTGGATGGCTGCAGAGACTGAAAATGTTCCCCCTTGGAAATAACATCTTCCAGCAGATATTGCCAAGCAATTATCAAAAAAGAGCCCTGGGCATCTTTTAAGAGAGCTTAACTGCACCACTAGTAAGGCAAGCTCCTGAACCTTCAGGTCTTTCTTTGATACTGTTTGCTACAGGTTTTGATCATGGCTCAGCCAATGCAGATGTGGATTTATAGCTGAAACGACACAAGACTCTATGACATTAGACCTGTTCATGCAGCATGCAAATCCTTTTAACATGATTCATATTTTGTTGAAATCAATAAGCATTTTGACTTAAAAGGCACTAACAGAGCCTGTCCCGATGGCTTCTCCTAATTTCCTCTCTGTACTTCTCTCTACCCCCTATAAAAGCAAAACAGAACAATTACTCCTATGTATTTCTCCTCAATTGGTGTTTCAACTGACATCTGATTTTTCCACTGTCTTTTTAAAACAGCAGATTCAACCTTCCCGTGTTATGCATCTTTACAGAAGCCATTCTAGCCTAAGTTATGATATTTAGTCAAGAGCAGATGTGAAAATACTCCTGCTGATGGCTACCACCTTCTACAAAAAACAGAACATGGAGTCTGTTCCTTTGAAGTGGATGAAAACTGGTCCAGCGTTCACTAAAATTAAGCCAATTCACAGGGAAAGGGAAAGCAAGAATATTACATTATCCTCTGTCTTTCAGATCCCAGGTATCAAAGAAAAGTCAGTCTTTATCGTTATTTAGCACCTACATTATCAAAATGCTTAATATCTGTGGAATAGGACCTGTTGCACTAAGATGACAGTCCTCCTCACAGGAGTTTTACAAAGTACAGAAAAGGCCTGTACTTTGGGAGTGGATCTATCCACTGGGTGGATAGATCTCTAGGAAGTATTGGGATAATGAGGGGAGAAAAAGGTGTGTAACAGACTTCAGACACCCAAAGCCAGACATATGGAGCCAGACATATGGAGCTCCTTTTCAACTGCCTTGGAAATTAATTTCCCAAAGCTGTAATTTCAAGCCTTATGACTGCTGCATGCATCCTCTGAAACACCCAATTTAATGTCCCAATGAAATGGGAAGTTTTAATTCTTTTTGCACCTGCTTATTAAAATATGAAAGCCTGGTTCATGCAAGCTCTTTCAAAACCTAGCAGCGTACCTCATGATGGGCAACCAAACTGTATCCAGACTGTTTGAAGTGTTACAATTTTCCAGTGGGACCCTTTTTGCAGGGGCAGACATTTCAAGCATGACAGTCACTTTTGTTTGAGCAGGATGGATCTATGAGAGGTATGTTACATGTACTGAATGGTGACAGTAATTTTGTCGACAACAGAGAAGTGAAAGCTTCAAAGAAAAACATTAGTGACAAATGCATTAGAAATACGTAATACCAGCTGGCTGGTCCTCCAGGAAAGCAAAACTTTTTTTTTTTTTTAAATTAAAAGGTCTTTCTCTTTAGATGGTCTGTTTATCTGTCATAATTTGACGGTGTATGAAAATGATACCTAAATGTATTTCTCAGAAGGTAATTGCCCTGGCATTTAGTCTCTGTGTCTTCTAAATCCTTCCAGTACTTTGCTGTTCTTCTCTTTTCAGGCAGATTTTAAATCTCCTAAATGAAGTGCTATTTTCCCTCACAGAGGCAGTCACTTAGTGGCTGTCACCAACAGAAAAGATGTGCTTGCAGAAGGAGGTGAGCACAGGAAGGAGTGGATGCATCAGACAGGAAACAGGACTTGCAAAGCATGTTGGAAATTCTCCTTCTGGTGTACCTGGGGACTTTTCAGCACACTTCACACATTAAAAAAAACCCACCACATCTTTCTTTGCAGCTGTCTTTGATGCCTGAGGAGGTGTTTCTGTGTAATGAATGTCACAGGATCCTCCAGTGGGAACCCATAATGCCGATCCTGGCCATCTCCTGGCATCCATTCCATTTGTCTTCATGTCTTCCCGTATCAAACTCTCTGTAAGGGAGCAGAATGGTTGAGGCACAGCTCTAGGACACCCAGCAGCTTTGGGAAGGTGCTCATCACCTGCCAGGTTCTTGGTTGTGCCAGTTTCTCTCTAGTTCTAAAGGATTACATGTCCAATCAGGCACTGAAGGGGATTACAGTTGCCCCAACCACCAAAAAATGTAAAACTCACAAAAGATTTTGTTTGGCACCAGACATCAAAAAGGTTAATTGTCACGGCATTAGATGGTGAGCATAAAAAATTCAAAATCCTGTGCTCCTACCCTCAGTGGACAAGTACAATTTGGTGGTGAATAGTGTCAGTAACTGAGGATATAAGCACACAGACTAATGTGCTGTCACTGACCTGTGCAAGATTTGCCTCATGAGACACCTTTTTACACTTCATTATTTTGCCATTCTTAAGTCAACACATTTCTCCTCTCACTGCACACATGCCTCTCCCCTTGCAGTTTCATCACATGAAAATTTTACTAAGATTCTTTTTGAGCCTTTTGCAATCAGTAGGAGTCTGGCTTTCAGATTCAATATATATTTTATTCAGGCCTCCAGTTCACTCTGTAGAAGCTCTGGGTAGTATATTCAAGGACTTCCTTTGCATTTGCTGTTTTATATTGGATTACAGTTTGGAAAGTGTTTGGTGCTGGCAGTTGGGATTTGACAGTCAGAACTGTTCAGCTGGTGTGTAAGCTTTCTAGTAATGTACCAGAATTTCCAATAGTGCTCAGTTTTGAGCATTTGCAAATGTACCTTGTTTTCTCATGGGACCAATCATGCTGCTCTGATGCCTAACAGTCTGAATCCTTTATGAAATCCCTCAGTTGGTGAAGCTGGATGAAGACCGCTCAAAAGCTGGTCTGAAATATGTTGTGATTTCAGTTTTGCTTTTTAAAGCAAGGAGAATTAGAAAGATTGCTCCAGAAAATACTGTTTTTCCAAAGATGTGGGTGTAATATGAATGATTAGGAAGGTTTTTTTAGAGTACTGCTGTCTGTTTAAACTCTGGGCTGCATAAATTCCCTTATAGTTCTGTAGAATCATAAACCTCGTATATTCTCAGATGCTTTAATACTTTTGGAATCTAATGCAAATGCACTTTTGGACTTTTACCCTGAAGTTTCATTAGAAGTTACTGGGATTCCTACTAAATGATTTTTGATGAAAGTCCTGAAAAATATTATTCCTGCAATTGTTTTAAGTACTTCTACTTGTTACCAATTGCACACTTGCTTCTGTATTGTCAGTCTTTCATTACCTTATTGAGACATTTAAATTTTGTTGTTGTTTTTTTTCTCCTAGAAGAGATCCATGGATATTGGTTACTGAATTTTGTTGGAGCCTGCTAAGAAATGGCTGTACATAATTTTCACATCTGTCACAATGGGATGGAGAGATATTCAAGTCTCATGGCTGTCTCAGTAGATTTACATCATGGAATTTTTTATAGGTAAGAGGAATATGAGCATATTTCATAATGATGGGCTTGTATTTCTCTGCAAATATATTTTGACCTCTCTTTGCCACTCTTAAAAATGATTGGTTTTGCAGGTTCTGTGCAACATGTTTAGCTTAGGGCAGTTGTCCACAGTGGAGAAGATAAGAAGATTTAGGTGCGTGAGATGTTTTATGTATGTGATAAACAGAAGGGATCCAGAGATCTCCACTTGGGCAGCATCTGCTGACTTTCTGATGCCAGAAAACATGTGAGGATTGGAAAAGGAAACAAACACAATGGAGATATGGGAAAGGAAATGGATAAAATTAATTTGAAGCCCTATCTCTCTCTCTTTTCTATTTCTACTGCTAATAAATGTGTGTGGGGAATACTTTTGTCCCACATGTGATGCAGAATGTGTACTCAAAAACTTTCATTCTGTTCATAGTTCTCGTCCCATTTCATATCAGTCCTACCAGGAGCTGCCCTGCGTGCAAGCACTGAGCTGTTAATTTCCTGCTGTAAAATGAAAAGTCTATAAAAATTAATTTCATGTTGAGCAAGCCAGTTACTCATCTGTTAGTGGATTTTCTTTCCAGAGTAGCTTCACTGCAGCCTTTGTCCCCTCTTTGCCAGTCTTCTCCAGCTTTTTCCATAGTGATAGGTAACTGCTCCCTGTCTGCACTGCTGCAGGGAAGCAAACCCCAGATCAGGGTAGCAGGACGCTGCCCCTTGTATCTCACCAGGGAGTTTCAGCCCTGAAATTGAAGTTGTTTTCATCAAACTAGAGCCTACTTGGAAAGTCCATCCTTTCAGACAGAGCAGGATGAGACCATTTGCCCTGGATTTTGGCAATCCGTCAGGGGGGAGCAGCTTGGCTGCAGTGGCTTAACTTTTCAGATGTGATCTTGCTGCCTGGGAAGGGACATGAACTCAGAAGCCAATAGCCAAGCACGTAGATACAGGATCTCATTCCTACAATCTTCCAAGTTGTTTCTGCTTTCCACGATGGAAATGTTAAAGTCGACAGCACAATTCTATTAAAATCAATGCTGAAATTTCCGCTGACTTCCCCAGGTCCGGCCTGCACTGAAGATTTCAGCTGCAGTCTGTTGCACAATGATACACTTAGTACAGCTTTCTACTGCCCAGCTTTGGTATTGAGGAAGTGTGTGTGTGCTCATTGCAAAAGACTGATATTTTAAACTATTTAATAGATTCTGAAAAACCTAGGTTGTCTGTCAAACCTTGTTTTATTTTGATAACATTCAGTAATGTAACCTAGGTAACCAGTCAAAACCTTGTTTTATTTTGGTAACATTCAGTTATCTCATCCCGCTTGTTTTAAAAATCAGAACTATGACTAAATTTCCTCAAAAATTCTATTTTTCAGAAACATATGCAGTTGATTGGAGATGTTGAACATTGCTTTCACTGAGAGTGAAAGAGAAACTTTGAAGGCTGAAAAATTAACAGTCAAGGTAAATTGCAGTGAAAGTAGAGTGGTATGTGCAGAGAGCCCGGCCATGCAAGACAAGAGCTTTTTACCCACCCATCTAATTTGAACGATTCTGGTCTGCCAGCAAGATCCTACAGAGGTTCATCAAGATGTTTCCCCTCTAAAATGCTCCCCAAAATACTCTTCCTCCAAAAGCAAGGGTAGTCATAACATAGATTGAGGTTTGTGGATCAGCTTCTGAATAAGGATGAGGTGTTCCTGGTGGGAACTCTTCTGCTGCTCCTTTTTTCTGTCATTATTGCTATACTTCTAAAAGAGCCTCTCACCTCCTGACTAACAAAATACTTTACCTGTCATACTCTAAAATTATTTTTACTGCCAGGACCAGTGGTGCTGTATTATGGCCCGCAGAGTTTCTGTGGTCAGGGTGTGTTTGTTAATGAAACGGCACACCCAGGCACCAAACCTGCACCTCTGATACATCATGAACATGTAGTCTGAAGTAAGAGCCCAACATAGCCCTGTGAAGGAGGCTCAGACAGCAGTGCCCCAGACCTAGGGGCACAGCCCAGCCTGGCAGTGCTATGTAGTTGGACTTCTCTCAGGAAGCAGCTCAGAGAAAACAACCCCTAAAGCGTGTTATTCTGCACATTATGGATCAGCTGGAATAAAAATGCTCAAGACAGGGTAGTGCAGGGGTGGCTCATCCTCTGGGAACCCCTGGTTGAACCTGGTAACAGCAGTGTGGTGACACTGGATGACAGCACTTAATGGGAAGCCAGTCGAACTAGTGCCACTGCAAATGGCAAAATAGCAAAAAGCTACCCTGCATGGGAGGGAAGGGAGGACAGAATTAGACTCAGATGATGGTAATTAACAGCTGGCTGGCAGCAAGGCATTTTTTCTGCCCAGCAGTTGAAAGCTCTTTATTACAGATAACCTCCCAGCAGAGCCCCAGAAGTGCATTGTGCCTCTTAGAATGTTGGAAGTGGGGAAGAAAGCTGCCATTTTACATTGATGAATGTGCTACAGTATTGTTAAGTAAATAGTGTGTTCATTTTTCATTTTCACAAAGTATATCCTTCAGGATGCACTTATGAGAAATTCACTCTGGAGCTCTTACATTGAGTTTATTAGGAAAAGAGTATCCTTAATCCTCAGCTAAAATAAAAAAACCTAAATTTAAAACCCATGTATGGGTAAATTGTTTATCCTCTGGTAAAACAGATAAAACACAGATTGTGAGTACTAGAACCTTGCTTTCTAAACAAGCATTTTTGGGGGGATCTTTTAAAATGATGCCGAAATTATCCAGGTTTAATTTAATCGTATGTGGCATTACAAATAATAAGTTGATCAATAGAATCAAACTTACTGATCCTACCTGTTAAAATAACAGAGTTGCTTTCCCTTCAATTTCAGTAAAAGAAGAATGAAACC
The DNA here is from genome assembly GCA_013397565.1 of Ptilonorhynchus violaceus. Classification (NCBI taxonomy): domain Eukaryota; kingdom Metazoa; phylum Chordata; class Aves; order Passeriformes; family Ptilonorhynchidae; genus Ptilonorhynchus; species Ptilonorhynchus violaceus. The sequence continues at coordinate 18,240 of VZRJ01001462.1, read as the reverse complement.
TTGTTCCTAACTTCTCAAAATATTTTGCAAAACTTCCAGTCCTGCTTATGAACAGGTAAAGCAGGAATGCTTCTGAGAAAAATGGTGCTGTATCCGTGGCAAATTTTGGTAATTCCAGTGTGATGCTGTCAGAACATCACTGCAACTGGTTCATCTGCAGTCACACAGCAAGGTGAAAGCATAGTCGTGCTCTCAAGGAAGTGGCTGGAAGGGGCTCTCAATCCTGGGCTGGATTTTCTGCTGAGGCAAACAGCGAAAAATCATACAGGAACCAAGCCCAGTGAAGAAGGTGGAAGGCAAAAGCTGGAATGCGGGGAATGCGGACTGTAGGAGCTGGTTTGGCTTTGGTGCAGGATTAATGCCTCCTGAATCCTCTTTCAGCAGCCTCAATTGCAGGGAGGATGTTATGAGTGTTCCCTTGGCTCCAAAACCTCCTGCTCACATCTGCCCATTGCCAACTTATCACACTCCTTGGTAGTAACTCACTTGTGATAGCAGTAAAGCTTTGTAAAGCATTGGGCTTAAGCTTAGCAATGCAGGAAGAAGTGGACTTATTTTTTTTCTGATAACTTGTCTGTTTGCCTTCTAAGTGTTTAATAATGCGCATTAGAGGGAATTGCATAAATTAGTGGCTTGTGAATTGTGAGCTGTTATCTTTTGGTTACATATCTGGAATCTCATGGTAACGCTCATGGTTTGTTATTACCCGGGAAACTGCCTTGTGATCCAGCACGCTGGGCAACAAACAGCTCGGCTTAAACAGCACCAAGATTTTAGTATTGGTTCACTGATAAGCCGTGTTTAATCTTATTTCATTAAAGGAATCTGCACTAACTTTAATTAAGGGAAATTGGACAGCCTGTATGATTTCCAGAGGTCTTTTTTTTCTGTATGGGGATATGTGTGCAGATATTGATGAGACTTATTTTAAGTGTATGTGGCAAAGCAGATCTTTTTCTATGCTGTCTGAGTGTATCCATCTGCAACACAGAGATACTGGTCCCAATGCACGCTTGAAGTGAAGCTTAGGTCATTTGCTAATCACTTCTATAGGTAAATGGGCAGCATATAATTATGTCTGAACCAAGCATACTTTTTTCTTCTATGTATGTTCTGACTGAGCTGAAAGATTCAGAATCTGTGGATCTGAAAGTGCTGATCTGCAGTGCTTGGAGAAAGGAATTGACATGAGGCATTTACAAATTAAAACTCTTTGCTTTTTAACAACCTGAAAAAGACAAGGCATGAGGAACAAAGAACAAGAAGTAAGTTCTGTCCTTCAAGAAGAAAAAGTTAAGTTTGTTCACTGGACTCTTGTGTGCAAATTATTCCTTAACACAAAGCCTCCCATGCTTTTTCTTGATCAGTGTCTGTAATTACGGAGTAATCTACCTTGTTTTGACTCAACTCTGTTCCTCCTTTCTCTGTCTGGCAGGGGCCTGATCTCTGAGCATGAGAGGACCGTGGTTGACCATACTGGGCCGAGCACATGCAGAGTGGGATTGAAATGCTGGGGTTATTCCCCGTGTGTTAACCATACTGCAGCTCTGTTGTTACAAGATTCTCAGGCAATGGCTAAATTTAGGGAAACTAAAGAGAAGGTGTTTTTCTTGGCTGGTTTATTGGGAATGGAATTCTGATGAGGGGCAGAATCTAAGTACCACATAGTTGCACTGCTCTCTCTTCTCTCACCCTGTCCCAGAGCTGATTTAAAGATGAAGCTATTGGTGCAACAATGACTTTCTAGTTTACTTCTTAGTGCTGGGTTTTAAAACAGCTTCAGTGTTTCCTGAGCTGCATTTTCATATGAGTATGAAGACTCAAATGAAGTAGTCTTCTTATGTCAACAAAAAAGAGATGCGGAGGCCAGTGTAAAAGGACGCCTGAAATTGCTTTTAGAGAAACTGAGAGTTTACCAATAGAGGTATGCTTTTACCTTGAAATAGTGGGGCACAGGCTGTGTGTGGCTCTTGTCCTAGGAGGAGCAGCAGGCAAATCCCCAGAATAAAGTTAGCAGCTGGTAGGTGGCACCTAAGCAAGGAAAGGTGAGGAAGGAAGGTGACCTTCCCTCTGAGGCCCTCAATTATGGACCCTAGTGGAGAATTTAAAAACAAACAAATTTCAAAAAAATCTTAAACCCCTAAAAAAACCCAAAAACCCCAAACCAGTTATGGAAGATTTAGTCAAAGGGATTAATTTTTTTTTTGCTTATCTTTACAAATGACATTGCAGCCACACTGTAGTGGACAGCTTTCGAGAGATGTCTGAATGGTTCAAGATGGTGCTGTACCAACATCATTAATGAATGACATGACAATTGGGTTCAGCTAAAAGCAGAGCTAAATGTGACTCTGTGCTTACAAATGCTTCATGCAGAAACTAATGTAAGCAAGGACAGACCTCTCTGCAGAGGCCACACAAACTGTAATAGGAGCAGTGCTGTCAGGGGAAGGGAAAAAATCGCTATCTCTGCCAATCACCTAATACAAAGTGACATACGTTAAGTGAGGAGCCAGACCCTTTGCTGGTGCCAGTCAGCTGTGCAGCTGAAGAACTGCCTCTGCCAGCTGCTCTGCTTTGCTGTACCAGCAATGGGGCTCATGTTCAGAAGCATTAAACCACAGAACACCAATCCAGTCAGACAGCATCAGTGAAGTCATCGTGAAACATGAATAAGGTTGTGCTGGTCAAGCACAAACCCAGAAATACCTAATTAAAGAATATTTTTCGTTGCCAGTGCCACTCCTGAGGTAAAAGTTTGTTTTATACTGTGGAGAAGAATACTAAGCACATGGCACATTTGGCTGTATGTAAAACTTTTATCTACCATACAGTGTTGGCTTTTGTGCATCAGTGAACCATGCACAGTATTAGCTAGGTGAGAGTCAGTGCAATGACACACGTTAATGAACATCAGTGGCAGCCTCAAGACTGAAAGCAGCTTCATATCCAACAGCAGGAATGTGTTATTTTGGACCTGCATATTTCCTCCAGGAAGGCACAATAAGCAGGAGCCTGTTGGACCTAGAGACTTGTGTAGGTCTTCCTTTGAGCAGCTGGACTTAAGCTTTGCTTCAGTGTGGGATCAGTCACCACACATTTGCCCAGATACTGCTTCTTACTATGTATGTGCATGTCCATGTGGTGGGTGACTTCTGTGGGTTAATAGTTCACTCTCCACCATGCTCTAAGAAAATCACTGCAAGACTTCCTACTGATTTCTTGGCAGTAGGAGAAATAGTTCGTAAATTACAAACACAAGGTTATTTAAAATACTGAGCTTTGGAAAATATTATTTGGTAGTTCCTGTTGCAGCAGCACTGACCTGTAGTTCTGTCTTGGGGGCGGAGGTTGGCTCAATGGTGATGGGGTTATCCCATAGTCATTTTGTGCCCAGAATGGTCATTGATTTTTGCCCCCTGGAGCCCCCCCATCCCGGCTCAGGGGATATTCCAATAGGTGTAAACTCAGCCCAGGCTCCTGCGGGGGGTGGGGCCGGGGCTCACTCTGTCGCTTCCCGTTGGGGATAGAGGCCTCAGCAGCGTGGTTGGCAGGGTGAGAGCATCTGGCCTGAGATACTGTTGCCCTATAGCTTTTTTCCTGGTAGTGCGATCAGGGCCTGCCTGCTTGCTTCCCTGCTTCCCTGTTGCTCCGAAGGTAAGAGCCAGGGCATACGGTGCCACCTGGGACTGGAACCGCCTCCCGCCAGGCCCTTGCCTGCAGCGGTAGCCGCCGCTGCTCCTGTGTGTTAGTTTCCGAGGCTCCAATCCGTAGCAGTTCCTACACTGCAAGCCTGCTTGTTTTTTCCCTGTTTCCTGGCCGTTTGGGGGTCCAGAGCCAGTGGTGGTGTTACCAGGACTAGCCGCTGCGCATGAGCTTTGCAAAGGAGCAGTCTCCTGTCCTCCCCTTCGCCTGACCTCCCACCACCAGCTCAGGAGATTTCCAAGCTCGAGTCGGAGCACCCCTGAGGCCACAGGGGAACCATCACAGCCCCTCTGCCTCGACGCGAGCCAACAGCGCCCCCTGCCGGTTGTGGTCATAACTACACCAAAGGGGAAATTATTTAACGGGTAAGAAAAGGCTGTTATTGGGTTTTCTGGTTTTGGGGGGTTTTTTTGGTGGTTGTTGTTGTTGTTTGTCTGTCTTGTTATATATACCTATATGTATATGTATCTATTCTAGTCAAGAACTGCTATTCCTTTTCCCATATCTTTGCCTGGAAGCCCCGTAATTTCAAAGTTGTAATAATCATAATTCAAATATTGCCATAATCAATATGAAGCAGAAATTGGACAGTTTTTTCAAAGGAGGATAGAGAACAGTGAAAGCAAATGCTTCTCACAACTCTTGTCCCCACCAAGTAATTAATGAAACAAAAGGGAGGGAAAAAAAGATTTCAAAGGCATTTTCAATTAAATGTGTAGATGATTTTGGACATCAGGAATGGGTTTAGTAACTGCAGGCTGTGCGTGTGGCATTTTAGTTGAGTAGATGCAGAGGATGGTGGTGTGGAAATATGTAAAGCAGCAGCTTTGATGGTCAGCAGTGGATGGACATCTGCTGTTAGGCTCCTGACTCAGTAATTAGCAAGCCAGATTTTTGGAAGTGTTGAATGCCTGAGAGCTCCAGCTGGCTTCTGTTGTAATTATTAGGAGTTCAAGTTCAATGCCTTGGAAATATTATTTTATTTAGCCCTGCGTTTAGAAATCTAAGCATTGGCAGCAGCTTGCTAAACACTCCCTGACTGGCAGAACTTGTGGGCTGATGCCAAAAACACAGTATCCCTACAAGACCTGGAGGTAGGGAAGGTGTGCTATGTGGATACCTGCATAGAAATAGGTTTTAATATGAGGACTTCCCATGCTGCTATGCCACGTGTCATTCAAGGCTGCTCTGAGAGGCTTTAGTTACTCCTCTTCATTATCTGCTCCTCACAAGATGCTTTCAGCTTTGCGCTACACCTCTGGCTCCTGCAGTGGAGAGAGACAGATAAACTATAAGGTTAGCAGGCAGAGAGGATAGAGTATAAATGTCCAAGGAAAGTATTAAGAAGACGAAATGAGCCGTTGTCAGGTTTTGATAAATTCATTTTGAGAGAGACGGTTTTGGTGAGAGGTTGGTGTCAAACATACCTAGCAATGCTTTGGCAGAAGAGAAAGAGGAACCAGTGGCTAGTTCGACAGCTTTTGGTAATTTAATGGTCTTTTTGTATTCCACACAGAAAACAGATATGGTGAATATCTAAATGCGACAGGGAAGGCACTGAAAGGAAAAAGACACCTTGATAATTTACTACAGAATAAACTTACTGGTAAGTTCCTTATGTTAAAGTAGGGCCAGGACCTGGACTCGATGATCCTTCTGTCCCTTCCAACACAGGATATTCTATGATACTATAAAAATTGCTAAGTATTTCCCAGTATAACACTCTTGTTGGATTTACTTAGTTTGGTTAAAGATTATTAGAATTTGGGGTGAAATGTGCAGTGTGGAGCTCTAAAATTTGAGCAAAACAAAAGTCTAAGTTGTTTGAGGCCAATATTTTTACTGAACTTTTAAATTTTTTTTTCTACCTTATGGAAAATGAAAAGCCTTGGAAGTTTACAGGCCTTCCCTTGTTGGAAAGCCCCAACTTTCTGTTGAGATATCTGCGTTGAAAGGTCATGGAGTCCTTAAGCACTTCAAGATCTATTGATAGAAAAGAACAGGGTATTACTGAGACAGCCTGAGAAGGTGACTGTCCAGCTTAGCTTTTCCTCTGTGTATAGAATTAAATCTATAAAAAATTGTAATGCAGTTTTGAATGGCTCTTGGCTACCTGTCTTGTGACACTGTTAATCAAATTGGAGGTGCAGAGCACTCAGCTGCAAACCAGAGCAATTTGCAATTTGTTGTTTTGTGAGGCAGGGATTGAAATAGTTATTCTTCTTGTGTCTCTGGTGGCTGTGTCTCCTCTAATCCACAATGATGAATGGAATTCTTAATGTCAACTCAAAATTTTGAAGCAAAAGTCTTGCTTTTCTGCACCTCAATGACAAGATTTGAAAATGCACATTTATTTCTAAATTTCTAAATCGGATATTCCCTAATATCTCCTTGGCATTGTTTCCTCAATTTGGTCAGTGAAATAAATTTGTTGCTTGCAGCCCTTCAGAGATTTTTATTAAGGTACTGGAGGGCATTTATGTTTTTCAGTGTGATGTAGTTACTGATGCTTTGCTTCTTAAAACTGGAATTCAGTTCCCAATTCTGTTGTTCTAGCCTAGGCACTGTGGGATCTCATTTGTTTTGTATAAAGATGATTAAAGGCAGTGAAAGCAATTAATTTTGCAACAGTGTTATGGAACACATGCAATTTCGAGTGAGTTGTATCTCAGTTATTTGGGCTTCTTGATAAACCACAACTTCAATGATCAGTGTCAACAGATCTTGTAGGTATAAGAAGCAAACTTAAAAACAAAAAGAAGAAATATAAATAAACTCAGCTAGGAGAAAAGATGAAGTAACAAGCAGGGGAATATTTTTGATTACTTTGAGAGGGTTGAGGGGAAAATTGGCCAAAGCTGAAGGCAGTGGAGGAAGTGAGAGAGGCAGATGCCCCAGCCCAGATCAGACCACAGTTCCAGGTCAGTTCTAGAGAGGAACACCCTTTTTATATCCAGTCAGCATTTCTTCTTCATTGTTAATGTCAAATTACAGCTTTCAGTACCCTTCCTATTTGCTTTTCTGTCATTGCTGCAGCTGTTTGAAAGTGTCTTGAAGGTGAAGGTATTTCCAGGAGGAATTCCTGTACATTTTTCCTCCAGAAATTCATCGATATTTTCCAATATATTCATTGACAGGAGGAAGATGATTTTTTTTTTAAATATACTGAGCAATTTAAACTACTCTTTTTCATTTTTCTTTTCAGAGGTTTAGTGACTGTATTTGGTTTGTGTGGCCAGGTTTTGGTTGTGGAGGAGCTACAGGAGTAGCATTCTCCACCACTCCACCCCTCGCTTCTATGAATCACATATTTCAGGATTATCATTAAAATCCACATTCATCACACAACCTTCACTTACATCAACAAGCCCAACCAACCAAACCAAAACAAAAATTCCTCCCACAAAAATCAAAATGACATCATCACAACACCAAACAAAAATGGATAATTTTTACAAAATCTTCTGTGGCTACAATTACATCTATGCAATAACTGTTTTTTTCCTTCTTAAGTGTGTTATCACAGAGATGTTATTGTAATTCCTGCTGGCCTTAGCCTTTTCCAGCAGCACATGCATCTTGGAGCCAGCTGGCATTGGCTCTGCTGGACATGGGAGAAGCTTCCAGCTGCTTATCACAGAAGCCGCCCCTGTAGCTCCCGTGGCTACCAAAACCTGGCCGTGCAAATCCAATACATATATTAACTAGCTCCTGCCCACTTCTGGTGTTCATCCTTTCTAGAACCTTGACTTCTTGTTCCTCTTTCTATTATCATTGACATGCTTGTGTATTTTTCCAGAGAATCTGTTCCTTAACTCATCTTTCAATTTTACTTGACTGAAAGTATGCAATGCAACTGATTACTGCATTTCAAGTCCCATGTTCTGCATCAAAAGAAAGAAGAATATTCTGCTAATTCCTTCTACTGTCTAGAAAACAAAGGAACTAAAGACCAAACAGTCATGTGGAGTATGTCCTAATGTACATCCATCCTATGCACATCCATCTGGATGTTCATTCATCAAAATGCAGACTCCCATTACACATGAGATGTATGTCAGGCCAGGCAAAAGCTGCTTGCATTTCATGTGAGTGCTTGAATGTCCTGCCTCTATGTCTCTTCCTTAGAGAAAGCAGAGAAAGCATGTATTCCTTTTCTATACAGAAAACCTTTTCACATATGGAAATTGTTATTGGTTCCCCCTTGCTGCTCTGAACATGTAACACTCCTGCATCATACCCCCATCTGATGTTTTTCTTCCTAACAAGCAAGAGGATGTTGCTGACTCCCTGTTACTATCATCAATCCTTTCCTGCAGAACTGCCAGCCACCTAATTGTGCCTCATCTCACACTTGGGTAGATGATTATTACAAGCTAAATGTAGGATCTTTGTTTGTCCTTTTGTTTAGTCTATTCCTGTAACTTCTCACAAGTATTCTGAATTTTGTCCTAAATAGGCCTGGAGAAGTATGTACAAAATGCACATTCAGAATGAGAACACTGAGGAAATTAATCACTGCAGAACAATTCAGTGGACTCATCATTAAGGGGAAATGGAGGGCACAACAGTGAAGCTTAGAAACACCCAGCAAACCTAATTAACCTGGAACATGTGTGATGAAATGACACTTCTATGTAAATAGAGTTTAAATAAATGAAATAAATTATAAATAAATAATATTTTTAAAAGAAGCAATAAGAGGATACATCATCACAGGAGAAAAATCAAAGCTGCTGTGGTCATCTGTATTTTTAGATTATACCAATCACTGGGAAACAGAAATAAAGGCTCAGTTGCTAAAGGAACGTGTACTTGGAATTAATCAAGACAGGCATGAAAATATCATGGACAAATAGCATTTCTGAGAAACCTACATCTATTGGCCTTGTTAATGAAGTTTGGAGTCATGGTAACAGTTTTCTGCTTCATAAGACTTTGTTTGTAGTGGCTTTTTCTAATTGCAATGTGTTCAGCCTTTTCAGCAAACAGGCATGGGAGGAAAAATGAAACCCCTCTGATGTCTGTTCCCTGATGCCAGTGGGGAGATGAACTATAGTAGTCTATGAGGACCAAGCTATGTCTTTGTCAAACCTTAGAACATGTAGTAAAGAGCTTTCTTCTGAAAGAGTAGAATATAGAAGCAAACACATTGATTTTTACCCCTAAAAATAAACACAGGTGATTTCATTTGTGTCTACTGAACCACTGATTGTGGTGCAACTTTACTGCACAAAGTTAGTATGTTTGATACAATCAGTGTCCTTTTTTACTTTGGCAGAAAGAAAAGGTGGAGGGGGAACTTCTGACTTATGAAAGAAACCTTCATATAAAGTCTCCACTGATATTTATATGAGAAGAGGAAGGATTAAATGAGGTGTTTATTGGCTTGCAATTCCTAATTTATGAGGCCGAAGGCTTTTTATTGCTGGTACTTGTTTTCAATAATTTTAAGTTGTTGTGATTTGGGGTTTGTGCCTGGAAAGGAAAGGCATTGTTATATTAGTCATAGAAACTGGTGAAGAAGAAACAAATGAATGTTTTTCATGGAAAACATGGAAAGGCTGTGAAAGAGGTTTTTTTGTAGAAGAGCTACCTGAGGAGGCCTTCATGTGTGCCCCAAAGACAAGCTCCATAGCAGCTTTTGTTTCTCTTTCTTCTGTCACGGACTGCAAGGGTGTGAGCATGGTTGGAAAATACAGCTCAAAAAAACCCCATCTCTTTACCTTCATTCCACCTGAGGCAGCAAAGCACCAAAGTGATATTACCTGAAAATGAGAGTGAGTTCTCTGATGCCAAACAGAGGTGTCAAAAGAGAGATGCTTGTGATATCAGAGAGATGCTGCCAAAAGAGGGAAGGCTTAGATACAGGTATAATTTTCTTTTCACTGAAAGCTACAAGGAGTATTTTCTCAACAGGGAGGGAACAGAAAAATAAGCTCAAATAACTTCTGCCTAAAGCCTTGAGGGCAATGTAGTGGCAGTCTGATTAAAAGAAAACAAAATCTGACCTTTGAAGAGCTGCTTTTCGTCCTAGCTGCTCAGAGATGATTTTTTCCTCCGTTTTTCAAGGGTATGTGGAAAGATGTGAGTTCACCTGCTCCATTTAGGCTATCTGGTGCTGGACATTACAAGTTCAAAGGGAATAATCAATACGGAAATTGATAAACAAGCACAACACATCAGCTGAACAGACATGGGATAAAGGGCACAGTATCCAAGACTAAAACTCTTCATCCGCTAGTTGATGGACCGCTGAAACTGCAGTCAACCTCAAAGAGGTTCATCTCGGACTTTGTATCTGATAAGAGGGAAAGAAGATTATTAGAGATTACTGGGAACATTATGGGATACTCAAGGGGGAATCGTGGGACTATGCAAAAACTTTTAAGGAAATCTCCCTGACTTATATATCTGATCAAGCTATAGATATCTAGATGCTTATGCCACCATTAACATCGTATATGTGTAAGAAATTCTACATATTTTCAGCCAGAGGGACTATGACCCACTTTTTGATTTGATTGACCTCTGCTTGAGATGAGGCTGATAAATCAAGAGAAAGGGAATAGCATATGCTGGTGTAGGTGAGTTGCTCATTTCAAGTGCTTCAAGCTGTGGCCTCTGCAGTGGAGGAGCATAAAACCTCACAATGACCTGAAACAGTGCTGTTTTGTGCCCACTGGAAAGGGCAAGGTGAAGGGACCAGTGTAAATCAGCGGTTGTGGTAGTGGATGGAATGCTGAACAATTTTGCTTTTAATGAGGACTGGGGATGGTTGGAAGGATACCTTAGTGACAGCAGGATGTGGCTGCCCCAGCTTTACCTCTTCCTGCCTTACACAGACCTCCAACACTGTATCACTGTGCTCTGGGCCTCAGGGAGTCCAAAACACAGCTTGGTCTTGTGCTGTAAAGTATCACTGGGGGTGGCTGTCAGTGCAGCCACCAGATGCATACAGGGACATATATTGGATACTTTGAGCAGGAAGAGCATTAAAAATAACATCTCATGGCATTCATGGGCCATTTTAGGCTCCAGGCTAAGAGAAAGGGCACCAGCTCTTCCACAGAGTGTAGGAAAACAGCTGTGAGATATGAAAGATTCCTCATATTGACGTGTAAATATTATTTTTCGTGCACAAGGATAATATTTCTCTCTGTTTTTACGGAAAACTACCAGCTAAACCTCAGCACTCGTTGGGATTGCCTCACTTTATGGTGGAGAACAAGAAACTTTGAAAAGGCAGTGATAGGTTTTGCATATATTATGTTTTATTTCTTATCTTTTGTCCCCTTTTCTCAATTTTTTTGTTTTAAGGACTGTGGTGCAATTGCTGCTGATGTTCATAAAACTGTTCCATGTTACCATTGCCTTAGGCAGCTCTGACAGAAAACAGCTCTGTGGCTTATAAAGTGACCTGTAGAGTATATTTATGCACTGTTTAAACAAAAAGCAGGACTATAAGCTGCCTAGTTTTCCTGCTGCAGAGCTGGCCGAGGCAGGGTGAGCCACATTGTGATGACCCCAAGCATCCCGTGGGGACACAGCTCCGTGCAATGTTCACACAGATGATTTCCTCCAGGAACTTTGGCGTACCAGCAGTGATGATCCTACTGCCAAAACACACTCCCTGACCTATTTCCTTATTTTACCTTATAGAGGGTTTAGTGAGTTTGCATAGCCTGGTTTTGGTAGCGGGGGAGCTACAGGGGTGGCTTCTGTGAGAAGCTGCTAGAAGCTTCCACCATGTCTGGCAGAGTTAATGCCAGCTGGCTCCAAAGATGGACATGCCACTGGTCAAGGCTGGCTAATTAGAAATGGTGGTAACACCTCTGTTACAACATACTTAAGAAGAAACAAAAAGAAGTTATTGTGCAGTTGTAACTGTGGCCAGAGAAGAGAGGGGTGAGAATACATGAGAGGAACAACTATGCAGATACCAAGGTCGGTGGAAAAGAAGGGCCAGGAGGTGCTCCAGGCACCAGAGCTGGGATTCCTCTGCAGCCCATGGTAAAGACCATGGTGAAGCAGCTGTGCTTTTGCACATGGAGGAGACCTGTGCTGGAGCAGGTGGATGCCTGAGAGGAGGCTGTGACCCTGTGGGAGGTCCATGGGGAGAGAAGCCCACACTGGAGCAAGCTGTCCTTGAAGGACTGCACCCTGTGGAAGAGTGACCCATACTGCAGCAGTCTGCAGGAGACTGTTGCCCGTGAGATGGACTCACATTGGAGAAGCTGACGGAGCTGTCTCCCGTGGGAGGGACCCCAGGTTGGAGCAGGGGAACAACTCCTCTCCCTGAGCAGCAAGAGAAACAATGGCTGATGAACTGACCATAACCCCCATTTCCCATCTCCTTGCACCACTGGGGTAGGAGGTAGAGCTGGGAAGGAGGGAGTGGTGGGGGGGAAGGTGTTTTTAAGAGTTTATTCTACTTCTCATTATTCTGATTTTGTTAGCAATGAATTTAATCCGTATGTCTAATTAGAGCCTGTTTTGCCCGTGATGTTGTATGATGAGTGATGTCTCCCTATCTCAGCCCATGAACCCTTCATTAAATTTTCTCTCCCTTCGCCAGCTGCGGAGGGGAGTGAGAAATTTGCTTTGGTGGCTCCATGGCCTCCGGCCTTCACAGAGGGTGAAACTTTAGCATATTCTGCCAAGAGAGCGAACTGAGACAGCGCACGTGAAATCTCTGTGTTCAGCACACATTTGCCATGCTGGAGTTAGATCAATTTACATTATCCGACATAACCTTGTAGCAAGCTGAACATAAATAGAGAATTAAACATAGCTGTGGGCAACTAACTTCTTGTGCACAACTGCGGTAATAATTTAGTTATTTCTTTAGATATTTTGTCATGTCAGGTTTTTAACATTTGTAAGCCATTTAAAATGAAAACACATGTCTAGGGCAGTTTGTTACAAACATGTCTTGGGATGCCATTTAGAATGAGCTCTGCACAAACCTTTCACAGGGAGGAGGTAAATAACACTTCACTGAAACAGGAAATGGCCACAGTGAAGACCAACATTAAATGACTGCAGGAAGCAATATAACAATCACTTATTTCAAAATTCCTTTTGGTGAACACACAGCCTCCAACCAAGGCATAATTTTGCTTAAAGTACTGGGTTCTGAATTAAAGGAAGCCATTTAAGAGAAAAAAGCATTAACTGTCAATTATGTTAGAAGATCAGAATATAAAAGAAAATATATAAATATATGCATATAAATCATTTAATGGCTCAATGTTTTGATACTGTAGGGGATGCTTTAAGGTCAGGGAGTGACTAGGAAATACTTCTTTTTCTAAGCAAATACACTATACTGAAAACCAGTGCCCTGCGAGGGAGTATCTGGCTGTGCTGTATAGTGGGACTTTGTTCTCTTATAGCCTTTGGTTTGGCTTCTCATTTTGCCATTGAAAATCTGAAATCCACTCTCAGAACTGCAACTTTATGTAAGTGAAGAAGAAAATTTCAGCCACTGATTATGGTCTTGTCTAGATACAAAGCTAAGGGAAAATTTTTATTCAATTTTTTTGTTTGTTTGTTTTGCAAAATCTCTTAATAGTGCCAGGAATGTGAGAGATGGGTCACAGAAAATGCCAGTGAAACTCCCACTAATATCTATTCTGTGATTTTTTTGATGCACATTATGGAAAATTGGTCTTAAATTTTCACATTTTTCTGGTTTCCAGACATAGTGGGGGAGAAAAAAAGGCTTTGCAGTAATAGGAGGAATAAGATAATGAAGTTGAGCAGTTCAGTTCAATCTGATCCCTGTTAGTTTTGGAACTTTCAGTGAATCCATTAAATAAATTGCTTGATACACTGGAAGGAAAATTGTACATCAACATCTGATTCCTAATGATTTGTGAGACTTACTCTAAAACACTTCCAATGCCAATAAACTGTGTCCTTTCTGAGGAGGGTAGCCATCCTTTTATATAAATTATTTTACAGCAAGAAGTATTTTTTTACATTAAATGGGTTGTACATAAAAACTGATAAGTAATCCTGAGAGTAAAAAAAGGAGCAGAATTCAGAAAACAGGGTTACAGTTTGTGGGTCGGGTTTGGCAAGTTGTAAAGTTCCTGCATCACAGTGGATGTAGAAATAGCAAAGCTGATTGAAGTAATTGCAGCAAAAATACATGTGGAAGTTTGCAAACAAAACCAGCAAGCCCAGCCCTGAGCTAGAAGGAGGTTGAGTTTCAGGGAATAAAGAGGGTCAAACCAGAAATTGAGTGGTCTGAAAGCAAAGAGTGCATGAATGAAGTGGAGGGGATGTGAGAAAAATAGGTGATGTCAAAAGGACAAATTGGTCCAGACACCTCAAGACAACTGGGAACATGTAACTTGAACTCCGTTCTTATGTAAAGCAGAAGCTGGAAGGCAGGAGAAATGCAGATAACAAGTGACATGAAGTGTTCCTTTCCCCTAGTCCCAAGGACAACAGGATACAGTAGTGGCAGCTGGGATCAGGAGTCAGTGAGAGGGGCATGGATATCTGCAATTACCAGCACTGCTGGGCCAGATCCTTCATAGGGAGATGGAACCAGTGGTGGCCATGGCCAAGGAATGCGACAGGGCAAGAGCTGTACCACGTGCCCAAGAGCCACCAGGACACTTAAAGGCTGCTTTTCTCCAGTATCTCCCTCAATTCTATTTCCTCTCCACAAATGAGAATGAATATTTTCCTGGCAGATCCTTCGTAATTCCTTGACTCAACCTGCCAGGCATCAGAGGGAATTTGTGGCATCGCAGAGAAAAGGGGCATTAATCCTGGAATGCATCTTATCACGGGGTACTTGGTTTCTTTTTTTTCCAGCGGGCACTGGGGATCCATGTCTCCCTAATGCACCCTCTTTAAATCACATGGTTGACTGCATAATAACAGCCAACTTTTCTATTTCTGTTAGGGAGTCACAAAATAATACCATGTCTGGGGGATCAGGCAGTGACCCCAGAGCAATTCTGTACAATCAGAGTTGGAGGATTTGCCTTGAGTTTAGGAAGTCTTCCCCAAAGACTGATGCAGTGAATTCAGAGTAGATGATAACTGGTTTCCTTTTGTCAAGTACTAGACTCTCATTGATTCTAGCATGCAGTTATTTCATGTGCTTTAAGAAGTCAGACTGTTCCCAGCAGTAACCTGAGACGCAAAATTTTACTCCATGAAAAATACTTGGTGTTCAGGCAGAATCAGTACAGGTGGATATTGGGTAATTCTGCAATGAATGCCAAGGGAGATTTTTCATGTTTGTGTTGGAAATGATACAACTTTTAAATTTTAAAAGTAACTTTAGTCATGGATTTGTTCACCTTCACCAAGGCGGGGTGGAATTAAGGTTTCTCTTTAAAAGGCTCTGTTCACCGAGGGTTTGAGTTTTGCTGGGCAGGGCCTGATGGGTTTTAATCAACAAAAAGAAGATTCCTAGCCTCTGAGAGTTTAACATCTGCATGTTGGGAGTAGCCAGAACATACAGAGGAGATAAATGGACATTAACAAACATTACCCCCTGGTGTGATTGGAGACACCTGGTCTGGGAAAAGAAGTATAAGAGAACCGAAAAATGAGGACCAAATTAGCATCGAAGGCAAAGGGATCGATAACCAATAAGAGACTGAATACAAAGAATTGTGTAATATAGAACCAATGGACGAGGATTTCTTTGGGTTTTTTATCTATAAATCTGTGAACAGTCTGGTAAAGAACTATGTGTGATGGAATGATTTCTACTGCACCTGCTGGCTATGTTTGATGGAATGATTTCCACTGCACAACCAGGGCATGTGTGAATGGAATGATTCCCATTACACATCCTGGCCAGAATAAAGTAATGCCTGATACTCTAACACTTAAAGATGGTGGTGGAGAGTTTCTGTTTTTCCCACAATTCCAGTGACGTTTGGAAAGCAAAGGCCATGGCATTAGGAGCATTGCCTGATATGATGGCACCTTAAAGTTCAGCTTTGCATGTCTGCTTTGCTTCAAGGGTCACTAGTGGCGAGGGCAGGCAGGAGAGGGACAGACAGGCTCTTTTGAGGCATTCCTTCCCTGTTCCTCCTTTGCAGTCTGTGTCATATATTTAATCTGTAGGATCCTGACATTTTGGCTTTTTTTTCAGTGCTACCCACAGAGGATTGAAGATCAGACTCATTGTCTTGCTTAAAATCAGTGCCAATGCCTCTTGCGTTAGTTCAAGAGGCAACTAGTCCCTCACCAGCTGCAAGCAGCCATATATTGACCCTAGGATTTATTTGCATAGTGATCTGATCTATTTTGTGCTGAAAAGTTGGTAGCAGTCTTTTTGGATGATAATGGTCTGTGTGAGCCTTTCTGTGCACCTTATTAACTTTGTAAAGACACTCTGCAGATGATGCTCTGTGTCTGCAGCCTCAAGCTCGACTGGTTTGTTATGACACAAGTAGTTTCTTTTACAACAAAATTGGGTGCTTTTTTGTGATCTGGAAGATTTGTGATTCACACATATTCACAGAGCAATCTAATTGGGGAAACAAGTACTTATTTTTCTCAACAGCAGAGCAGTGATTTGAGTGTTTTCACAATGTGAAAGGTACCTTGATAAGCCAAATTAGAGAAATACTTGTATTCTAGTAGTCTACTTTTGTTTGCATCTCTGAAGGGACGGCTGCCCTTTTTTAATTATTATTTTGTCTGTCTTTTCATCTGTCTGGGGATCTCAAAAAGGAAAGAAAACTGCTGTGTTTCTCACTGCTGAGAAGATATTTTTCTGATTCTGAGTTAGTTTCAGAAACTTTAACCCAACTGACAGCCCTCTCAGACTTCTACCTTGCTTATTGCTGGCTGGTTTTAGATGTAATCAAGGCTGGAGGCATGATGACAGCTAAGGGTACCAGCAAGAAAATCTCCAGTGACCCAGGCCACAGCAGCACTGGTATAAGAGAGTTGAATAAAAAGCAGATCAATTAAAAGGCTAATTAGGACCATGCCCTTGAGGAAGTGTTTTCCAATACTGTTCTGAAGCTAGAGACACGTAGGGACACACTTTACATTACAACTGCCACTTCTAAGTTTTCCAACAAGCTCTTTGTAAAGTACAGGAGCTTTAAAGTGCATTTTAGTCAGAGAGGTAGTGAGTTGTTTAGATAATTCCCAACAGGCTATACCAAGACACAAATAAAAAAGAAAAGTGGCCATTTAGTTGTGAGATGAGCAGGCAACAATCGCTGGGCAGGGTAATGAAGTAACGTCTGGATAAAAGCCCTTTACCATCTTGCTTCCATACACCTGTACAGCTCAGAAGTGAGTGCAATGACAAGCTCAAGGAGTGAGCCCTTCTCTGCACTGCAGAAGAGTGATGACAACTTTGCAGAGCAGCACAGAACAGCTGAGGGTGCAGACACAAGGGTGAAACCCCACCTTTGGGTCTACTTCTGCTATGCTGCCCTTGTGAAGATGTGTGAACAGGGTGGTTGTTTTGTTTTCATGTCTCCCTGTGGATGCTTGGGGATTCCAGAAAAGCTCTACACCAGTGATTCAGCTGCCAGAAGGACCTTATAACCCGTTTGTAGGAAGGTGTGGCTGGAGAGCCTAAGAAACACTTGATGTCTAGGAACTTGCTCATCAAACACCCAGAGACCAGTCAAGCAAGGATTGTCATTATTACCCCAGAATCTGAAATGGCCACCCAAGCCCTTCATGGTGATTTGTTCTGCACATGAACCAATCAGAAACAGGCTGGGATTAAACAGGACTCTCATTTTTGACGTAAGTACCTGTGAATGTCAGTGACTGATGCTACACCCATGGCCAGCTTCTCCCTGATGCAGGCAGAGATGACCAAGAGACTTCTCAAATGCCTTTATAACGTGAAAAACTTGTATTTATGATGATAGCTGGTCTTTTCCCCTATATGCATTAACCTGACTAATTTCTTATGTGTTTGTAGCCTGCACGTCCTCTAACTGCATGCCACGGTTTGACCTGGTGTGAGACAAATTTGATCGGTTAAAAACAGGTAAAGGACAGTTCTATGAGCCATTTAGTGTTCCTGTGACATCTCTGTGAAAGGAATGTTAAAAAAAAAATCCTAGGAAGTGATGCAGGACTTGCCTTCACTTCCTCACTTCCTTCTCGCTCCCTTGCTGCCTGCTGACCACGAGCAGGAAAGGTTTCCCCCCCACCCCCGGGCCAG
>VZRJ01001457.1:0-40719 GCA_013397565.1 Ptilonorhynchus violaceus | reverse complement strand
TTGGGCCTTGAAAAGCAAATCCTATGGCAAAAAGGCACCCCAGGAAGAATTGAGCTGGACAACGGGATTCATTTCAAAAATAACCTAATAGACACCTGGGCCAGAGAGTGCAGTATTGAGTGGGTGTATCATATTCCCTATCATGCACCAGCCTCTGGAAAAACTGAACATTACAAGGGACTGTTAAAAACCACATTGAAAGCAATGAGTGGTTGGACCTTCAAACACTGGGATCTACATTTAGCAAAGGCCACTTGGTTAGTTAACATTAACTCTCCCAATCGAGCTGGTCCTGCCCAGTCAAAACTTCCACATATACTGTAGAAAGTGATAAAGTCCATGCGGTGCATATGAGAAAAGTGCTGGGGAAGACAGTTTGGATTAGTTCTGCCTCAAGCAAAGGCAAACCCATCCATGGGATTGTTTTTGCTCAAGGACCTGGGTCCACTTGGTGGGTAATGCAGATGGATGGGGAAACATGATGTGTACCTCAAGGGGATTTGATTTTTAGGTGAGACAATCTGTAATGTTTCATTATATAATTTTGGTTGCTGAATGACTCTGCCACTGTGTGCAATAATGGATGGGGAGTATGGACTGCTCCAGATACAACAGTCATGACCAGCTTGCAGCCAGCCAACAGCACACCTATCCTTCTGTCTCAGAAGACAACTAGGACAGATGGAACCAAATGTCATGGACTAAATGACCTCAACAGACATCTTTGAGGGATGGGCCCTGACTATGGAAAGGATACCTGCGCTTGTGTGTATATATCTCTCTAAAGTGGAAGGTGTAGAATCTGGGCATGATGTACGTGATATAGAATAAGGGGTAGATAATGTCCAGGACAGGGTTAATTTTTGCAGTAGCTGGGAGAGGGCATGGCCAGCCCCCAAAGGTTATTCTATACCACCTCCCATCATTGCTGGGGACAGAGTAAAGCATAAAAAAATTGCTTTATTGCATTTTATTGCATTTTATTGCTTTATTGCATTTTATTTCTTTATTCCATAAAGCATCAAAAAATGCTCTCCTCTGGGGAGAAGGAATTCCTTCCAGTCGAGAAATTGTGGTGGAAAGAGCCATTGGGCTATTGTTGGGAGGGTTTCTGTGTGAATCATTTCTTTCCTTGTACTCTCTGTCCTTAGTATTGTTGCTGCCACTCTTCCTGTTTTTTTATCTCCTTACTCTTTCCAGTAAAGTGTTCATGTCTCAGTCTGTGATCTTTGCCTTTTGTGCCTCCAATTCTTTCCATCCTCTTGCTGGAAGGAAGGGGAGGGGAAAAAGCGAGGGAGCAAGAGAGCAGCATGTGGTTTGGAGAGTCTCAGTGGGTGCTCTGAATTGGGGAGCACCATTCCTAAACCACTAAATGCCCAATCTGAACAAAAGTTTAATAATGGTGATGAAGATCCTATAAATAAAACTACGGTAGAGCCTTTGATAACTTTACACATCTTTTAATCTTGTAATTTCCCTCACTGCTTTTTTGTGTGGAGTTTGCAAAGGCCCATCAGGAACAGGTTCTGTGAATGCTCCCAAAATGAGAAGGGGTTGACAGAGGAGATATGTTATCATCAGTCCACATGGTACCCATATGTTCAATCTTTAGTAGCTCAAGCCCTTATAAATAGCATGTCCTCTGAACAGGGAGGGTGCATTTTGAACAGTTGAAAGCGGTAGGTGGTTCAGCACCACAAAATGCCAGATCATATTTCTTCTCAGAACAAAATTTCAGCAGGCATGCAGATAGCGTAACATCATTAAAGATGTTGGAACGTTAGTGAGAAGCAGAAAATGTCAGACTATAAGACTAAATGCGTAAGCAAGGCAAATAACAAACCAACGAGCTGATTATTGACTGCAGCTGTATGATCTTTAATACAGACCTCTCTAGTTTGGTTTAATGAATTTATTTATTTATTTATTAGCTTAGGTTTGCCTTCCTGTCAGAGACCAGATAAGTTTGGTGTCTCGAGCCATTATTGGGGTGTTTGGAATGCCAGTGTCTGCGTGTGGTGGGAGGGGCAGGCTGGGCCCTGCCAAGGTGAGGCAGCCGCGCCCCGCCCCCCGGCCCCAGTCTGACAGAGCTGTCAGTCAGTCCATCGTTCAAGCAATCACACACGGGGGCGGTGCTAACCCAGCCCCCGACTGGCTGAGCGACTGCAGGTCCCGCCTGAGGGGAGGGCCCACGGAGGCTCTGGGGCCTAAAAGCCGCCATGTCTCTGGCTCATGCGTTGTACCCTGCCAGCTTTCTTGGAGTTTTCACCTCACCCACGCTGGAACCCTGCTGTGTTTTCCTATACCTCTTCTGTCTTTCTCTCTTCTTTTCCTAATCCTCTTTCATGGAACATTTTGGGTAACATGACATCTTAAGGTTTCTAGGTTAAATGGGGGAAGTTTATACCAAGTTAATACAGAATACATACTAAGTAATGCTATGATAATCAGTTTCATATTGAATTTGGTGTTGTATTTACTCCTTTGCCAAAGTTCCTTAATCTTCTATATTTTACCAGTAAACTTCTGTGTATTTGTGACCTCTTGAGAATGTCTGGTTGGTATTTCTCCTTGCACCAAACTAGAGTAAAGGAACATATGTGTAACCCTTGGATTTATGTGTCTGGGGTGTAACACTTCCCTAAATTTTCCAAAGCATGTGTGGTTACAGGTGAGCTGTATACAGATAAATACATAAATCTTGGCAAAACATCTGCAAGTTTTAAAAATAAAAATAACTTTTAAATAAAAAAGTAAGGTGATTTAGGGAGTTGAACAAGAATGAGAATTTCTTTACATGACTCTTTGGAAAAACTGTGACGTGTTGCAGATGTATACAAGTTCATTTAGGTAAGACAAAAATTAGACTAATTAGACTTCAGCTGTGTGCAAGCAACAAACCACAAGAGGCAAACTTCTCAATGTCAGCACTCTTAACAACTGGTATAACTGGGATAACTTTTCCACTGTTTTTTCACTTCTGCTATGTTCAAGATTAATGGCAAATTTCCAGCATCAGTAAGACAGTTCTTCTGAAAGACTAATGAAATTTGGACTGTAAGAAGTCTGAAGCAGGACCGCAATTTCTTAGCTGGACTCAAGTCCAGTATTTTTGCACTCCTCTTCCTTCTTTCATTCCCTCTCCAGCCAGCAGTATCTTTGAATGTGGAAGTAAAAGTGCTTCCTAATATTGTTGAAAATCATCAAAATAGTCTAATTTCCCTTTTTTAATGTATATTATCATCAGCTGTAGGGAGATAGAAGTATTGTTTCTTAACACTTCTAATTATTTTTGGAGCTATTTAATTGTGGTCTCCAACCATTTGTTTCACACATGTCTATGTAGATAGTGTTACTGGAGATCTGCAGCTTTACTGTTTCATCTCTTCTACATGGAGCTCAGTGCCTGCCTGCTGGACAATCTGCTGAGCTCATCCTTTTTTAAAAAAAGGCATTTTTCATTTACTCAGATGCCTAAAATTTGCTATTATAGTATTTGTTGATATCCTGACTTGAACCAACTTCTTAGACAAATCAGAATCTTTTTTTTTTTCCTCCAAGATTCCAAGTTTGTTTGATAAATCAGGTGCATTTCCCTATCTTTTCTCTAAATACGAGCACAGAGATGAATATTTTCCAAAGTTATTTTTAGAGCTGTTTTCCTGAAAAAGCATCATTTCACATCCTGATAAATATGATGATAAATTTATGAATTTCTAAGGATCTTTATGTGTTACAGTTAGATGATTATAATTACTTTATGTGCATTTAACAGATTAAAAATGGAGTTATCTGACAGATTTTAAGCTGTATTCATTTGGGAATAATAACTGCTTATGAAATGACCACATGGCAAAGTCTGTACTTACCTGAAAATAAGCTGGAGATGGATCCCCTTGAATTTGCTGGGCACTCTTGACCACATGGGAGCATGGCACAGTACTAAGGCAAAAAGGCTCAGTGTGGTCCTAGAACAAAGAGGCTGGCTGTCATAGAATCACAGAATACTTTAGGTTGGAAAAGACCTCTAAGATCATCAAGTACAACCCTTAACTCAGCACTGCCAAGCCCGCCACTAAACCATGTTGTAAGTTCACTCATCTTTTAAATCTCTCCATGATGCCAGAGAGGTTTTTGCCTTTCTAGCTTTATATATATATATTAGAATGTAATGTTAGAATAACAGAATTCCTGTAACTTTCCACTGAAATTCATAAGATAATAATGCACTGTGTTCTAGACAAAATAGAACCAAGTTATTGCCTTTAAACATTCCAGAGTTGGACATGATATCCAAAAAACGAAGCTACTGAAGTAAGCAGAAAAACTTCCAATAAAGATTTGCCACAAGGAATAGCCTCATCAAATTCTGCTTTTTATTAGAGAATATTTCAAAACTATGTTAATTCACTGAAACCCTGTAATAGTAGAAGCTTAAATGCGCACGGGACCCTTTTGCCCTTTTTTACCGTTTTTACCCTTCTTACCTTTTGTATAACTTACACTTGCCTTGCTCCGCCCGCAGGGATCCAGGGCCCAGTCCCTGTGAACGCGGCCGTTCTCGGGGATACCCCGGGGATTGCTTTTCTCCGAATCTCTTAATAAATTTTTACTTTTTCTTACCCTCTTATCCAGCCTCAGCCTCTGTTTTTCAAACATATAAGGCAACATCCAGGGATGGTGACCCCACCACTGCCCTGGGTAGCCAGTATCAGGGCTTGACAACACTCTCTGTGAGGAAATTTTTCCTGATATCCAATCTAAACCTGGTGCAATTTGAGGCTGTTTCAGCTTGTCCTGTTGCTTTTTACTTGGGAGCAGAGACTGACCCCTACCTGACTACAGCTTCCTTTCAGGTAGTTGCAGAGGATGATAAAGTCACCCCTTTTCTTCAGGCTAAAGAGTCCCAGCTCCCTCAGCCACTCCTCATGTGACTTGTGCTCCAGACCTTTCCTGAGCTCCGTTGCCCTTCTCTGGACACACTCCAGCACCTCAATGTCTTTCTTGTCTTGAGGGACCCAAAACTGAGCACAGTATTGAAGTGCTGACAGCAGGGGGATGAGGCATGATTCAATACTAATTCTGCATAGTGCATTTGTGATGCTGGTCTTTTGCAATACAGCAATTTAACTGCAGTCAGGCTGTAGATAGTGCAGGAAGAGCTTCAGGACTACGTAGAGTTAAATTGTTTAAAGGGAGCTCAAACTGTGAGGTTTGAACCTCCTCTCATAACGAATTTTAAATGGTTATTGAAGCGAAAGTAATATTTAAATTTTATATGCTAAATTTTGCTTCTGAATAAAAATAAATCAACAGTAAAACTTCTGAGCTCAAACTCTAATATACTGGCACTAGTTATTTATTTGCCAGTGTGAGTGACCATTTTGAAATCAAGAAACACTATGTAAAACTTCTTACAAACAAGCCCCTCTTACAGGGCTTCCTGTCTTGTAATGGCAGTAGTGTGAAACAAAGAATATATGACAGAGGACATACAACACTGAAATTAATGCTTAATGCAACTTTTTTTGGCAGCTTTCAAAGCTTGACCAACATCTTTGTGTGCCACTAAAATTTCTGACTGCGTATGCAGTATAGTTTACTGCTATCAACTTTGGTGCTGCTGACCACTGTTACTCACTTGAGCGGGAAGCAGCATTGCAACATCGTCATCTGGTACATGTGCAAAAGACATATTCTCCAAATGTATGCTGAAGGTGAAGAATAATTATGAACTTTTTAAAGGCCTGGGAAAAATATGATTGATTGAGGATGAAGATGTACCTTTTTGCTTCTGAAACATGTCAGTGTGTGAAATGTGGGCATAGAGAGAAAAAGGGGAGGAGGGCTGGCTGGCTGATTTTGTTAGTTCTTCTAGCTGAGTCAGGGAAATACCCTACATACCAAGAGGGATTTTAAAAAGCAAACAGTTTAATCACTTATTAATAGATCTCACATTAACAGGAAAGTTTTGCTATACTGAAAGAGAACAGGTACTCTCTGATAAATTTTATCTTAAATATGACAGATATACTTTAAAATTTTTAAGGGTGTGAAGTTTGCAAACTTAAGTATATGTAAAACTGAATATGTATAAAACTGAACTGCAATAACTGGGAAATAACAAGAAAATTTTCAGTATATGATCCTAAAGTAAGAGAATATTAGAGACAACAGAATTGTGTTACCATATAATTAAAGACTGATGATGTGCACAGACAACATTTAAGAGGGGGCTACTTGTGGAATATTAATTCACATATTTGCTAACTTTTGACTGTTTCATTTTGCAATGTTAATAATGTTCATTTAGCGTATATTATTTACATTATCTTGGAAGGAGGTACTTGAAATTACTTTAAACAGTTAAGTGGGACTTTTAAAATGAGTGATGTGCTTTTTTTCCTCTCTAAATGATATAAATAGTAAAAAATAATTGTGGGACTGTCTTGGCTAAATAAGCTGAATCACCATCTTTATCAGACCAAAATAATGCTTTTCCTGCTTTCATTTCAGTCACTGATATATTATGTTAGAAATATGAATATAGGTTAATATTCTGAAGCATGTGCTTTTTGAGATCCACCAGAATTGTTTTTGGGGTTCTCTGAGTCCCAGTTATTTAAAATGCAGAGTTATGTATCAAATTCTTGACTAAAGAAAATGTCAATATTGTCGACTTAAATGTGTATTTTGCATTCCTTCGAAGGTACACATTTCTTTCATTGTGTCCTACAACAGAAAATACTGAAGTTTATTAGTCCATCTTGTATACGACAAAGGCTTTTTGGTTTTTCTTTCTTAGTAGTGAAAAATTAAAAGTGCACAGACAGAAACAAATCCAATATGCACTGACCTTTTAGTCTATTGGAGCAGATTGTTCTGCCTGCATGTATAAAAATAATAATTGGTCATTAATAAGCATGGAACATTTGTAATGAAGGTCTAGTTCCTAAGTCAACTCAGTCTGAGCATCTTCTGTGGATTGCTATAATATCATATATCTCAGCTGCAGAAAAGCTAAATGGCAATTTTAATGTGCTGCAAGCCAGATGCATCAATGCAACCTATTCCCTCTAGTCAAGCAACATCAATTACAGAAGCAGCTATTACTCCACACCCTTTCTTTTAGTTGTTTGTTTATTTTTTTTTTTAATATTATAAATGGCTATTACAGCAGAACTGGAATTGGGAGTGTTGCTAATTAATACCTACCTTTTGAAGGCTAAGTTTTTTAATTACTCCTGATCTATTACTGGACTTATTAGGGAAAAAAAAATCAGGTATCCTCATTCCAAAGCAGCACTTATTTTCCTTTGCTTGGAAGAGAAAAGGATAAACTTCTCTTTGAGTGTCTCTCCTCCCAGATCCTAGTGTGGAATTAATTTGGATCTCTACGAAGACGCAAGGCAAGTATAGTAGTTGTTGCTGTATAAATGAGCAATAAGAGCTCCCTAAAACATGTAACTCTTCTACATCCCTAACCCCATAAGCACAATTAAATAGTTAGCTGCCTTGCCTTCAATACGTTTTAAAGAACAGCATGGGCATTTCTTTTTCTTAATTAATTAAAAGGTCCATCTGATAGAATATGTAGCATACAATCCTAAATTAAGTTAGAGGATTAGTTTAGAGGATTTACCATGTGTAGTTTGCATGTATTCACAGAATGGAGAACAAAAGTTTCATATTAAGTAGAGCATAATTTTTAAGCATATCCATACTTAGTGTCAGAGTATGATGTCCAGTATATACTTAAACTGCCTTGTCCAATCCTTTGTAAATTCACCTGCCAGCACAACTAGATTTGTGCCACTGTTTCCACCCGCATCTTCAGTTGAGGTAGTCCAGGAGTGTTACCAGCTCGCATTACATGCAAGTGTAATGATTTTATCAAATCACTGCAAGCCAACATGAGTCAGAGCAGAGCCAAAGACTCTTAAGTTTTGCTGAGGGTGAATTCAGCCCTTCTAAGCATCATTGTCTTTAGAAGTAGCAAGACGACTTGATTCTTTTAACACTCTACTCAGTGATACCCATTGGAGTTTTGCAAATCACCCAAGTGTCTGGGCCAGTCTCCTCAAGTTGGTCACTGCACAAATGAATGTGACTACAAGCAACACAGTGCTGATGAGGGACAAGATTTTTCACTCATGTGACCATTTCTATCAAAAAAAGACATGGGAAATGTTAGTATATTGATTCTGTAAATATAGATATAGTGCCTTCTGTTTTGAATTTTACAATATGCTATTAATTTACACAATATAATTTTAACTTTTATAAGACAAGGATAAATAAAACAAAAATGGATAGAAGGAATTTGCTTTTTCATATGTTTTTATTTCATGACAGGTATTTATAACATTAACTTTATTAAAAGATACAAAAATATGTAGACATAAGCCTTTCTCAAGGAATGAAACAATCAGCTTCTTGGTTTAAGTTTAGGGTCACTACCTCTGAAAATCAAAGAGAAATATGGCATGAGGCAGGCAACAATGACTTCCAAGACAGAAAATAAAAAGTTTAACTGTGTGCAAATGATTTAGCACCTTCCTAAGATCACAGACATCCAGATCTGTCAGACAAGTAGAAGGTATTGGTACTGGAAAAATTATGCTTAAAAAATGTGCTGAATCAGTGTATCTGACTTCCAGGCTCTGCTGGAGGAAAATATTAACAACGTGGGAGATACTAACATGTGGGGCTTTTGCAGGGCTATGAAATTTGTACTTCTTTGGTTGCTGGAAAAAAGTTAGGCCAGTACCAAGGATTAATAGTCAAGATTCAGCCAATGTGGCTTGTTTGGAAGTTAACTGCTAAAAAGATTTAAGAGCTGATAGGCTTCTACCATCGTTTCCAGAGTTGCTAATAAGGCCTTCATCTGTTCACCAGGGAAGTAAAACATGTTTGCAGACATTTCTTGAAGAAACTGTGGTAGCTTTTGAAAAGTTTCTAGCTCTCTAAAATATGTATCTACCAACCAATCTTCTGTATTTTTCATCTTAGAGTTATCACAAGCCATTACTGGAAGTACATTCAAACAAGCTACCTCTCTGAGAGTTAAAGTCAAGGGTGAAGACAGATTATAAACTGAACAAAAATTCAACAGCATCTTATTAAATAAAATCAAACACAGTTCTCTCTGCTGACTGGGAAAATCTTGTTCTGTGCATTCACAGAAGCTTTCAAGGCTTTCTTCTGGATGAACAAGATTGAAAAGTTCTTCCTTTACTGCAGTTGACTCAACATAATCCAGTGGCAATTTGTTGTAGGAGTTCCTCTGCTGTAGAAGGATTGGACCTTCAGGGAAAACATAAACGTTAATAACAACAGCACATTTGATTTGGCAGCTGAACAAGATTTTTGGTTGTTTATTGCCAGAAGCCAGGTGTCTGTTTAAGTTCCTTTTTTGTACTAAGTTATGTTGATGTAACTGATGAGTTACATATTTGCAATACAATCTAGAACATGCAGAGAGATCCTTTGTAACAATTGCTTTACAATATTGTCTTAACTTACATAGAGTATATAAAAATGTCATGTTATTATTGTTGTAAAATTCTATTAAGTACTTTATAGACCAGGTTATTTGCTGACACTGACTTCAAATTAAAGGCATGTTACTATTTATGATGGTCTTTATTTTACTTTTCTGGATGCTGTGGCCAATCTTGCCTTATGCTATGCACCAAGGTAAACTACTGAGGTAGGAATCCAAGTCTTCCCCAACAACTGAGTTTCAAAATTTTGTCTTAACAGACTTCCAAAATGCAAAGCATAATTACTCTAATAAATGGATGTAAAGTAAGTAAATGGGACGTGTTTATTTGTTCAGACTAGTGTATTCTATTAGTATTTCCTGGTTTTTAGTACAATGGATCTTTTAATATTTAAAGAGCTTACACATCTCTTGATACATTTAAGAAAAGTGGCATCAGTAAGAAAAAAATGAAGGCTGTTAAGACACTACAGGTTTTTCACATATGAACACATGAGGAATCTTCTTACATAAATTTGTATTACTGTGTTAAAGTAATGATGTTATTTTAACTTGAATACTTCTTCAGAAATATATTTTAATGACAAAAGATAAGCCTCCACATTGCATATCCACAATAGATATTTTAACTTTGCCCTGATTAAAGCTGTGTTATTATTACTGATTATTTAGTATCATTAACTTCTGCAAGCTAAAGGCTTTTAGAGACAGAAAGCAGAATATGTTTTTAGAGAGGTGTGTTCTAAATTATTGAGCTAAGCAAATTCACAGTGAATAGGTAACATGCTTTCTACCATAGGCTTGTCAGTTACTTGACGGGCCATAACTCAGAGTGTGACAAAGGCAAAGATAATGGTACACACAGCCTTATACTTGCCAGAAAACCTTGATGAATGCAAGTGCAAGTAGAGCTCTTCCCCTATGATAACAAGATCTTCCACTACCTATTCTTCACAACAACCTGGGAAAAATGCGTATCTGTCACTGCAATGCCATTTCCAATTGAGGAGCTGGGCTTACTATAATATTGGCTATTGCATCACTTCGACTGATAGAACTGAGCCCAGGTATTGGCTTGGCATGTTAGATACATGGTTCAGTAGAGATATAAACACCTGGGAGCCACAGAACTGAGGCTCAGTAAACACAGAGATAGAACTAGAGAAGGAACGTATTGATTATGATCTGGTGCTTGCACAACAGACACAGCCATAGCCTTTAGGGGGCAGGAGAAGACTGTAAATACAGAGGGTCACATGCCAAGAATGTATTAAAATTTTGTTTCTCTAACTTAATTAACTAATAGGCCATCTAACTACACTCTTCTGCCTCATGACTATACACAGAATGATTTTTATTGAAAAAATCTGGACTCAGCATATAAAACACAGTCTACACTGACACAGTAGGTCAATGATACAGATATTGCAAATACTCATTTTTGTTAATTAATTAAAAGAAGGAAGAGTTGATAGCCAAGACCATTCTTTGCAGATGTTTGGGGTTTTTTTTAAACATGCTAAATTAAATATATTGATACACTACATACTTCAAAACAAGATACAAATACCCTGTCTCTCAACAAAAAATACTGTTTAAAACATTTATCATGTGCTTGCCTGAGGGGCAATGTATCTTTTTTTAGAAACTAAGGCACCCCTCCCACTATTATCCCTAAACAGCAGTTATCATGATTACAATATAGATTCCTTTCTTAAACTAATTACCAAGCTAATCGTGTTCTTCAACGACCATCACATTAATTTTCATAAATGCTGAACAAATTTATGTTGAAATACATGATTATATAGAGATTTAACTGAACTATTTTTGTGGTGTGGTAAAAATTGATAAAAAAAAGAAAATCCTTAGCTTTGATTGGTGACTAGGTAAGCTTTACTTTCATTAACAGAGAATATAGTTGCAATGCATATGGTGTAAAATGCAGGATAAAAACACTACCATATTGGAAAAATATGTGGAAATCCTGGTAATTTCATATTCAGCTGATCAAGATAAGTGTGAAAACAGTATTATTTTTATTGTAACCAAACCATCTTGGCTTAAAAATGTTTTAAAATAAATATTTCATAATAACATTGTATTTTAAGTAACTATTAAGAAAAACACTGAGAACTTCATATGGATTCAGAACAGTGGATAATTTCCCTAAACCAGTTTAGCATAAATGCACTCACCCCCGTGCTGAAGTAGCAGCTTGCCAATTTCTACATGTCCATTTGACAGTGCATCATGCAACGGAGTCACCCCGTCCACTTGACTGAGCAGGTCTACCTCTGGACAACGCTGCAGAATTTCACGGACACATACTGTGCTGCCATGGTTACAGGCTTCATGCAAAGGCGTCCAGCCAGCATAATCTGAATTATAAATCAAGGGAAGTTTTAAAACAGCAGAAGTAGTACTGAAATGTTAATAACATCATTCATTAGACAGGAAAACACTTTACTTTTTAGTATTCATTACCACTAGAATGGCAGCTTGTGATTTCAAAACAAGAAATCCTATTGAAAAAATTCAATAGCATTTCTAAAAATCAGTAGAAAGTGTGATGTTAAAACACACTCCCAGTTATAAAATCATCTTACCTTAATGTTTGCTATAAAGTCCCCATTTTGTGTTGTTTAAAGTAATACACAGTTTTAATAGTATAAATACAAACTTTGTCACCAAACAGATATTAATACATTTCTTTATGTGGCTTAATTTCTTAGTTCTGTAGAGAAAATGAATAACTTACCTTTAACATTAATGTCTGTTCCCGGGAAAGAGAGAAGCTGAATTAATCTCTCCACTTTGTTACTTCTGCAAGCTCTATGCAGGGCTGTCTCTCCTACCATGAAAAATTAATAGATTACACTAGATTAGGCAAGATAGCAACTAAAGAAAATAATCAAAGTGCCTGGAACTAGGAGACCTGGCTATGTACCAGAAAACTCAATAATGAGTAAGATTTTCCTTTATCCTGTTTAAACATCTTTTAAGAAAAAAACCCCACGGAGCTTCTGTTCCACCAGAGATCCAGCAATGAAATTGTACTGCAAATGGTTTAACACAGGAATTATCTCCCCTCTAGTTCAAGGTTTAAAGCTTCAATCACACTATAAAAGCACCAAGTGATCACAAAACACCAAAAAATATCGGGTTTTGAAGCAATAAAGCTTTAGAGTGCAGTTGCCCTCCCTTAAATTTATTCATGAACCTACATTAAAATGTATGGTTCTTTTTACACAGCATTTATAGCTTAATTCAAATGAATGTTTCTGGCTAAGCATGAGTGCCTCTACACACTCAAGTATAAATCAAAACTTCAAATCTGTTAACAGATGGTTTGCTGTTTCTCAATAGGCTGTCTGACTTGGCTACAGTAGCAAAGGAGGGGGAAAAGAGAGAAATACTAATAATAATAAAAATAAGAAAATTCTCTGGAAAAAAAAATCCCAACCCTAGTACCATGTAAAGCTGAAATAAGTGTGAAAAATGAAACAGCAAGCAACTGAGAGCTGCTGCTTATATGTAAAAATACCATTAGTTTCTGTGTAATAAAAACTTCAGACACATTCTAAATGCTGCTTTCTTTTCAATAATTGATTAGGTTTGAACAAAAGCCAGGGGA
The DNA here is from genome assembly GCA_013397565.1 of Ptilonorhynchus violaceus. Classification (NCBI taxonomy): domain Eukaryota; kingdom Metazoa; phylum Chordata; class Aves; order Passeriformes; family Ptilonorhynchidae; genus Ptilonorhynchus; species Ptilonorhynchus violaceus. The sequence goes on along the minus strand of VZRJ01001457.1, from coordinate 27,577 downwards.
AAATCCTCATGCCAGGTGAAAAATGATGAACCAAACATTTTAGAAATTCAACATATATCAGGCTAGATCTCTCAGCTTTTGTAATAAGATTTACATGGAACATTTTGTTATATTAATACCTTTACTATGTAAATCTGTCAGTTCCATACTCATTCTTTCAGCCGAAGACACTAGTTACAATTTTGGCAGGTGAAGAATAGAAAAAAAAGCAGGGTTGGTTTGTTTGTGTTTTTTTCCCCCCTAGTCCTTCAGCTCACTTTTCTTTGTCAGCATATAATAATTCACATCAATTTTACTTGCAAAAGCAATAAAGAGAAAGGGAACCAATTTTAAATATGTATGGTCTGGCTCTGTTACTGAAGTTCTTTTAAATCCTCAAACGGGGTGAGGTTTTCTTTTGTCCTTCAGTGTTTGTGATACAATTCTATTTTTAATTTTTTGAACAATTTCAGCTTGCTTTTGCCAGTTTTTTCTGAGCCTTCTCCTGGGTGTCATATTAATATAGTTGTAGGTAAATTTCTGATGATGAAGATGAATAAGTAGTTCCAGCAAGTAATTCTGTACTAAAGTAAGCCTCATGCAAAGTACAATTTATTAAATTTGTGTAATAAATAGGAACTGAATTAATTACTGGAGTGCTGTTTTATTCCTTAGGTACGTGAGTTCCAGTATAGTTAAGACAAAAGCCAAATGCCTTTCATAGTCTGGGCTGAATGCCTGGAAGAAAACAGTCCATATGCTTAAACCAGCTATGTAACATAGCATAGTCCTCAGTCTTTGTTCACAAAATGTCTAGGACTCAGAGAGATGAAGACTGAATTATACTTGCAAATCAGAAGACGTTGATCCTACCAAGCACAGGTTGAGGTGGATTAGCAAAGTAAGGCAGTCAAGACTGGAATGAGCTCACACAAACTGTACACTCTATTTAATATCTGTGAGGAGAAGGGTAATGAAGAAGGCAACTTTATTTTACCATATATACAAATCCCTCCTTTTAAATAGACACTGGGAGAAAGAAACATGAACCATAAGAAACTAATTCTTGGGCATAAGCCATTGTTTTAAGGTTAAGCTCAGAATTCATCAGGACAAGTTTTTAAACGTGAAACTATCAATTCTGACCATTTTAAAGTTCTTAACATAAATCAGATATATAGGATACCTTTAATATTTCTCTTGTATATCTCTTCAGCTGAAAGATAACTCTCTTTAGTGTGTGCAGTCTGAACTTCTGCTTTTGCTCTAGGCTTATTAAAGTCACTGAAAAGAGAGCAAAGGGGACACATTTAAAATCACTATTTCATATTTTAATTTAATGTATATGTATTTAATGCTTTAAAATGTGTACATACAGAATACTTGGATTTATCTATTTCAGCATCATTTCTGAAATGTCTTAATTACATAATTTCTATGTCATTTAATTATATTTAAAACAGAAATAAAATAGGATTGTCCACTTTTAAACTTTCTTTAAAGGTAATTCTATCAACAGTTCTGTATGTACCCTATAAATTTAACATTGGGCAAATATAACTACATCAGTCTGCATATACACTGAAATTGATGATCAAAGAGAAAAGGGGAAACCCCAGCCCAGAGGTGTTACAGGCTTACAATGGAGCTTTCTGTCAGTTGCAGTAATTTGTAGACAACAAAACAGGTCACATAAAGTTCAAGAAATGTGTCAGGTCAGAAGCTGTCCCCCAAAGCAGAATAAAACTGGTGATGTTATAGGTATTACTTACGGTAGATCAGGCAGCACTTTGACTTGGTTCTGCTTATCACCATTTAGCATCTGTAATGTCCTTTGAGACTCAGGGCATGGCTGTTGCCCTATTTCCTTTTCCTTTGCTTTGTGTATTTTTGTCTCACGCATCCCTATCTCTCGCAAAGCAGGCGAATAGGAACAGACCTGTTGCAAGAGTAACATTTTTAAAATGAAGAAATTTTTCTTTTGTTGCACTTGCTGCAAAGCAGTCATCTATAACCCACAGCTTGCTGTATCTAAGTTTTTAAAAATCTGATCCCTCAATGATTGTACATATAGATTGTTTCAAGTTGTCTTTCGCATTCCTTTTTGATGTTTTTGCAATTCACTCTTTACACTGGCTTCAGAGGTGAGTGACTTATATCTGAGACAGAAAGTGGGAAATTCTAGACCTCTCTCAGGTTTCTGGTAGCTGAGAAAATTTGGATCACTTTAGCTGGACATAAGACTTGAGTACAGTTAATTGACTTTCTTGTATTTAATGGAAGTATTTACAAACTTCCTGCTCCCAATCCAGGGAGGAATTTGGTAAAGGAATACTTGCTCCACTCCTTCTTCTCTTCTGAGATGATGGGTTGGATTAAGTCTTTGAGCATCACAAAGGCAGCTTTTGTACCTAAGTACATCTCTTAGGTGTACTCTCATTATTAGGATCGCTTTGGCTGTTGTAGATATGTTAGCTTCTTTACAGTAACACAGAGCAAACCCACTTATACTGCTCATTTAAAAACCTCATCTAAGTTTCTGCAGTTTGGCACAAGCATGGGAAAAAGGGGATTCATCAACACACCAATTATATCTGAAGAGAGATATTAAGGAAGGCTTTGAGTATTTAGCAGTTCACTGTAGATTTTGCAGGCAACGTGCAGTTGGTGAGGGACACCTTACTTGCACCATCGCTACACGTTCACAATCAGGGATTAGGAGGTCACTTGTTGAACTCAAAGAAAAGCCTAGCTGATAAGATGCTGTATGAGAAGAACTGGCAAAACTGGATGATAGTTAATTCTTATTGAATGGAATGAAAAAGAAGACTCAGCAATGCTAAGGAAAACCACAAAAAGCACACAGACTTCTTTCAAGCACTATAAACATAAGTAGTTGTAGAGAGTGATCAGTAGTCATGACAATACCAAAAGTAGCAATTCTGCTGCATATGTGGCATTATACATTAAATATTAGATATACAGTTGGTTTATTTTAAAAATTCTGACATTCTTTATTCAAGCTCTGTTTAAACACGTTGTATTAATAAACAATGACCTCTGCTCACAATAAATTTCTGTAAAATTCAGGAAAATTTATGTATGGGAAATGCATAAAGATATAAATTTGTTTTTCTGTGACTCTACCTGTAGAACAGTAGAACATAGACAAACAGCTATGGATTCCACATTCTGTTTAGTCATTATTATTAAGATTACTGAAATGAGGCTCTAAATTAGGGCATGTCATTACCATGTGATTGCCCTGATTTGCCTTCATCCTGCCAGCAGTCATGGCTTTGAGAACTTCTTCTGCAGCTTTTATGCTTTATGTTTTTCCTCACCAATTATCACAAATTGTGATTTGAAGGCAGGCAAAGGTTTGTAAGTAGGACAAAGTTTTTAAGAGGAGAAATTCACAGGAATACACTGTGGTTCAGAATCATAAAATCTTCTACGCAACAAATGCTTGGACCCACCTCTTCAAAAACTGTGAAGGAAAAGGTAGCCAAGAAAAATCACACTATATTTGGCATTCTCCTTAAGTACAAATGTAAGACTGCAATCATTACATCAGAGATTATTTTTAAAAGCTTTCATTGCTTTCACTGTTGTTCCATTGTTTCACTTTCATGTTAACTGCATATAAACAGATTAATCAGGTGTGACGAATTCTCTGGCAAAAAAAAATCTTACCATTGTTCTGGACTCACATCTCAGACAAAGAGAAAATTAAATGCAGTGGAACACATGGAAAGACAATGCACGCAACAAGCATGACCTTAAACCACAAAGAAAAGATATATTTCAAGACTTTCCTGAATCCAATTACTTGTAAAATTCTGAAGTGTGATAGGTTATTAAGGAGTGGAAGGGTTACTTACTATTTTCTGAAGAGAAAGAGGTTCTGTAGAAACAGCTATATTCCTCTGTAAACATATTTGTTTTAAAATTGCTTCTGCAACAAACATTTGAAGCCAGGGGGATGGTATGGCACAAAAAAACATTTTTAATTTACATATAGGCAAATCTGGATAAAAGCAATTGGGGGAAAAAAATAAAGTAAGCCTTAAAATGAAAATACAGAAATTTATACACCTCGTTGTCTGGAAGACAGCTCTTCCACACTTTTTTTCTCGTATTGCAGATTCAGAAGCTTATTCTCCATAAGAACTACTAAAACTACTCCCATTAAAAAAACATTTTAACCATTATTTGGTAAGATGACCAGCTACTAAGGGAATGCTCAACATATTTTAAAAGACAAATCATCACTTCTTGTGTGAAACTTTTTAAAATGCTCATAATAAAATGTTATAAAAGTTACACCTTTATTTTCCAAACAAAATTATTTATTTGTGAAGTTCTGCAAGTGATCACCTTTTAAGTCTCTAAGTGACACAAATTCAGCTAAATAGTTACAACATATAAACAAGAAATCTGCAAGTAATGCAGGGTGACCTACAAGTTCTACATTGAAAGTGACCATAAGCAAATTGCAACCCCATTCAGACATACCAAATAACTTATACTGTTTTAAAAAGTCCACATACAGTGGCAGAGGAAATTACATATCTATACATCTATCATTATATATCATGCATATGTCTGACCTACCTCTCTCTATTTCAGAAGAGAAGACAGAATGACTGATTTTTTTTCTTACAATGGTAAGAACTTGTATTTTGATTTTAACAAAGTAATTTTGTCAAAGTAACAACTGAAACAGGTGGAAAACAACATCTGCCATGAGGAAGGAAGTCTTTACATTGAGGGAATGTTCTGTTCTGCTAAGAAGTGCTCATAAATTAACTGATGTGTAGACTCAATCAAAACAGAAACCCAAGTTTTGAGAATACAGACGTTTTATACTGTACGAATAACGGAATTTAGAAGAACTCGCAACAATTTTGCTTCAAGTGCTGTGGATTGTACCAAGTGGCACAGGTCAAAATATCTCTATTCTTTATAAACAGACTGTGAATGCTGTTCTTGTTTTCCATCTGTGTACACAGGAAAGTAAGAAAGTCTGACAGAAATATATATCCAAGATTCTCCCTATTATATGACAGCTAGAAAATCTGTTGGAGAGGTACATACTAAAAGCCCCATTGATTTAAATACTATAAAGTTCCAACTGACTTGGCCTTCTAAGACAGGCTACAAAAGTTCTCATAATTTGCTTTCTCTAAGCCTGGAGTGGAAGTATTTGTCCAGAGATTAAGATTTTAGTTTAATTTTTTTTCAGGATAGCTCTTCTTAAGTGCCCAGGGAGAAGGCAAAGGCACTTTAAATGAAGGTTACGTATACTTGTTACTACAGAAAATGATGACTGAAACCAGGATATCCATATTTCTTAAAGGGGGGCAGGAGAAGGGGTGGCGGGAAGCTTTGGTGGGAATTAATTTTGAAAATGAAATTAAAATAATTCAGTACTTTTCTTGAGATTAATTTTTTGTCTTATGAGTTCATCAACTCATAGTTGCTAAAAGTACAGATATCATTTAACATTCCATGAGAAATGATAATGGTTGTTTGAGTCATGACATTTCTGTTTACCCAGTATATTTAATGAGAAGGAACAACAGTAATTCACGGGGCTCAACAAAATTTTCTCCCATTTCCCATTCCAATAAGTCTAAGGATTTGGAAGGAGACATTGAAATGTTTCATTTGAAATTGTAGGAGTCACAGAGTTCAGTGTAGGTTTTAGACTTACGGCTGAAGTGTCTTTAGCAAATGATTGGTTTTCTGGAGTGATAAAATTCACCTGAGTCGAGTAAGGTATCTCCATTTGCTTCTCTGAATTTAAGGCTTAGTATCATATGCTTAAAGCTTTTCCTAAACTGACAAGAGAGCTCCAAAGATCCTTTTTCTTCCTCACACTATGTGGTCTTGCTTTCACATTAACACTTAGAGAGATTTATTTAGAGGATTTTAATAAGAAAGCCTTTTGTATTTGATCTTTGCTTGACACCGACAGACACACACAAAATAAAAGTTTCCTGCGTATGTACACACCACACAGTGCACAGCTGCAACAAGAGGTAAAAAATAACTTGACAGTAAATCAAGGATTTTAATTAGGACCTAGTGTATCTGATTAGAAGACTTTTGAGAGGCCTTGCAAACACTCACCATCACACAAAATAGCAAGGTACTGTGCCAAGTCATCAGGTACTTGATGAAACACATTTCTGTCCATAAGCAAACCTGAGATGATCCAATAGTCCACTACAGTTCCAAGAATTGCATTTAATAGACCAGCAATTTCACATCTGAAAGCCTAAATGGAAAAAACCATGAGTATCTATAGACCTGTATTGTATAACAAATTCACACTGATAATATACCAGAAATAACATGGAGAATTTCTTTAGATAAAAGCCCACTCTGTTGCCAGGTCACTCCTTCATTGGCCTTTCTTTTTCTGCTCAAAAGGTAACTGTTGCAGCCAGGTCAACAAAATAAATGTTACTGATGTCATATCAATTAAGATTTGGCACTGGAGAAAAACAGGTTCTTTGAAAACATCATCTAAAACTATGTGCAAAATGGGATCAAAACGTACAAGTACAATTTCTTTTTAAATTAAGTTTTGTTTAATCATAAGATTGCAAGTACTGCACTTATTCCAGCTATCCTGGTGTTTAATTTGACAGTTACAGGAATCTTTTTCTCCCTACTCCATTAGGATTGTCTTTTTCTGAAGATTTCATCATGAAATTAAAGCTCTTTTTGTGACTAGCCATGTATGTCTGTGCCAAAAGGGAAAAGGATACAAGGTGTTAGTTTCCTGCACAGAAAAAGCTTTGACAGTCACTTTGCAAAATGAAACTTTCTTCAGCTACCAAAAATTTCAAAGAGATGAGCAGCTGCAAACTTAGAAAAAACCCATACCTTTACTCAAAGGTTGAGTATTAGCCTCAACCTTTTCTACCCTGAACAGGCACACACACAGGAAAAAAAAATAAAAAAAATCCTTGTGGGTCCCTTCCAACTCAGCTTACTCAGTGATTCTGTGAAAATGGTCGTGTGCAAATAAAAAAAGCCAAAGTGTATTTTTTTCAGGAGGCATCAAGACAATATACAGGAATCTAGCATGCTATCCAGACGCTAACATGAGATAGAGGAACGAATTTGTTCACTCACATGAGAACTTAATCAATACTGGTCAGGTAAAGCAGTGTTTTTAGTATCTGAGTTAGTCTGTGCAAAGTCAGAGGTGTCTACGCAATACCTTTCTGAGCCATGTAGAAATACTTTACGCAATGACTCTGAAATAAGTTATTTCTCTGACTGCACGTACAACCACATGTTTTGAAAGCACAGCTTGGAAGAACACATGCACCATAGTAGGAATACATGAAATTCAGTTGACCTAGTGCTCTCCCAGAGAATTACTACTGTTACACTAGAGCACAAGTTGATATATGGCATCTTGTGAAAGACAATGAGTACTTGAAATTGGACAGTTTTGGGTAAGAGGGAAACTGAACTGAATGTGTACAAAGCACAGTCAATGGTTTGTCTGATACCCCTTTGAGAACAAAATATGTTCAAGGTTGGTTTAAAATAATTTAATAGGACTCCTTAGGACCTGAAAAGCACCAAAACTGGTTTGAGCATCAATAAATCAAACAGACATACATATGACTAACAGAGACTGTGACATAGATGAGTTTGATTATAAAAAGATTCTGAAGTAATTTGTTGAAAATCTACATAAATACTGTCCCTACAGTTAACAGTTACTTGCTACTCAAAAGAAAAGGAATAAACACAACTACAAATAAACATGGTGTGGGGTGGAAACATAATCTCCATCACTGAAGATTTTTAAGAACTGGCCAGACAAAATTATTTATGAATGTCATCTCCAAGATTCTTTCCAGCCCTACTTCCCCTTACTCTGGTAAGCTGTACTTGATTTGGTTTGCCCCTTCCTTTACCATGTCATAATACTTTAATGTAGATGAACTGTGAAATCTCATAATTAAAAAACCCCTGAGAACACTGATATGGCATGACAAGAAGCTGAAAGTATAATTTTTCAACTAAAGTTTAAATATTTAAAAAGGTACATTACTCCCTATCTTCTGAGGATTCAGGAACAGAAACTGAAGAACAATTTAAAATATCTGATATGCATTTTAATTTCCCTTAAGTATGCATACCTCTTATCACTGAACCCCAAAGCAAAATATGGGGTGAATAATTTAAGTCCGTCAATAGCTCTTTGCCGGAAATAAATGTCACAAGTGCAGCAAATAAGCACAATTTTAACAAAAGTTAAGTGATGGGATCAAGGACATATAGAGGTAGATAAAAATGTAAAGCACAGGTATTTACATTCTCTTTCTTGTTTCTAAATCACAAGCTTAATTAATTCCTTTATGAAATACTTCCTAGAAAAGGGGTGGGGGTGAAAGCAGACATTGAGGCAGCAGACTGAAGTAATGACTGTTAATACTGAAAGTATTAAAAACTTTTCATAATCAGATATATAGTGCATATTAAATGTAGCTGGTACTCTAGTTGCAGCTATGTTTACCGAGCTAAGTGTCTCTGCATGCTGACAAGACAAACCAGATACTGCCAACTAGTGTAGGTTTGGTGGACATTTTGGTAAAAGAATGGTTGGACAAACCAAGAGCTTCTCCTTAATATTTTTATATAAATGGTTCAATGCTACAAATGAGGGAGAGGGACGTTGCTCTACTTTCCTGAAAAGATCACAGAATCACAGAATCACCAGGTTGGAAGAGACCTACAAGATCATCGAGTCCAACCCATGCCCCAACATCTCAACTAAACTAGACCATGTCACCGAGTGGCACATCCGATCTCTTTTTAAACACATCTAGGGATGGTGATTCCACCACATGCCCAGGTAGACCATTCCAGTATTTAATCACTCTTTCTGTAAAAAACTTTTTCCTGATGTCCAACCTATATTTTCCTTGGCGCAGCTTAAGACTGTGTCCTCTTGTTCTGTCAGTTGTTGCCTGGAAAAAGAGACCAGCCCCCACCTGACTACAACCACCTTTCAGGAAGTTGTAGAAAGTGATAAGATCGCCTCTGAGTCTCCTTTTCTCCAGGCTAAACAACCCCAGCTCCCTCAGCCGTTCCTCATAGGGCTTGTGTTCCAAGTCCTTCACCAGCCTTGTTGCCCTCCTCTGGACACACTCAAGTGTCTCAACATCCTTCCTGAACTGAGGGGCCCAGAACTGGACACAGTACTCAAGTACTCAAGATTATATGTTCTAAAAATATTTAAATGTTAACATGTTAAAAATATTTTCAATTTCAACCACAAAACAATACAAATACAGTAATGAAAACATATGCAACATTAAAAAGGAAAAAAACCCCAAGCATTTCCATTAAACATGGAATTTGGCACCATGTATTGACAGTGCCAAGATCTCTTTTTTCCCCACTCTGCTCCTGCAAGAAGCTGGGAGGACAGCTGACCCAAAATGAGCAAAGGCCTTCTAAACATTGTGCTAAGCAGTAAAAGCTGCATAAAGGAGGAGGAAGGGAGGATGTTCAAAGTGATGGTGTTTGCCTTGCCCAGTAACTGCTATGCTTTATGAAGCCCTTCTTTCCAGGAAGTGACTGACCATCTGCCTGCTTATGGGAAGCACTGAATGGAATCCTTATTTTGCTTTGCTTGTGGGTGCATATTTGCTTGACTTATTAAACTCTCTTTATTTCGACTTCTTAGTTTTTTAATTTCTGTCCTGATTCTCTCCCTCAACCCACTGCAGGGTGGGGACCTACCTGCCAGCTGGGATCAACCTACTACACCATGTACAGCAAATTAAGTAAGACCCAGTGAAACCTTTTTTCAAAATTCTCTTCCTTGTTCTTATTGTTGAGAATCAAAGCTGTTTCACTAAGAAAAGCATTGAAGTGGGAAGAAGCTATTGACTGTGTTAGCATACAAAGGTCACATCACTACAGCTGATATCTGTTAGCTTAGCAAATGCAATTCCTACATTGCTGTTCCATTTAATGCTTTGCCAAGTCAAATACAGTGCCACAGTGGCAGAAGTTTCACAGTGTGTTTTAGTACACATAAAAGTTCTTATAGGAAAATTAATTTCAACTTTTTAACTTTGAATTACTGAGTTATTTTAGAGCTCTTCTTTAGAGTTCTTTTTTCATGTGCTAATTCTACAAATGCTTAAAACATACTTCCAAAAAAGATACTGGAAGTGACAGACCAGAAAGACATTTGGTTCTACACCACACAGATTTATACTATGCAGCTAAAAACCTGAATGAATGCCTTTTTCAGCTCTTTGTCAGGCTATGTAAGACAGCGTTTTTTTCAAAAAAAACCACCAGTATTTTCAGGGATGAAAAGCATTTCTGATACCATTTGTGACACTGTGAAAAGCCATGCAATAACTCAGTGCTACTAGAAGTGTTACAGGCAACATACACATTTCCTTGTAAATTCAAAAACTGAAATAAGAAATTTGATTCAAGGAAATCTGACCAGGAGTTCCTGCATCAAACCTGTTTAAATATTTTAATAAATAATAAATGTTAATTTATTTTAGAATTATTTTCAAAATTGATTTGAAAAGCTCAAATGATAGTAAAACTTCTATGTTCTTTGGCAGTGCATTTTAAACTGTAAGAATTAGTGTATCAGTTTTATTCACCAAGTTGTCCCAACAGATTAACTCAGTGATCAGCGATGGCATCCAATTTCCTGTCACTATTTTTATTCTAGTACTTTTAAGAAACAGCAAATTCTATCTAACACCAGAAAACAAATACACTCATATATGTAACTTCATGCTTTTGTTTTTCCTTTTTTTGGATTGCTCTTTTTACATGGTGTGTTTACACACATACATAAAACATAATTTTGCAACAACTCAGCATTAGAAGAAACATATACAGATATTTTCCCTGCACTCCAGTGCTCATTTGTTGCCATCTCTTTGAATCACAAAAAGAGAGAATCTGATTCTAAAAAGCTAAAAAAATTAATAACTGCCCACTTTTAACAGTTAGAAAAGAGTATGTTAGATACATCCCAAGAAAGAATTTAGTTAAATCATTCATCTGTTTCCATTTATAGATATTTTCACTGAAGAATTGTACAGAAGTTTGGTATATCACAATTGACATGCTTGTTTCTTCCCACAAGCTAACATGCCTGTGTGTGCTGGGAAATATGGTCACCCCTTTACACTGCGCTACAAACCACATAATTTCTGTGCCCGTGCAGATTGTAACAATACCCAAAATCATTCCTTTCTTTTAGGTTTCTGAATCACCCTACATGCTTCTTGTCAAGGTGTTACCTTTTAAGCAAACTGCTTTTAAAAAACAAAACTGGTAACAACGACTCACACCCTCAAACTGAAGACAGGAAGGAAAATTTTGCACCCTATATGCTACATTTAAGGACGTGGATTTATTATTATGCATCTCTAAAATGATAAAAGAAGGAAGTAGAAAACACAGTTGTGCCTGCACAGCTAGGGAGGTTTTTGCTTTTGATTTTCTGAATGACCTTTTAAACTATGTAATGGAATTTTAAAATGAGTCTCTGAGTATAGCGAAAAATGAGTATAACAAGTTTTAGTATAATGAGATTGAGAGTGAATGAAGGGATGAATGAGTTGGATTGTAAAAATATGGTATTTTGGTTTAGAGTTTATTTTTGCCAAAAAATGCAATGGGAAAAAAGTGCAATATATAAATATGAAGAATAAGGCTGTTAGAAATAACATAATACACTACAGATATTATGAGGCAACAAGCCTCTGTTTAAGGCTAGATTTTATATCTGCAGGGATATTTTATATTACAGTATGCAAGATCAAAGTGAGAAAGCAACAGGAATCTGGGTTTTGTGCTGAAACTACAATTCTGATACACATGTATATAAAGCTTATAGAATCTAAGCAAGAGGCAGATCTCTGAGGTTTACATTATGGGGTTTTTTTTAAAGCTTAGTTTTCATATATGTACTACAGTCTGACACAAGTGATTATTCAGCCTATGCAAAGAAAGGTTTATGAGAAAGGTATGGCTTACAGTGTTGGAACTTGTCAAAAGAAGGCATAGCAGGAAAAACCAAATGGTACCTACACTTTAACTGCAGATTCAACACCAGGAAAAATATGAAAGCAATGTCATTTTCCAAAGAAACAGAATGGCTACTGACACCAAATGCATGTAAGCCTGCTTGCTGCTCAGTACCTTTGAAAAGATAGGTTGCTTAAATATAAATATGGGTATAGAAGCCTAATTTTAGGCACTTTTTAAATATCTTGACTGAGGATAAAAAGCACCACTGTTTCAGAATGTCTTGCTTTGATAGCCCTCAAAAAAGGTAGGAGGTCTGGCTAGGTAAGATGTGTGAAGCTCTCATTTGTTTAATCTTTTTGCTTTCATAGCATAATGAATAACTACTAGGTATTATATTGAAAGTGCTTTTTTTCTCTGAAATACTTGATTTTCTATTGTTCTGTTATTGTATTGAAAAAGTGAATGGAGAACCTATTTATTCTGTGCTTTCACAATAATTTAAAAGAGAATGCGGAGACAGCAGTTAAGGTTCTATTTTATGTGAGAATCTAGAAGTCAAAGATGTTTTACAAGGCCTCTTGCGTCTGAAAAGAAATAGGTGGTACAGAGGATACTTAGTATCTTTCAGGTCAATGTCCTGCTGGTCAGCAGGTCACAGAATAGCAATTAAGTTGCCTTCAATTCCATTTTTATGCAAAGTCCTAGGAAATAGGACCAAATGGAACTAAAGGACTTGGGAAGAAAACCAGGGCATTTAATTAGGAGTAAAATAATGCATATCTGTAGCGAACAACAGAAAAGGTATTAGTTTTGTTAGGTTTCTCTTTCAAACATTTTCTGAATCCTATCACTGTAAAATAATCACTTCTTTTGCTACACCATATTGTTTGAGAGGATGTGTTAAGCTCGTGCCCCTAATAACTACAGTAATACCTGCTGGTAAGGGCAAGTGAACATCTGAATGTAGCCAACAAGCTACTCATGACTCGTTTCTTCTCTACATATCTATATAAGAATCTTACGGATCAATTCATTTCCTTTAGTGGAGCAAAAAGCAGCATGCTTCACAACAAAAGGCAGCTATAACAAGCAGCTGTGATACTTACATATGATTCCTCACAAAAGAATGAACAAAGGGACACCTTGAAAAAAAGATGTCAGCCTTCATTATTTTAAAGTATAAAATTCATACTCACATCATTTTTTCTGTTCAATTCTCTATAGGAAAGTATGACCCAATCTGCTAGAATATTTATGTGTTTGGTAAAAAGCACTAAGGTTCCACTTTCAAGCCAAAATGTCTTCAGAAGAACTGTCTGTGGCATGACTTGTTGATGCTGTGAATTTGTTCCTTCAACCAAACTGTAAAAAAAAAGTTAAAAAACCTAAAGCTTTATACCACTTTTATTACTATAGGTACCAGACAGAAACCTTGTCTTCATTCTAAACACACAGATTTGGCAATTTTAAGTATGGAAAGATCAGACACAATTTCTGATGAAGAGTAAGTACAATACTAATGACTATTACTGTTAGACTGCGGGAATTCTAATATTGTGTTACTATTTACCGAAAGTAAAGGCCACCTTTAATATATAAAGGCAAAGCAAAACCAAGATTTCTTTTATACTTCATAAACCAAGGAAATATAATTGTCTCCCTAAGATAAGAGGGAGATAACAGTTATTTGAATTTAAAAAAAAAGACCTTAAAAATCAGTATGTTTAAAATGCTGCCTGTTTCCTTAAAGAATAGCTACTGAAGTACTGCAAATCTAAAAACACCACTTTATGAGCAAAATTAAATGCTTAGTCAAACTTGTAATACAGTGAAATAACAGGCTGGGAAAAGCAAGAGATCTTAAAACATGATTAGAAAAAAGCCTATCAAAATTACAATAAACAACCTAAGAATTGAGAAATATAAATGGAAATGCTAAACCGCCATCTATGTAGAGCAGTATCTTATTAGGGATATACACAAATCAGGATAGAAGCTCCTCTAAATAAAGAAATGCATGTATTATTCCATAAAGCCCACCTTTTTGTCAGAAACTCTACTTCAGCTTTTACTAAATCAAAGAAAAATTTCAATAATGTTTTATGAACTAGTCTCAGTTCATTCGCTCTCCCTGAAACTGGGACTGCATGACAAATTGTTTCACAATAAAGGCAAGACCTGAAAAATAAAAAATGAAAATCCATTTGTATGACAGAAGTAATAGTCTAATCTATCGGCAAAAAAAGTCAGCTTTAAATACTGCCTGTTTTGACATGGAAATAGCTTGCTCCCCAGCAACAGCCAACATTTTAAAGCCTAATTTTCTAGTTTTAAAGCTTTTTTCTTAAGAAAAAAAAAAATCAACGTTTGTGACTGAGCTTTTGTGTTCCAAATGAAGATTTTGTATTATAGTGTAAACTAAATAATTTAATTGTATTTCATTTTTCTGTCGCTACTTGAGATATTGTATAATTATTATATTTAACAGAATTTCTTTAAAATCTTTTAAATACAAGATAATCTTGCAATATTTTATGGTCGTTGTAACATCCTACAAACTTTAGTTCAGGTAACAATTCACACATACTATTTGACAGGACTACAGATTGTCAAATAGTATGGAGATGATACTGAAGAAACATGCAAACACACTTTTTGGATAGAATTTTGAGTACTAGAACCAGGTATACTACTGCTGAGTATTCACATTCTGCAGGAAGTACTAAAAGACAAAATACTTCATCTAAAAGACAAATTCTCTTTCTTTCCCTTCAAGACTTGCTTATAATCATACATTCACATATCTGTAATCACAGTTGTATCAAAGTATTTAAATGTTACTTAAGATTCTATGACAGCAATAAGAACAGGTATAGTTTCTCTTCAAAATGAACAGAAGAATTAATTTCTATTGATGCAAATTACAAAAAATGAGTTCTGAAGATAAAGCAGAGACTAACTACCCAAACAGCTGCTATATACTGTCTTGTATTTGTAGATGTGTAAGATATAATCTGACTTCCTCAAAAGGACGGTAAAGGTTATGATTAAAATCAAAATACAACATGAAACTTCATGTTTGGTAAGATAAGACTTGAATTTGCTTTGTAACTGCAGATATATGTGTGTGTGTGTGTGTGTGTGTGTGTGTGTGTGTATCTATACACATACACACAACAGCGATAGTACATAGATTACTATAATCTGTGGAGAGCTTAAAAAATAAAAAAAAATCAATTTTAAAAAAGGAATAAGGCTAAGAAAATGTACTTACTTTTCTTTCAAAAAAAATTCCATCTGCCTCTGAGCTAACACTTTTTGAAACATAAAGTGAAATGTCCAAATTTGTTACAATTCAAATTTGTTACCTTCACATACAGGTAACTTGTTCTCTTGAAAACACAACTTTGACGCAATAGAATGCCAACCCTCCTCCATTGTCCCTGAATTTGGAGTAACATAACTATTGCATTCGGCACCTCATTAAATTTTCTTACCTTACAAGCATCTCTATCAAGGACCATGTGCCTTTCTTACAGATAGGGCACTGAAGAAGATCCAGATAATACTTTAACACAGACAGGGACTTCCAGGGAGGTTCATGACGAAGAAGAAGGTACAAAACGTGACAAAGTTTGGCAAAAAATATTGCATCAGTATTTCCCTGTAATAAAATGAGAAAAAAATACTGGCTCCAGACCAGTCAAAGATCCATAATCACTAAGCATTTATTTTCTTTAATCTTTACAATCCCAAGTGACCAAATTTAATCACTGAAATAACATGCAATTTACTGCATAACTACAAGGAGGAAAAGTCATAGTTTAAAAATTAAAAAGGAAGAAAAAAAGCAGAACTTGCTCTAGAGTGGTATTCCAGCTGAATGCACCACGGTTTTGAGCAAACCTTCTTCTCAATTGATCTCTCTATCTGTGGCCTACTAGAATAGTGCTGTTTCTAAAAGTAACAAAAAGTATTTGTGGCTAAGTCTTCCACAATATTTAGACCATTACATTCATATGGCTTGCAAATAAATATCAACTGGAGAAAATTTTAATGTATTAATTTTTTTTTTTTAACACAAGCACACTGATGAACACAAAGAGAAGGGTGAATACATCACCAAAAACTACTAAACACAATGTCAGAAGCAAAGATCATAATACTTCTGTTTATTGCTTTAATTTTTATAATACTTTAGTCTTCATCTCTTACCAATAGGACATATTCTAGAAGAGAATGAAGAACTTGAACGGGAGGTATATGGTACTTTTGACCTGCAGCAAGTTCTGTGACAGCTTCATGAAATAAGTGTTCTTCTACTAATCCTTGAAGTATATAGGAAGTGCCTCTGGACGGGTCAGTACTTTTAACCTAGAAATGAGATATCTTTGTAAATGAAATAACAACGTCAATTAAAAAACCTCTTTAACTAACTCAATGAACAGGAAATCTCTAAGTAAAATGTTGGTATTATATATCCTGGTTCCTGCCAGGACAGAGTTAATTTTTGCAGTAGCCAGAGGGGGTGTGACTAAGACATGGAAGTTATTGTATACCACTGTACACCATTGCTGGGGGCAGGGGGAAAGGGACTCTAAGAAGGGGTTCCTGCTGGTCAAGAAAATGTGGCATGGTGAGCTTTCTGGTATCATTTATTGTAGAGGGCATTCCATGTGAATCCCTTCTTTTCTTACACCTCTTGTTATTAATACTGTTGCTCTTACTGTTCATTTTCTTATCTCATTGCTGTTTCCAGTAAATTGATCTTATCTCAACCCATGACCTTTGCCTTTTGTGCCTCCAGCCTGGGGGTGGGAGGTAAGGGGAAGCGGTACACAATTTTAGTGGGAGCACTATATTGGAGAATACCATTCCTAAACCACAGCAGGAATGGTTATAAATTAAACTAGAAGAATTTCTTACTGTCAGGTCCAATCTAGATCATTTTGATCTAAAAAGACTCTCCCTGAACTGGGCTTTCATTGAAAAGATAGTAGATTTCAGAATGTGCTTCTCTTCTTAGAAATCTGATTACATCTACACTTTAAAAAAACAAATTACAGTTCACACACTCAATAGCTTGTTTATAGTTTATTCTGGCAAAGGACTTTTAGTATTACCAAAAGTGTAGAGTACATCCCACAACGTATGGCTGAAGTAGTAGGACAACGAACATGAAACAACTATGTAAACCAGAGAAAAATGCAAAATCATGAAATACATCATTTACGGGGACACACTACAAAACCATAAACGATGTAACTGTTTTATCTCTCTAGTTATCCTATTCCCATATAGCACATCAGTGAAGCATCTAACACTACAGAGGGCACAGGTATTGATCCCAGGGGATTTCAAAGCTCAGATGATCTTTGTGGCATGGGACTTCCTTCTTATTCTCTGCCACTCGTGACAGCGAAACACTTAACTTTACAGGCTTTCAGAGAACCCACAGATGCAGTAGCTTTCATGAGATGCTGGATCTGCTCTGCAATTTCCCTGTTTCTGTACTTTCAGCTTTCCAAAGATCACAAATTAATGATACTAATGAGCTATTCAAGATCTCAGCTACATCGCTATTTACATCCTTCCTCTAGTTCAAGTTCAAGCCAAAGCTGGTGCACAAGCCAGTTGCAACTGTGTTGCTAACTGAAGCACAGCTTTCCTCTGCCCGATAACTTCTTTTTTGAAACACAACTTTTTTTGTTTGACTACACAGCCAGACGCCCAGGCAAATTCAAAGAAACTGGGATAAGGAGTCACAGCTGAGAGAAGCAGGGTCAGTAAGATGACTGATTGGACTCCAGGGAATTAAATAGTTATATAAATTTTTTGTTGCTTTAGTCCCTGATAACTTGTAGACTTTATGATCTCTGCCAAAAATCCTGTATCTTAGTGTGTATGTTAGATAAAGTTACTCAAGAGATAGAATCATAGAATTGTTTAGGTTGGGAAAGAACTCTAATATTATTGAGTCCAACCATGAACCCAGCACTACCAAGCCCACCACTAAACTATGTCCCTAAGTGCCACATCTACAAATGCCTCCAGGGATGGTGACTCCATTACTGCCGTGGGCAGCCTGTTCCAGAGCTTGACAACCCTTCTGGGGGAGAAATTTTCCTATTATCCAATCTAAACATCCTACCAATTGTTTTAAGATTGGTTTAAATTTTAAATTAACATAGACTTTGAGTCCAGTTGTGAGTTTGAAATCTACAGAATATACTGCTATTAGATAGCTTCCAAAAATGTTTCAGTAATAAGATAAAAACATTAGGACCTCTGTTCAAACGTGAAAAAAATTCAGGAAGAAATTATAATGGTTAAATCACAGCTAAAGTCTCAGTGAATGAACTCCACCTTAGCATTAGATATTTCGTTTCTCTGCAAATGTCTCATTTCTCAGATTCCTAATGTATGCCATTGTTACATTAACAATAAATAAAGCTGCTCATGTAGAAAATTTTCTTTTAATCAAGTCTTTGTGCATCTGGTGTTTGCAACTCACATTTATTTCAATCTTCTCATTCATATATGCACTATTAAAATCTCTACTAAAATTTCCTTTGGAAATAATGGTTGCATTCATACTTTTGTAATGTTAATTACATGCAAACAGCACATCTAAAGAGCAATCATAAACTGTTTAATGACAGTCAAAGAACAACTTCTCTGACGCCTGGATTTAAGATGTGGGATGATGACTGTATATTGTGCATTTACAGGCATGTTACCAGTGACCTTCATCTGGTGATCACACCAACATCCAGCTTTTTATATTGTGACTGAAACTTTTATCTGTTGAAAATTCTGTACTAGAAGAAACAGTAGCATCAATGCATTATTTTGAAAAAACACTAAAACAAAGATGTTTTGGGAAGACTGTGATACCTCCTGCATAGCATTCAAGTCAAGGAGAAACTAGACACTGGTTTTCAGATATTGGTAAGAAGTAAAGAAGTATGATACAAAACTGAGGTGATAAGCTTTTGTCAGTAACAGGAGACACCCACAACAAGAGACTTAATAAGCTGTCCAAAGCTCCACTGGCTTGCAATATAATTGATGAGGAATCAGCAGTTTCTTGTGAAGCACTGATGGTACAATCATTAGCACTTTGAGCAGAAACAAATGAAAAATGAAAGTCCACACAATACATCTTTTACATTGCATGATGTGGAAAAAAAGCTGAAAAAAGAGAAATAAATATTTTTGGGATGATGATGGAACAGAACACTTAGCTGAGCTAAGCCTTCCTAGCAGATGCAAACTGAGATGATGAAATATACTAATGAGTTTTAACATGTTAATTTAGTTTCTAGGTTTGATTTTACTTCATTAGTATTATTGGAAATGTCTCTTGGAGCTGACTATAAAAGCCATAAATATACTGACTGTAAAAATCCTGTATCAAATAAAGGCTAGCAGTGGGTATTTCATAAAACAATAAAAGGCAGAAGAGACAGGAAAGTAAGAAAAGTATTACAATTAGGCTTAAAATTTCCCAACAAAAAAATTCTTAAGAGTACAAAAAACCAATTTTAGCTTACATGTGTTAAGAAAAGCAAAATTTTTATCCCATTAATTCAATGAACCACATACTAAGATTAAATTTCAATGCAAATCTGTTCAGGAACAGAAACACCCACAGCACTTTGCAGATCAGTGCTGGTGTTGGACCATGACAAAGTTATTTTATTGCTAATGTTTAAAAAATATTTTTCTTCTTCCTTCCTTATTGTCGATAGAAAGAAATCAGATAAAAAGAGATTTCAAGTAACTATTTTTGTAGTGTGACTCATGAAGATAAGGGATCTTCAGTTACCAAGAAATACAGGAAGCTAACAGATACTTTAAGTGTTTCCCTTGTTAACTTTTAAGTAACACAAGTTACCATATAAAGTCCACTACTACTAGCTCATGGTTACGATATAAAATGCTTTTTGAGTACTAAAGAGGCAATGTTTCAACATTGTTTAAAGATTCTTAGTATTATAGATAGACAAGGGAAAATTTTAGAAGTATTAATTTACTTCAGATATTTATAACAAAGACTTAATAAAACTTACGGCTGACCTGTACCCGATTTATGACATATATTTGGCTTAATGGAAATAAATAAGAGAAATTAAATAAGCCAAAAAAAAAATTAAGTCAAAGTGACTATGAAAACAGGACTGAAAAACATAAAGGATTCTACTTGAAATCTCTGCTTCCGTTGACTCTGGAAACCCACATTTTAGGCTTGTGCTGAAAGAACAAATACTGTTTCTTTCCACAGTGAGACAACCTTTAGCTAAAATCTGTACCTACTAGAAAAAACAGGTGAGCGCTGCTAAAAGTTGTGTACACTTTCTCTTTATTGCTACTGCATAAATACCATGCTTGAGTCCTTTAAGATGCTTTAAATCATGTTAGGGCATCTTTGCTTCTTTTTTTCTAACATTAATAGGTAAAGTTCTCTTAACTACCAGGATTAAGCATTTCTTTGTAATAACAGGGACAGTACTAAAAGTATTGCAAGAACAAATAACATTCAACATCCAATGATGCTCTTGAACGCTTCAATAATTTTATTAGAGTTTTGGATAGCCAAAATCTAAAAATTTTTCTTTGATATCTAATTTTGCAATTAAAGTATGTTTGCCTAACTTCATAATAAAATTCCATATGCGTAACATGCCCTCTTTGTTAAGAATTCTTACCTCTGGATTGCATTTGTTCAGGTGGTCTGTTTGAGCAAACTTGTGTTTAATAGTCTGTAAAACAGGATAAAATCAACCTGCACACTGGCTACAAGTCAACACAATCAATATGTACTGCATGAAACTTCCCAAATGACAATTCTTGTTAAATGTAGTTCAAGCACAACATTCAACATAGCAATCTATTTATATTTGGTTTTTTAATATTTGGATGGTTAAATTATGAAATTGAGGACTATTGTCCTGCTATTGTCTATTTGTTGTTATGTGGTTGCTATGTAAGGAGTACAGTGTTCTTAGATTAGACATTAAATAAATGTTTTCAGTTTTTCTGTGACAAAATGCTAACTTTGGATTCCTCTTGCATGCAAAGATATGGCAGTATGTGCAAAAATTTACTACTATTATAGCTATATTTAGTTATTGCTAGTGTTACAATCTTACTAAAACATGTTACTTAAATATCCTTAGGAGAGATCATCTTTAGAGTGTTAATCCATCTGCACGTTGCTATAATAGGTTGAACCACAGCACTTGCTGTGTAAAATACATGAAAAGTCAACAACAAATTTATTTTTTAAATGTCTGGGGGGAATAGTCTTGATAAAATGTCACTGATAAAAGATGTAGCATTTGAAGGTGCACAGATTTAAGCAGCATGAGTCTTCCTTCTATTTGTAATCTTGTGTTTAAATATTGTGTGTACCTTGAGGACTTAAAATTTAATTCTTTTGCTACTAAGACCTTACAGTGCTTCATGTAAACAAGCTCCTACAAAAATACTTAAGACAGCATCATCTGCATCAATGTAACCTACAGAGATAATATATCCTAACTCAAGATATTTAGTTGCTTTTTCTAGACATGAAATAGTGGTGTTAACTACTAATGTAGCAATTTTATCCGGATTAGATATGTGACAACATAAAACCAAAGAAGTGCATTAACTCTGTTTTTGACTGGTAATAAAAACTGTTCGTATGAATCAACAAAATACTGGCTCTACAATATAATTGTTTTGAAAAATGTGTTAGTGTAAGTTAGCTAGATAACAGGAAAATCATAGAAAGACTGCAATTCAAAGACATTTTGTTGAACAATATTTGCTACTAAATAGTAGCAAATGAGGTAAACACCTCATCTATTACACCAAGATTTCAAGTAGCTCACCCTGTCTTCTATACACCCATGCCAATGAATTGCCATTACTAAGTTCTATTTTAACTAATGGTAGATGTAGTAAATATGCAATTATTAAACACTGCAGGTTAAAACGCAGTATTACTATTTCAAAAGATGCTAAAATATCTACTCTATTAGCTCAATACTATAATGAAGATATATTCAATAATCTATATTTGATATAATTTCTATAACATACACACATTAAATATATAATACAATGCTAAGAAAGCATTAACTGTTACTTACCGCTGCAAAATACATGTGTTTTATAACAGCATTTTTCATTTTAGCAAGTTGCATTTTAGACATGACTTGGTCTGCTTCTTGTGCAGCCAGGAAATGGTTCATTTGTGTATCTTCACTATTTTGTATTTCATTCTGTGCAGAGCAAAAAAAAAAATTTTTCTTTGTTTTATAGCTAATGGTCTAACCAACTTTTATGTGCTAGGTCTTTCTATATATTGTGTTCCAAATCCATATGTGCCTATTGTTTAAGGGTCTACATCATGTGCCAGATAAAGAGCTCCTGGTTTGGAAAAAGCCACTGATGTTGTAGGAAGCTATAGCATAGGAATTACCAAGATAAGTTTCCCCATATTTATTTTTCCTGACTGACTTTAAGTCAAGTCATAATCCCTGTGGCTGAAATAAGAACTGTTTTTCCATAACAGATTCTCTCTCAGGACTTTACAAAAACTAAAACCAAAGCCCACACATTTTCAACTGGTCAGAAATGTAGTAAAGATTTTATTAGGCATTTTCTTCTTCAATTTGTCTGTAGACCACTTCTTCCATTTTATATAGGCCACTAAATGAAATCTTTTCAGTTCTCACCTGTAAACCTGAAATAAATTAATAATTTAGAATTTAATAGGTTTTTTGTCTTTTTTTTCTTTAGTATTTCAGTTTCTTTGTCTAAATAATTAA
This sequence comes from Ptilonorhynchus violaceus, assembly GCA_013397565.1. Taxonomy (NCBI): domain Eukaryota; kingdom Metazoa; phylum Chordata; class Aves; order Passeriformes; family Ptilonorhynchidae; genus Ptilonorhynchus; species Ptilonorhynchus violaceus. Next base: position 4,712 of record VZRJ01001457.1, on the reverse strand, counting down.
TTCTCTGAGTCCACTTATCATTTTCAGCTGTTGCTTCAGCATAGGGAATGAGGAAGTATTTCTCAAATTGGTTCCCAACTCATTCTGAAAAGACTCTCAGTAACACCACAAAATAATATTTGCTAGTAAAAAATAACTACAAAGAATATTTAAAATTTACTTCATGGATTGAGAACAATACATTTCAGTAGAGTTTCAATGTGTGCTTTTCACCAAAGATACACATGTTAAGAATAAAACATAACTACCAAATCAGACTCCTCCTGCAGTGTGATGAGTTAAGAATGTAGATAGAGGTGAAGTGTTCCCTTGGCCATTTTTTATTGTGAGCAGGTATGAAAGGCTTGATGTGACTTGCGTACTAATTCAAACACCTCAATCTGTTACGTGAATCAAGTATTGGACATAACAGTAGACAAAAAAGCCACAGTAGTGCATGCAGTGACAAGGTGCAAGCAGTTTATACTTTTAGGTTTTCAAGATAAAGTTTCAAAAGTTACGTGCCTCATCCTATTTTCAGATTTTCCCTTACATGTATAGTTCAAAACAAACATATTTGGCATGTGCATAACTGTATTTCTAAACAAATATTGAGTTCGTTGCACATTTCAAAAGAGAATGAAGTATTTTTGGTAACTAGAATAGAGTTTTAAACGCTTTTGATGCACCACGGATAATTGAACTCTGATGCATTAACTAGTCTTTACTTCTTATGGCACTTCATAACATAGTTATGAACATAGTTTCAACATGCTCATTAAAATACTTATATTCAAACAATTTATAGTACACTCTTGGCAAAAATTTATGAACTCCAACATGCATCCAACAAAGCTTTTAAAGTCACTGTTCTAGGATGAGACTAGCTTCCTAAAATCATGTATGTGTTTTAATATCCTGAACCAATAAATTTGAAGACAATACCACAAAGCATTTTAACAGTAGAGTTACATGGCTGAAATAATAAGAACAGATACCTAAAAATTAACATGAAGCAAAGACTTAGTAAAAACAAAAAAATCACACTAAGAATAATCTGAACATCCAGAAAGATGTGCAGCTCCCCTGAAAAGAAGTTTATAATGCTGTTTTGCTGAATCCATCATCTGGACACTTATATGGATGTTTAGGGGAGGAAGAGGATTTATATTTGCTCGAAGCAGCAGTCATATAGCATGACAACAAATTTACGAAGTTGGAACAATCAAATGAATTATATGCCAAGTACTTCTGGGACAAAGGGAAAAGAGCACGTCCATAACATTCTTCGATAAAGCCTAATATATTTGGACAAGTGCTGTGATTTGATTGCCTATGTTTTATTCTCTTCCTTTTAAGAGACTAGGAGTCTTGGCAGTTTCTTGAGTTCTTCAGATTCATTTAAATAGAAAGCTAATGTTCTTTTGGTCTCTGAGGTGAGTTACTTTAATGAAATCTAAGAAAAAGAAGATATGTGCAAGTTAATGGACTCATTAAGATGGCAGGTTTTTATCACACCTGGGAGGAGTTCTGGTCACATAGCAAGAAACACATGATTTTGATAGAGATCAATAAAAGGTGAGGTAGCCATAAAAAATTTACATTCATTCATATGTTAAATGTAAATGACTATCTTAGCTGAAAGGTTAAAATGAGAACAACTTCCCTGAACAAATTTCATTAAGAGAGTAAGCACTACAGTAAAAGCCCACATTGATGTGTTCTATTCAGGATGTAAACCCTAAGACCGTCCAACCTTCTTCTCGCCCTTTTGTAACAGATTTACTACAGGGAGAGCAAAGCATTTTGATCAGAAGAGTCCAAAGCATTTTCAAATGGCAACACACACAGTTTTAGGTCCTACTTGCTTGCAAAGGTAGCATTTTCCATTAGCAGTTGAATAAAGTCACCCCGGAGTCTGAGTAACCTACCACACTAAAAGAATATTCTGAGGCCTTTGAGTAGTTCCAGATCAAAATGATTAGAATTTCTGAACTGTGCATCTGGTAAGCAAACAACTATGAATCATACAGCATCTCTCTTAAGGGAAATAGTAAAAAAAATTCTGGTTCTAGTGAATTCTGCACTAGCACAGGACCATGTGCAGATGGCATCTGGAGACTCTACAGCCTCTTCAGACCACCTCTTACAGTGTTCCATCACTCTCACAGCAAAAAGTGGTTCCTGACTTTCCATTTGTAGTCATTTTCCTGTAACAGGGCACTAACTGCAGGCAACCTGGCTTTGTCTACTTTGCATCCTCCCTTCAGGTATTTGTATACATTAATGAGCCTTCCTATCTCTTGGATACACAGTCCCAGAATCAGAAAGTTGTCTTACCTTTAATCAAATTACAAAACACTCAAGCTGATCATATTCCCGTCCATTATTAACACTGCATTATTTATAGTAAACAGTAAATTAATTTACTCACCTCAAAAAGGAAATGTCCTATATATTGCAAAGGGTAGTACTGAGCTTCAGAGAGACATTTTTGGTTTTGTAGAGGAGAAATTTTACTACCAGTGAATACATGAGTTATATTGTGCTCTGCATTTTGAGATGAACATATGGTTGCCTTTCCAGCTTGAAGAACTCTAAATAAACATATTTGGAAAGACGTATTTACTGCATTATATTAACACCGCCTAAAGCTACAATATCATGTACAAGCATGATACTACATGCATGCAACTACAACTGAGTAAGGCTTGTAGATGTATGGCATAGCACAAACTTTATTAGAAAGATAAAAGGGCACTTAATAGCCTTCAGAAAATGGAAGAATTCCCTTAAGAATGCATCCTTCACAATTTAACACAATTAAAATCAATGCATATCTCCTCTATATCTGATAAAAAGCTTCACTTGTGTACTTTTTCAAATATCAAATTTGATGACAGCAGCTATAATTTATTGCATTATCAACCCTAAAATGATGGTCTTTCAGTTAAGTCTTTCTATAAATTAAGCAGTTACCAAAAAATGGCATGCTGCTTTTCTGAAATGTAACATGATATCTTCATAACACAAATACGTATTTACAGCATTGGTGTTGTCCAGTATCATATACAGAAAAGAGATTTGCTGGTCTTTGGGGCACCATTACACATAAGAGTTTCCCCAGGGACAATTTCCAGTTCTGTACACCTGTAAGTATTCCTATATTTTGGAAAAGATGCCAGACAAAACAAAAAGTGGAAAAATGAGATCTCATGACATTCTGGATATATATTTTATTTTTCCTAATCCAGATATAATAAAACGGTGATGGTCTCACTTACCTATCCAACAGGTAGACATTAAAGGCAGGAAGAGCATAGAAAGGGGAGAAAAGGCACAGTGTAGGAAACAGAGAAGCAAAAGCTGATAGTAGCCTTGATTTATAACCTTGGAAGAAGCCTGGGTTAGCTTAATTAACAGTGATTTATGGCTTTAAGCAGAGGGTTACAGCTCTGTGTTTTCAAAGTGATAAGCAAGAAGCAGGTTTTGGGTGCTTTGGCGAAGGGTTTTAACTTTGTAGTTTAAGTTAAGTTAAGTTACAGTTTAAGTTAAGAATTTAGATGTTACATTAGAAGTGTCCATGAGTACGTGACATGATGAGTGATTCATGGAAAAACAGCACAATTGCAGAGGTCAGCTCTTGACAGCGATAGGTCAAAAAGTCAAAACAACAGTCGTCTCAGTAACCTATTGGTCTAAAACACTGTAAATTCTTGTTCAACACTGAGTCCTGTGACATTCACCATTTTACAATGTGTTGTTGAAATCTCATGCCGCTCTGAGACTGCAGTTTGTTTGTTATTTTAACAATAAATTGTAAAACCTGCTTCTGTCCGGCCTCTCTGATAAGAAGTCCGACGCAATGCCAGGAGTGTCGGAGGAGCACTCCTGTAGTAAGATTTAAGAGGATTAGTGGAACCTACAGCACAGTGTTGTTATATATTAGAGAAAAACCAGGCTTTCCCCAAAGCTGTAGTGTCCCTTATGACTGAAAACGGTACCTGCTGAAAACAAAATATATCCACCTGTCAGTTTTTCTGACTGACTAAAAGGATCCCCATGGTGACTGCACGAGAAACAGTCTGGAAAAAAACCATCTTCCACAAAACTTGTTCACCTGTCTTGCTGATGTTTTCCTGTTAAAGGTGGTTTCTATTGTAAACAGACATTTGTGCAAGACAGCATTTCAACAGCATTATCGTGAAGATCTACATAAGCAGTTTTCACGGAAAAAGAAATATGATTTTTCACAAGCGTGGCAGAACATAGTAAACTCTTCCACTAAGCCAAGAAAAAAACATACTTAGAATGTTTTCAGTTGGCAAAATCAGAAGATAGCAACTTCAACTATACCTCACTCTGTCTTGATGAACTACAGACAGGCATTCTGTAAAGTAGCATACAGTCCCGTACTAAGATCCACCAGACAAACTGCACTTCCCTCCTTGACTGGGCATCTAGGGCACACCCAGACCTGAACAGTCCTAACTAACCGGGATCTCACCAGAGAGCAGGGTATTATGTGAAGGAATGCAAAGCTCTAAAAGAGTGACAGGAGATGCTTCCTTTAGCGTACCAGACATGAATATTACTTAAATATATGCACTACTTTCAGTACTATTCAGTGTACTATTTAAACCAATGAATCCAAATGTGTAGAAGGAGTACGGAAAAGAAAAATAGAGTCTCAGAATAATTGCACTTCAGCCATTTCTCTCTCTCTCTCTCTC
>VZRJ01001434.1:0-27673 GCA_013397565.1 Ptilonorhynchus violaceus | reverse complement strand
GCAAAGTGCAGGACTACACACATGTTTTAAGAGTCTTTTAGTACAATTGCTGAATCTGGTTTTCATTACAAAGGAGTCCACAGATGCCCTTTTGAAACTTTTGCACTTGGTGGACTCAGACTGTTTCTCTACCATATTTTTTTCCTTTTGGCTATTACATTTAGCAAGGAGAGTGGTAAATTAATGGCAGGTGAGTGGATTTGGAGAACTACCAGCTCTAGAGTCATCATTGAAATAGCCTATTTGTTATATAGAGGGGTTAGTTGTTCATATCAGACTTAATATAAATCTGGAAGTATTCTCTAGATAAGTAGAATCCAGTCTTAGCCGTAGCCATGGTACTGGAATAAAGAGTAGTAGGGTGCCTGAAACTAAGGGAAAGAGCCCCAATAAGCTTTCTCATTTGGCTGAATAAACGTCGTCCTGCCAATAGATGTATTTCACAGACTGGGTCTTCTATGTAATATTTACCCCTGCTTGTGTCACCTTCACACTTGAGCCTTGGAGAAGAGGATGGAGAATGGACAGTGGGAAGAAGGGGAGGTGAATTTTACAAGCTGGCTTGTGTCCCATTCTTAATGGACCTTACCAAGCTTTCTAGTTTTCCTTATCTAATGCTGTTGCATCACTGGAAGGGAAATCTCTGTCTGTCTTGCTTCATTTACCCCAGATGGAAGAGTAGCAAACCTGAATTATGAGAACTGAGATTGAACTTAGCCCTTGTCAGTTATATAGTTCTGAACAAAGATAGTTTCCATGCTTTAAACATCTCAGATTGATAAATTTCTATAGTTTGTTCACAAATAAGTAAGAACAGCTGCATCACTTATGAAAGTTGGCTCCCCACAAACAAACAAAAAAATTCAAGGCTGAGGTGTATCTATGCCAAATTTCAGCCTGGAGTGTGTTTTTATGAGTGATAAACTCCTGCCATTTGTAATGGAAATTCTGAAAGATCTTTTAACTATTTCATAACAAAAGTCTGACTGTGGGACTTTAGGGAGAAGAAACACATTCTCTCTCTGGCTGGCTTCATCTCATGACTTAGGCATTTTTGTAATTTCTGCAATTCTTTCTTTAACCATTCAAAAAAATTACTGTACTCCTGATGCATCCTATTATCAGATATTACTGACCTCTGAAGAATAATGCTGCAGTGGTCTTGTCCTGCTAATAAGATGCGTTGAGTGGATGAATATATTGGAGCATCTGACCTAAATCATCATTCTGTCATCCTTTCTTCACTCCATCCTCTAAGCTTCCTGGGACATATGCTGCCTTTTTTTTTGTTCCTAATACACAGGGTTTTTCATTTCATTTGTCATTGAGTATTTTTAAATTATTTCAAGTTATTTATGAATAATATCTGACCAAAGAATAATATGGAGACCTTTCCAATATATAATCCATAGGGCTGAGGAGAGATTATATCATGAAAGCAAATTTGTAATGCGAGTTCAGCATTCACAGTATGCTACAAAGGGAATCTCTCTATTAAGTATGAGCAGGGTGATAGAATGAGTAGACAAAGTCAGAAGTGTGTTTGCATGAATCCAGTATATCACTGGAGAAGACTTTTCCAATTAATGTCTCAGAATTTCATCACTACACTATAATATCCCAGTTTTGAAGGTAGCCTGAGAAGTTTGCATTATTGATCGTGAATGTAAAATCACATCTGGTTGGGCAAATGGGATTTTTGTATACAAAACCACTGGACAAAATTTTGGAGGAAGTATTAAATTATTTGTCTGTAACAGTAATGAAAGCTAATGCACAAATAGGTAAACTTAGTGATTTTAAAAAGGCAAGATCATTGCTTTAACCATTGTAGCTCATCTTTGGAATTAGGCAGAAAGAACCAAAAAGGCATGTACGCATTAGGAAGGAAAAAATGAAAAGGACTTTTTTAAAAAGCCAAAGCAGTTGTACTGAGGCTCTCTCTCTCTGACCAGTTTCTTCACATATTGCTCTTTTTCTTCTCCTTTTATGACTGTATCTGTACCTTGACTTCTGTTAACTTATAGAAGCTATGGTTAATAGTTCATAGTACAAGAGTAACAGGCCTTTCAGACAGCAGAAATATCCCTGAGAGATATCAAGTGTTTTATGCTTCATTATTAAGTTGAGATAAATGATTTATACCATTTATACCATTTCTAAATACTTACATGTCCTCCTCTGAACTCAGTTCATATGGACTCACAGTAATCAAGCCCTTGGCTACATTCTTTGTGGCTGCAAGAGATAGTCCCTGTAACTTGTAAAGAGTTCATCTAGAAGATTTTGTGTAACATGTTTCTACAAGCAGATGGTATCAAGCAATGATTTTATTAGCATTTTCTTGGACTGATCTCCATATCTGTGAGTTCTGGTACCTGAAAATACTGTTCCAGTTCAGAGTGATGAACATTTATATTCACCAGAATGTCCTGTATTTCACATTTATATATGCATTAGAGATCATTAACCAAGAAAAATTTTAATGAAAATTTTTGGTTTTATTCAATGAGAGGGAAAAACATCATCCACCATTAATCTACTTATTTGCTGTCTGATTCTTATTGATCAATTTATTAAACACTGTACTAGTGGATATCTATCCATACATGTATTTTGATGTCACTGGAGTAATAGGTTCTACACAGGTTTGTTGGCTCTTGCTGCTATCACTGTTGTGTTAAGGATGGTTGTTCCACAGATTGAATCCGTGTGTTACAGAGTAGCTCTTGTTTAAAATGCTGGACTCTGGCATGTTTTCAATGTTAGATCTAACTTTTCAACTGAAATAAATGCTCATGTTCTTTATATTCTTTTTGCATTGTTTTCATTAAATATGCTTTTTTTACTTTAGGAAAACAAGATTATAAGAAAACCAGACCTATGTTAAGAGCTACGAGATTAAAAGCTGAGGCTAAGAAAACAGCACTAGGCGTAAAGGTAGAGACCTCTTTGATAGCTCAAACCACCTTTGTGTTTATGTTGTTTCTTTTCCCCATAGATGTACTGTGTGAATATTGATTTCTGAGAGATATTATGACACTTCAAAATCTAAGCAGAATACCAGAATCTAAAATATTTATGATGCATTGCTTTTACTTAACCCTAAAATAACTTGAATATTTGAAATGCTGAAAGGTTTTATGTCGTCTTTGTCCTTGTTATGAAGCATGCTTAAAGGTTTAAAGTACTGTGTGCTTAGAAAATTGATGGTTTTGGGGAGCCTGTCTACACACAGAACAAATTCTTTAACTATTTCATATAGTTAGACAAATTACAATAAACATCTCCCATGTTCCTCTTCCGATCCTATACTCAGTAGTAATTTAAAGACTGGGTTTGTTAAGTATTGTTAATTCAGCATTATTGTCTCAGTGTGCATCCTTGCGTACTGCCTCTGACTTGGAAAAAGAAGGCTTAACTAAGAGCAAAACATATGGAAAGGTACTAAACTTTATTTTGAAAATGTCCTTTTTTCAGGCAGGTATGAAGTATAATAATTACTTTTGATCACAGCTGTGAGTATGAGCAAGGAGGACCATTAGAAACATATTCTGTTATCTACTACCCAGTGTGTCATGAAAACAGGATCCATCTGAACACACGTTGTTTATTTATGTTGCCTCTAGTATTTTTCCCTCAAACTTATATTTTTAATCTAGCTGATACACTATTAGCTTAGCAGCAAGAGTGAAACCTGAGCAAAATAAAAAAATGGATCCATTACTTGGGTATTCTAGTGAAAGAAACTTCAGAAATGTTAAAAGGAGAACATTTTCTTGTTTCTGGCATATGAGAAATCAATTTTTTCAAGTTATAGCTTATAGCAAATGCCAAGGTATTACTACCAAGCTGTAACAGCTGTTAGGCTGCCAGATGATGTATTTGGTTGTCTTCCAGAATTTGCTATTATAATCACGAAACAGTGCTTTCTTTTTGCTCCTGATTGCTGATCTCGATCAAGCATTACCATGCGATGCAGTATGTTTTCACAACATAATCTCCTCAGTTAGTGCTGTGTGTCAGGTTTTAATGAGAAAAAGTAGATTGCCTTTTTTGTTTAAAGGATAGATTATTAACCTTTTGAGTTCCTTTTCTTTCCTTTCTTATTAAATTTCACTTTTTCTTTTCATTTTACTTTCAATGACATGACCTTTTAAAAGTGATGTTCTACTTGGAGACTTAGTTGTACAGCCTACTTCTTTTAAAATGTACAAGTCTTTTGCATGTCTTTCGCAAGTGAGAAGAATATGAAATTTGGTCCTTCAGAACCTGTTTCATTTCCTTATTTTCTTAAGCAATTCTTTCTTAAAAATGAGGGAAAATGGGAAAGCATATGTGTAATCATATACGTAATGAAGAATTGAGTATTAGTGAATAAAGGAGTTTTGCCATCAAGGCACACATGTGCTCTCCAGGTCATGAGCTGTTGTGTTTTGGGGGTTCTGCTAGTTGCAGTGTGAGATGTCTAAGGTTTACAGAACCTAAAAAAAATTCTTTAAAATATTTCCTTCTGGCTGTAATATTTTTTTGTGCTTCTGGACCTTAAAGTATAACTGGATCATCCCCAAATAGATCACAGTAATTTGCTTTGCTTCCAAATTGCTGAGAAAAGCTGACAGGGCTGAAGCAAAAAGGAAGGTAACGTTGGGCGCCTTTCCCTTGTGGATATGCTTGTGGGGGAAGGAAGGCAGAGCCTTTGATTGCATCCTTCTCACTGAGCCTACTTGATGCCAACAACCTCAGGCTTACTAAATGTTACAATACTTTTACCAGAACATGGGGAACATGGGCAACCTCTGTAGAATAAACTCTGCACTTCTGCTGACAGACCCTGCAGTGCTCAGAATGGAAGCGAGGTGTATTTTATGTCTTGGGGTAAATGTGCACCTCTTCCAACGTTGCAGTGATAACTCTTCACCCTGCTCAATCCCTTCAGGAGCAGAGCTTCACCATGGGCAGTAGATGCACCCGGAGTGTCTGCAGGGAAATTGCCTTCCCTACCGCTGGAGAGGCTGCTTAGTTGTGAAGCCCCATAATGTATACCCTTCTCTTGGGCAGGGCTTGTTTTGCTCAGTCCAGCTGTCCAAGTGCCATCTTTTTACATTCATCCTCCACATCTATCGTAAATGCTCCTCTGTTGTCTTCTGGATAATTTTTGAAATAAGAATTTCTTGACAACTTCTGTTTGGGATGACAGCAACTGGCAGGATAGAAGAGAACACAATTTGTGCTCCAGGTCCTTTGACCAGTCCCAAGGCCCTGAGGTCCCTCTTGATCATCCGTAGTCTTGTTGGGACTTCATCTGTACCCACCTGGAAAATCAGTAGTGGGCAGTAGTCAATGGGCCATGCCAAGCTGGGAGGTTCTTGGTGCTTTCCCTTACCTGGGCCCCAGGGAGGCAACACACCTCCCTATGGGCTGGCTCCAGTTGGCATATTGGGCCCTCCATTCCTGTCAAAGGGAAGTCACCAATGACTACTACCCTTTTTTTTTCCTTAATTGAGGAGGTTTTGATGCAGGGGGTAGGTTGCCCTGCCCTAGGCAACCCCTCCAGCCTGGATGGACCCTCATCCACATTCTCATTTCCCTGGTCCTCAGATTCCAGGGCCTCATACATACTGTTTAAGGGCACCTGGAGAGGCAAGGTAGGTCAGGATGGGATTCACCTGCCACCCCGAGCAGAAACCCATTTCCACTCCCCTGTAAGATCTCCTCCATTTGCCTGTGATGAGCAATGGTAATAAGCAACATGATTCACCTTCCAAAGGTGAGGCTTTTAGGGGTTTTTTTATTATGTAGGCCCTAATGCTGTGCTGTGGCAACTGATAAACTTCAGTCTGTGTTGAGAGGAAAAAAAAAAAGTAATAAGTAGTCACTTTAAATAGAAATGTCCAAAGTTCTTGTAAATCTTTGAGAAGAAAGCACACACATACATGTATTTGGCATGTATTTTATTTCTTTATCTAGGTATCTATTCAGCACATGATGCAGAATGCAGCATTTCAAAATAAATTAACCCTTTATTATCAAAAACTATGTTGATGTTAATAAAAATATTGTAGAGGAAGGATAAATGTAAAAGTATAAAGTCTCTGGGGAAGGGGAATATTTTTGTAGTTCTGTAAAATACCTAACACAATGAGCACCATATAGCCACTTAAAACAATAGGCTTTTTAGTGTCATTAATAACTCTAGAGTTGTTTTGCACTAGTGTCCTGAAGAACTTATATGCCTGGCTGTAAACTAAGACTTGGTGTAGTATTTACAGCAGAATAAAAGAAGACTAGAAAATAGTGAAGGGATTTTAGTCCTTAATTTCTATAAGGATAATGAAATTCAACTGTTGTGTATTTCACCATGAGAACTGACAACGTTAGCTTTAAAAAAAGGCCCTATAAATGACATAAAACTTTTCAGAACCAATCCCCTGGAGATTCTTCACATTTCATCGCTGGCATACTAATTAGCTTGTCTTGTCAAACTTTGATTGTCTTGTCATTTTAATGCAAGGTTTAAAGTAACAAAGTTTCTTTCAGTCACTGGCATTTAGTACTTTTTAATTTCCCCAATGAGGGATTTTTATCTGTGTTGATAATGTCAGAGAAGCAGCTGAGCACTAATAACTACCAAAAGTCAGTTCAAGCAGGGTGACCATACTAGTACTTGGTGTGTAATATTTGCTCTTCAAATGTGTTTAAAGATTAAATATTGTAGCTAAGCTATTGTACTGGCTCTGTTTGTAAATATGACACTAATGTACACAGTGCCAAAATACATTGTGTCTCTTGGAAAAGCAGGACCCCTGTCTCGAGAAACAACTCCAAGAGAAAGCAGTATGCTGTATGTCTCCTGGTGTTTGGATAAGATTCAAAAAATTCTTTGTAGCAATACCAAAAAGGGAACCTCTGAACTTTCTCTGTGTCGTTTTGTTGTCCCCTTACGCGGGGCTTGTGCTGGTGGAAGCCCAGCTGCTCATCCTTACCAAGCAGAGCAGGAAGGCCTTTTGACCATTGGTGCTAGCTAACACTCCTCTCAGTGGATGAGGAAGAGTGCTAGCAGGAGGGTGACAAGCAGAAAATGGTTTAAGAGATGTGGAAGCTCGGCCCCCAGATAGCTGGAGTTTGGTATGCTGAGGCTGAAGGTAATGGAAGTTCTTGGGGAGGGATTTTTTTCACAGGCTGCAAGAACAAATCAGTGGTCCATGGGACAGGTGATGGAGTTTTCTGTCTTCTTGAAAGGTAGACACAAATCTGAACAGTAATATTTGCAAAGTACTTGCAAAGACATAATTGACTGCAGAATACCACTCCATAGAGAATTATTAACAACATAGTACCTCGATTCAGCTAAGGAAACAATGCTTCCTAAACAAAGTGAGAGCTTACTGTCTGTCATTCTTTTGCATACCTACTTAATCTGTTGTGTAGTTAGCTACCTCACCATGGAGAGTTTATCTCATCTGGAAGAAGTTAGATATGAATAGATAACAAGACGTTCCTAGTGTATTTTGGCAAAGGATATTCTCCAATTTCATGCTGTTCATAATCTGCTAAGTTAGTGAACTACATTTGCCAAGATACAGTTTCATAGCTTTGTAGAAATTAAGGCCACAAGAGACTAATAGATAATTTGATCTTCACTTCTATATGTTACAGATCATAAAATTTCATCCAAATACTTTCTACAAAGTCCAAGCACTTTGTAATGGCCAAAATACTGGATCTTCAAACCAACTTATGTGCCTCACAAAGTGCAGAGCAGCTTAATGTACCACCAGTGAATAAAGTGTGATATTCCCAGTGATCCCAGTAGTCAGGCTTTGATCCCTGACCTTGAAATGAAAGGGCGGGAAAACAACATGTACAAAGAGAAGAATAAAATCAGACCCTTGGCTGACCTGTCCACATAAGTATTGTAATCATGGTGGTTTGAGATGTGAACAAGATCCACCAAGCAACATCTTAGGAGGATTTTCTGTACCATCTTGGAGCAGTAGCCCATCTTTCTCAGGCCTGCTTATGTCTCTACTTAGGACCAGTCTGTAACACTTCAAAGAATAATCAACAACAGCAAAACCTCAGATCCCAGAAACGAAGTAAATACAATTGGAGGAAAATTTCCTGAAATATCAGGAAATTTCTTTTGATGCTATAAGAAAAGTAATTAAGCAATTAAGCATGGCGTGCCATTACTTTTAATAACCTTATACTTCAGGGGCTCAGAATATAGCACCAACCACGGAAGTAATCTGAATTTTCCCAGGGCCCTGAAGGAGAGAAACAGCTGGGAGGGCTGAGTTTGCCAACTCCAAGGCTGGCAGCCAGGACCTCCTTTTCACACAAGCCCAAGTTGAAGTATCCTTCCCAATTGCTAAATAAAAATGTACTTTTTTGAGAGAGATCAGGTGATAAAAGACTCACAGCTATGTAAGTCCATATTTTCCCAAACCATGTTCAATCATTCTTGCCCCTAGAAAACGGCATTTTAGTTCAAGGTTGAGCTTATATAACTGCAGCTGGGCCTCGAGAGGTTCTTGTAAACAGGATAGAAGGACCCAACACTGTGAAGTGCCTTACTTAGATACAGGTGTATATATAGTTATATGCTGTAACCAAGCTACCTCTCATTCTTCTCTATGATTAAATAAATACCTGTCATCTCCTCTACCAGGGGAAATCCCTCTACCAGAGATCACACTGAGCAAGTAGTTACACCTGAAATCCAAACACCTACTTCAAGTCATAGTTTCTCAAGGCAGAGTACTCCCCTTTGTAAGTGCTGTCTACATCTTTGATACCTGTATATATTATTTTGCATTTAGCTGTATTACAATGAATCCTGTTGCTTTTTAGGCACATAGCCAGGTCTTTTGGATGACTCTTGTTCTCATTACGTGAGACAACAATGATCTTTCTTCCATCTGAAATTTTTATAATAAAAAATTAGAACATAAAAAGTGTGGATAAAAGTTGATAAATTACTTCTGCTGCCTCCTATGAGCTGTGGAATGTCCTGCATTAAGGAAGTAAACATTCATTTTTAAATATGATTTTGTTGAAACTCTAAAAAATGGTCAAAATTAATGTCCAGCTAAAGTCTTCAGTTAAAAACCATGTGAGATAAAAAATTTGTCAAGTTCATATATATTTGTTTTATTTTTACAGGTATTCTTGGTCAGCATGATTTTCTTTTCATCTCTTTTCAGAAAGAGCTAAGGATAGTTTAGCTCTCAAAGAGAGCATTTTGTGGTACTCTCTGACTTAGTTTTAAGCAGGTTTCAGGTAAAAAAGATGTGATTCTCTTCGAGGGACAATTAAATAATATGTAAAACTGCCCTGAAATTTCCTGAAAGTATGATATTTCTCTGTATGTGTAAGATAATGCTGCCATACACAGTGTCCAGATTTGTGTTATAGCCAACATTTTTTCCTTACACCATTTCCTGATTAATCTTGTTTAGATCCCAGCTCTGCCACTTGCTCCATCAGGGTGAATTTGAGGACATAATCCAAGTATTTTGGCATGAGAGACATAAAGCTGACAAAAAATGATAGGAGAATTAAATCTATGTTATGCTGTAATGGTATGCATTTCCTTTATGAAAAGTTTCTGAAAAACTTAACCAAACTGAAATCAGTAGGGTTGTACATACATTATTTTAAATGTAGGAGAATATAATAGAAAATTCTGTTCCTTTTTGACAGCTTCTTTGACTGTACTTTGGGATTTGAGAGCAGGGATGTTGTTTCCTAGTGTTCTGTACCATGATATTAAAGGAAAAAAAAGGAGAAAAAACCCTCTGATCATTTTAAGTTTATTTCTATAGAACTTCTTCTATATTCTTTAATTATTCATGGTGAAATCCTCTGAGTAAATGGATTTTGCAGAGGATGATGGGGATGATCCATAAAGTGCAAGAGAAAGGGAGTTGTATATGCCAAGCAGGGAGTATTTTAAGATTTCATTTCTATGCATGACTTAAAATACAAACAGCATAGCCTGAAAAGTGTAAAACAAATTAAAATGACAATATATACTGATGTTGCAAATACAGTATAGTAGTGTAGCATCTCATTTGCTATTTACCTTGCAAAATTTATGTTTATAAAAGTTCATAAACTGGATGCAATTCTTGAGAGACTGCCTATCCCTAGCTCAGAGCCAGATGTCCTTTGTAAGGCCATTTATTTCAGATTTTTGTTACTCTGCCTTTTTCAGTAACTCAAAATTAAGGTTCTTGCATAGTTCTCAAACCTGGAATTTCAATAAGGCTTGTCATTCCCAGGAATAATAAATACTGATCCAGCCATCCAGTTCCTAATGGCTGTGCAAGAAAAGTAATATTGTTATCACAGAGTTATTCATTGTGAAACTTAGGCAGAGGAATTAAAGAACTGCTTCTATCAAGCAGTTACTGGGCAGCCTGAGAATAAAATTCAAAATTTTCCTGATTCCACTTCCTTTTAAACAAATCTTTAATTCAAAAGTTCCTCAAAAGTTTGCTGCTGCTACCACAGCATTTCATAAGGGAGACTGGGGAGAAGGGAGGGGAAAGGTAAACCTATTGTAAAGCAGAAAGCATGGTGAGTGTGGCATCCAGACACGGGGAAAAAACTTTTTAATAGTGGAATGAATTTGCTCTCTGTGTCAAGTGTGAATGGTGCCTGCATTGTACGGTTTTGTTGTCCACTCTCCTGAGCAGATGGAGCCTGCAGTTGTATGTCACTTGTTTATTACATCCTCTTAAGATTAGTAGCTGTGTGGCCAGATGGGTCTGGGAGCACAGCTGTGGATACAGGGAAATAAATGAAACCTGTCTGATGCTGCCATGCCCTTTTGTGAGATACTGAGGTGTTGCAACTGCAACAAAGCAAAAATCACTTTCCTTCAATATATTAGTGAATTAGATGTACTTTTTTTTTTAATCAAATCATATGAAATCAGGAGGATGAAGTTCAGAGGATGATACAATTCTAAGGAAAATATAGTTGAAATTTGCAGCCAACAGCCTCAGCAAATTTGCAGGAGCAATTTTAAGGTGGTAAAACAAATTTAAAGTATATCTCAATTAATCATCCATATAAAATATAAGGCAAAAGTTTCTGTAGAGTAAAGAATATGCTCCTATAGAACATACGCCAACTAGGCAGTAGTATTTCAAAATTTATTAGATGGCATATGTTGAATTATTGATCCAACATTCTGATAAACTATATAATGCATTCATGTAAATGCAAATGAAATGCTGTTCTATAGAAGAATGCCAGATTATGGGCTACACTTGAAAAAATGAAACGCACAGGTTTAACTCCTTCATGTCAGTGGACACACAATGCTGGTCACAAAGCCACCACCAACCTGGAGATACTGGGTGGGATTAATCCTACAGTGCACACCAGAGAGACCATCTACAGTCCCTTCTAGTCTAAGGGGAGAAATGGTCATTTTTGGGAAGAATTCACCTGGCCTCTCTTAGAAGACACAATGAACCTTACACCAAAGAGGGTCAGATTCTATCCTTGGACAGCAAAGGGTGTCTTATTGCCTGGGTGCAGTGTAGGCATCTCCTTTCAGTCCCACTGATAGAGTAGGTTTGATGTGGCATCTTCTGTACCAATTCAGATCAGTTGTTATAAAATCACTGAACTTTTTTGCTTCTTTCTCTTTGAATGTACATTGTCATTGTTCTGATGTAGTTGTTTTATAGCTTAACATGAAGCTGAGAATTGGAGGGGAAGTTTTTGCTTCTTTCTTTAGAGGGAAAGTGGGGTTTGGAGGTACAAACTAACCTGTTCCTTTGGAATATCTCAGTGCATAATTTTAAAAATACATCATAATGATAAGGAGTGAAGCAGTAGATGTTAGCTGTAGAGTCACACTTTCTGTGAGCTGAAGGGACATAAGGATTTTTCTCAAATTTATCCTTCATCTTTCATTGTCTAGCAAAATGAGAGTCAACACTATAGGAAGTGTGCTGTGCCTTACAGAAAAATAAAAACTTAAAAATGTGAAATACTGGGACTTTGAAAGAAATAGTGTTATAAAGAGGATGATCATACTATAATTTATTATAACTTAACGGAGTCCAGTCTTAAGATGATAGGCAGTCACATAATGAGTATAATGTGTTGTACAAAAACATTTTTCTGCTTCTGAAAGCTGCTATAAATCATGTATTCTTTGGAAGACTCTTTTATGTTAATTAAGGAAGATGCAGGAAGTTGCAATATTTTATGGGAAGAGAGGCAAGTGTAAGTGCAAATTGTTGTGCTTTTTGCCTTATTGCAGAGGGGAAGAAAGAAAAGTTTCATCCAATTCTGAAGGATTTTGTAGTTCCATATTGTACTGCTTGCCAGGAGGTTGGGAGGTAGAGGTAGCAATTTTCATTGACTTCCACCATACTGTGTTTGCTTCATTAAAAAATTACAAATTTGTTGGCAAAAAGCAGTAACATATTGCTAGAAAACATTAAAATTCACAGTGTAAATTCATAACTTAAATTTGTGTTCAAAACTGTGGTTTGTGAATTCTGTCTTTTCTTTTAAAAAAGAAAGAATAGAATAATAAAAGCATATAAGGCTCCTATTTCTAGGTCAGACCAAAGATTTTTAAGCCAAATATCCTCTTTCTGATGATATATCAGACTCATCAAAGTTTTTATTAACTGCATGGATTCTACACCATTTGAAATGGTAACCACAAAAGAGAAATCATTAAATGCCTTACACAATTATATGTTTGATGTTATTTTGATGTGCGTTATAGAAGGGAAATAATATTTATTCCTGATTAATCTGAAAATATTTTATTATTTCTAACAGGTTTTGTTTTTGTTTTATTTCTACAGGAAGTTGCCCTTGTCCTTGCAGCTATACTGGTGTTTTTGTTGGCTTTCTATGCTTTTTTTTATCTTAATGTTTCCAGTGAAGTCGACCTTGATCTGGATCCAGATGAAAACTAGCAGATGCAATGAATCTATCATCAAGATTTCTTCAGCTTCAACAAGACTACATAGGAACACACAGTCCCTTCACTATAAGACAGTAAACTATGCCATTTCTTGCAGTCCAAATTCATAAGAAAGTTTTGCAATACCTCAGTCACTTACATTCCAGATCTCCAAAATAAGAACACTTATTCCTGGCCAAGTGTATTTGTTTAACACCAAGACCAGGAGCAACAGTACAATACATGAAGTTTATTGTTTACATTATTTTTTTCCTCAGGCAGAGAACTTTGATGTCAAAAAACAGGTGCTACTATTATCATGGGTATTGATGCTGACTTCACAGGAGGAGTGTCTGCCTTGACCAAATTTAGGAATCAAAGCTTCATAATAACCAAATTAGTTTCCTTTTTCTTTACCAAAAGAAAACAGAAATACCAAATGAGAAGTCTTTTCTTCATTCGTGTTTAAAATATATCAAAACCCCCTCATCCTTTCTCTACTTTTTAATCTTTCTTGTGCATGTGTGCACACAAGCACACATGAAGATGGAAGAAATTGTAGGAAAAAATATCTTTTTAGAAACAGTCTGTCACCTCCTATATGGACTTAATTTTCTGTCATTCCAGATTCTGTGTGCCCATATATCTGCAGTAATCTTTTTCATTCTTTTGCCAACTGTTCAGCGCACATGTGTTCTGTTAGAAATGGCACCTGGATGACAGAAGCTCTAACATTCGCATATGCTTCTGAAACACAGTTCTTTGCCTCCTGTGCTGTCTGAACTAGTGTAAATAGAAAGTTTAGTCGATGTTGGTTTTAATTAGTGTATTGGTCTGTTATTAATATAGAGTCAAAGTTGTATTTTAATTATGCTCTCCCTGATGGTTTTGGTATCAACTTGCTCTACCTGTTAGAGGCATGTTGTATAAAAACATTCTTTTCCAACTATACTATCATTTAATCATCAAACTAATGTGAGAAGTTGTAAGTAATAAGAAAACACTTTTTTTTCTGTCATACTAATAATTGGGTAAACCTTGGCTCCATGGCATCCTTCAGTTCTTGCAAAGTACTTTTCAAATTAGGCATTGTAGACAACATTTTTGTTCCTTTTGATAGCCACAAGCTACTTGAAGAAGTTGATATGTCAAAGCCACTGCAGAGAGCTTTAAAATTCTGGCTTTATCCTGTTCTGCTTTGAGTTTGGCATATAACTGAGCTTGTGGATGTAAAGACTTTCTCTGACTGAGATTCACTTCAGATTCAGTTTGATATCAAGAAAAGCGTAGAGCCATTGGTGCTGAATGTGGCAAGGAAGATAGGCAGACTGACTTCCAGAAAAGTTTTCATAATTCTGAAGCTGGCGAACTAGCTTGGCTTTGCCTTTGATACCAATTTCAGAGCTGAATGCTAGATTTACTTGCAACTGAGGTATTTACTGTCTTGTTCCTGAGATGCCTAAGATTTCTTATAGTGATCTTGAAGACAAAGGGATAAAAATCACAGCAAATATTATAACGAAAAATATATTTCTTTTAAATTGACACAGTCTCATTATCACTATGTAAGAAACTTGGATCAATACAGTTAATTTTTAAAACATACAGTAACTATGACCATATACATTATGAGTCTCTAAGGGTCCACTTCATATGTGTCGTAGTCCTCATTCACTTTATGCAATGCAAAACAACTCCTCTAGAAATTCAGAGTACAACAGTCTTCCAAAAAATATATGAAAGATAAACATATATGTGCAAATATATCTCATTTTCTAATTATGACTGTTACAGACACAAAAGCTTAACATTTATGCATGCATATGACTTATAGTCCGCTACTACTCACACACATGACCAAACACCTCGCAACATGTTGAATTTATGGTGAAGCATTATCTGACAAATAGCCCAACTTTCAGTGGAGGAAAAAGCATATCACAAGCTGTCTCCTTGGATGTGACATGCATTTCACTTCACCAGTATCCTCACCACATGTCACAGAAGCTGTAGCCCTTTCCTGTTACTTTGCATTAGCAATTTTCATGTTCTATAACATGCTGGAAGGATTGCTTTCTTAATGCCAGCATACAGCTCTCTGCATCATGTCTGGCCTGAGAAGGATGTGTAGTTACTCCCTTCCTGCAGGCCATCTCATAACCTGCTCTCTCAATTGGTTGCATTAAAAAGCAAGCAATTCTTAGAAGTTCCTACAACAGGAATATTCCATTTCCCATAATTATGAATAAGACAAAATCTGAAGTGCATGTATATGTGATTCTGTTAGCTTCCCTGATGTGTGGCTTATGAGTCCATATTGCCCACAGTTTGCAGTTGGTCTGTTGGCTTTGTTTAGATTAGACCTTCTCACATTTGCATGAAAGATCATAGCATCATGGAATCATTGAATGGTTTGGGTTAGAAGGGACCTGAAAGATCATCTAGTTCCAAAATCCCTGCCATGGGCCTGGACACCTTCTACTAGACCAGGTTGCCCCATCCAACCTGGCCTTGAACACCTCCAGAGATGGGGCATCCACAGCTTCTCTGGGAGACTTATTTCAGTGCCTCAACACCCTCAGAATAAAAATTTTTTTCTTAATGTCTTATCTAAACCTACTGTCTTTTAGTATTAATTGATTCCCTCTTGTACTGTCACTACATGTGCTTGTAAAAAGTCCCTCTCCATCGTACTTGTAGGTTCCCTTCAGGTTAAAGAAGGGAAAGATAGTCTCATGTAACAGGAAAATTTCTTTTTGCTTAGATAAACTGGGTAGATCTCTGTTCAGTGTACATAGAAATACATGGTAAATATTGCAGCAAATACACTTTTTCTCTTATCAGTACAATAATTCCTAATGGGACACATGGCTTATTTTGCCCTTAATTATATCTGAGATTGAAATATGTCTTTTGGGTTTTGGACCATCTATCGTCGTATGAGTTGCTCTGTGTCTATTTTATTAATAAATGATTTTTTCTATTTTAGTCCTCTTATTAATGTTGAACACACTGAATTATATATACATTTGAAAGGACACTAAAGCAATCTAAACAGCACAATGCTCAAAAGTGACTACTGCTGTCAGTTTTAGAATATCTGGATTATTTTAGGCAGTTCTAGCTCCTAAGCTCATTTTAAAACTAAATGTGGCCTATGAATACTTAACAGACAATGAAGAGAACTTCCTTTGGTATCCTACCCAAAACTAACAGATCAGATGTCTTTCTGCAGTTGATCCATGTAGCTCTATTACATGAGTCTTATAAGACTTTTTTTTTTATATTTATTTATTATTCACCTGTAGGAAAAGGGTAGACATCAGTAGTGTTGTTGCCCTCTGCTCATGGAGTAAACTGAATTTCTTTCCAGCAGAGGTTGTGGAGGAGATGCCTATAGTGAGTTCTTGTGCTGTGGGTGGGAGCAGATGTCTGGTCTGGAAGAGTTGCTGGCTAGGAAGGCACAAAGTCTTCAGCAGTGATTTTGCTCAGTAAATCTTTCCTAGGCAGTTTTCCCTTTCTCTTTGATCCCACAAAAGCAGAACCAGCATGTAGACCCTCTCAGGACAGAAGCCTCAGGATAGTAGTTTTACAAGTCCTTCCCATGAACATTGCCAAGGAAAGGCTCTAGCTCCACTACCTAGAGTCCATAAACATATTTTACTGGAAGCTTAGGAGGCATGTTAAGCACTTCCCTAATAGACCCTAGAGATACATTTAAACTTTCCATGAAGAATGCTTTAGTTAAAGTTCACTGTTGCATATCATATAGGCGTCATGTGATTCAGAGTCAGAAATAGCTCCTTCCATGCATCACACCAGCTGTAGCATAGCAGGGACAACATGTAGACTGGGAAATTATGCTGCAACACACAGCTGCAGATAGCTACACATGAGAGACTCATCTGTTCACTTAGGTGTCCTCTAGAGCAGCTGACCGAAAACTTGTGTTTGAAAACACAGGTTTTGAACAACCCTACTAAAGGAAAGCACAGTGAAAGCCCTACAAAACTGTTTGTGCCACTTCCATGAAAATGGCTACCATGGAAGAGGCTTATCTGCTGACTTAGGGCCAAGTTTTGAATTCCCTTTCAAGAAGGAAAATGTTGCTAGCAGCTCCCAGTAGAGTGATGATTGATAAGGGATTGTGCTCGTAAGGCTCAACTGAGCCAGTTGGTGAAGGTCAAATGCATTCAGGACGATTCTCTGTAGAGGACTGTACTTGAAAAGCAAAGTAGGCAAGTTAGATTGCCAACAAAAAACATACTACAGATCTTGATCACATTTCAAGTTTTACATACAGTAGCATAATAATTAGTGGTGCTTATGACTAAGGAAATAACAGTATGGCACATCAATAAGACAGCAGAAATGTGATGTTGGAACTGCATCCTAAAAGATTTTGTAGTGGATTATGCCTGCACTTTGGAAATTGAAGCCATGAGATGAATAAACTGGCAAAGATTGTCTGTGATCTTATGCTTACAATATTTTTCCGTGAAAGAGCTGATGGGGATATTTTGCAGTACTTTTCCCCATCATCCTCTTAGTTTGCTGTAATGCATTTTTGTAGATGTATTTCTACACATTTCCAAGAGTGAAAAAATATTTTTTTGTAGTTCATCAATTCATTTAATTGACAGAATCCTCTACTTATCCTTTTATCCCCCCTTAATCACAATCAAATTAGTGGGGAGACAGCCAAAATGTTAGGTACCAGTGTCTCTCAAGCAGATGTCACACCACTATTTTTTAGCTCGTTTAAATGAATAAACATGTTAAACTGTGAAGTATTACATTTTAGATTTTTTCATTAAAAAAAATGGGACAATCTGTTTACTGTCCTTAATTGAGACAACAATCCTGGTGGTTGCCAGTTTTGGCAGTTGTAATGATGAACTATAAATATTGGGACAGACTAACTGATGATTGTGGAGGATAGTTCAAGTACAATACTCATTCTGCATGAATACTTTTTTCAGTGCTACATTTTTTCTAACTTCCATGATTGTTATACTGGTTTTGCATGTTAAAACCACAAATAAATACCTGACTAGTCAATCAATAGGCCTGATTCTGTTGTCTTATTCTCCACAGCTACAAACAGCAGATAAAAGCTGCCCACCCTGGACCACAGTTCGTGCCTTGCCCAAATTCTCCCTAAAAGGTGTATGTCTAGGTCAGTTACAAATGTGAGCTAAAAAGAGCTTTATTTTGCTGAACTGTGGAAAAACTGAGCAACATAAAGATCTTTAGGATGCTTTTCGCCATTTCACAAAGAGAGTGTAGGAATTTAAGATAGCACAGCCACAGGAAGTGAGTATGGAGTTTGGAGTTTGATGACAAACTGATGTCATTGTTCTATCACACTTCCTCTTGAAACAAGAGTGGAGAAAATCGAAGTAAAATGGCCAGTTCTTCCAGGAGCCAACCACCTCACAACTCACCATGTTGCTCAAGAAGAGCTAATTCTGATACCAAATCAGAGCTACCACAACTTCTCATAGGACAGTAAAAGGGCCACAAGGAGATGAAGGTGTCTAGAGCAAAGCAGCTGCTTCTTGCATCTATGGTTCATTTGTTTAAGTAAGAAAGAAACAGGGTTTGGGGATTTACACGAAGCATACGTCAGGGTAATTGCTGCTGCCTTCATGTGTAAAAAAGGTCACATTATGCCAAGCTAGAGTAGCTTTGCGTGTCTGTTACAGAGTTAAGTCTAAACACTCTGATACTGGCAGCGTCCATATTTCTCTAGAGGCACCTTCTCCTGTGATACTATTAGCAGAGAGGAGGGACATGGAGGGAAATGCCCGGGGAGCCCTTTTGCTGATTCTGCACTCCTAAAGCGTCTCTCCTGCTCAGTGGGGAGCTGCTGGTGTTTAGAGTAGGACTGTGATCCTGGATTGCTTTGGACAGGCTACAAAAAGAACAGAGCAGACCTTAACCTACAGGGTGAGTCTCCTACCGTTACTGGTGCCTGATTTGTTACAAGTAAATAGAAGCTGAGACATTTAGCCTTTTTACTTTTATTTATTATATTCTCAGGGAGGTGCCAGAAAAATTGTCTTTGGTTGTCCTTTTGAAACTCTTCTGCATAGTTGTTTCCCTTAGTGTCTGTGGGACTCCTATCCAGTCAAAGAATGCCACATTCATGCTTACTGCTTTTGGTAGTTTCAGGCCTACTGCCTTATCCTTTTGCAAAGATGGGCTGGGAAGTGACCTGCCATCTCCCCTGCTCTCACCTGGTTGAAGTTGAAGACGCCTCAAGTAGCTATTACTATGTAATATAGTAAGACTTGCTCTGTTTTGGTGAGGACAGCAAATTGTGAATTCAGGGCAGCTTTATTTAGCCTTTCCTGCTTGAGGAACCTCAGAGCAGCAAGCATGGAGAAAGTCAGGTTTTTGCCTACTTCCCTTTTGATGACTTCCTTCAACTTCTCATTTAAAAGATGAACTAAGGTACTGTGCTTGTCTACTTAAGGCAGGGCTGTTTTAACAGCAGTATAATGGGTTTTTGCTGCCCTAAAGAGCTCATGACTGCAGGTGATCGTGTTTGTGTTTATCTATTCATTAATCATAGCTTTTCTTGTGCTGCTCTTCTCAGGCAGTACTCTGCCTTTGTTCCACTCCATCTCTGCTGCTCCAGTAATAACAGGAGGTACTAAACAGAAAAGAGAGTAGAGCGGCTTTTTCAGATCATTACCAAAGCCACAAATTAATTTAAAATTAGGCAATATATGTGGGGGCATTTTCCCAGTGCACTATATAGATTTTCATTTTGAAGAGCAGCCTGTTCTTGTGAATTATATTTGACAGTTCTTGTCCTTATACATGGAGGCTTCTGAGTTCACATTAAAATAAGACAAGTTATAAACATGACTATGTTATTCACGAAAATATGTCTGAATTTTTTATTTTCTCATAAACTGATCATCAGCTGCCTTTAATTAATAGAAAAGTGGCCTTTATTTGTCAGTGATACAGCTTGGTCAAATACAGCGTCTTGTCTGAAATGTTACAGAATGATAATCATCACATCACTTTGGTTAAGTGTTACCTCAAAATAAGAATTACTTGTAATGACTTTTTCTGAAGACTGTGATGGTGAAATTTGGGAAATTCTCCGCAGAAATATCAGATGTATGACTCTAACAAGAGCAATGGTTTTGAAATTTTTCCTTGTCAGTGGGTTTTACCTTCTCTATTAGGAAATTTTCAAGTTGATATCAGGATGGAGGGGGAAATGCCTGAAAGACAAATGAAAGGACTGAAATAAATGCTCAAGAGACTGTTCAATCTCTTGTGTACACACTGCTGTGACTGGGCTATGGTAGAGTTACGGGGTGATGGAGAGGCAACACATCTGAGACAGCCCATTTTGCTTGTGAATGTAGCACCCCCAAACCCACTGTGGCAAGTGTTTCTTCCACACTATATTAAATTCCTATACACAGAAGAGATGTCTCTTACTAAATGAATTCCTGTCTACAAAAAAAAGATAAATTCTGTTTTATATGTCTTTACAGATAGAAAAAAGAAAAAATGTTCCCCATGAGCAAGGGCATTTGGAAACAAGAATCATTCCTGCAGCATGGGAGTTGTGCATAGGCATAAAACACGTTCATTTTAAAAGCTAATACAAGTACAGAAAGGAAGATTTCATTGATCCACCATTCCTTACAGTACAGATCTCTAGAAAATTTCCACAAAGCTGTTATTCCCCCTATTCCACCACTAGTTTGGGGTTTGTCATTGCCAACTCAGACTGAAAAAAGATCTTGTCTTTCCCAGAACTTAAACAAGAAAATCAAAGTATCTTTGTTAAATCTTGAGTTATTCAGTTGCTTTGAATGGTCTACCAGAGGGTATTTACAATAATGTATAACTCAAAGTGATCTAGAATAACAGACAAAAAATTACAACTGACTTTCAACCAAACAGCTATGGAGCTGGCCTGGGGACCTTCAGCACTTCCTTGCTGCTTCCTTGCAAAGCCTTGAGGAACAGATCTGTCACATCCACTCATTAACATTTATCTTAGCTACCATCTTAGTTTTCCTGTTTGTAAAGAATTAAAACTCCTTGGTCATTGGTCTGGAAAAGTCTCAATTTGATCTTTGCACCTAGATCAGGCTTTCCAGCTAGCTCAGATCAAGGCTCTTTGTCAGGTTCCTTCCAGAGAGCCATAAGCAGTTTGATAAGAGTCTGAGTAGTCTTCCATCAGGTGAGCGATGAGGTAACACAGGATGAACACACTGAAAAACTGACACAGCCTCCCTTGGAGAGAGAAGTATTTGCTGAGGTTGTCTGGCAGTGGGGTACCTGATGTGTCAAGCTCTGTATGAACGGAGGAGTGAGCCTGGGCAGACGGATCTCAGCAGGGACTGGATGCAGATGTTCTGCCAGATGCTGCTGCTTATGGACTTCCTCCTCTGATGGCAGAAACACAAGAAAACTTAGGAGAGGACCCCAATGCAATCTTTTCATGAGTAAGACCATGAGAAGTCTGTCTTATGCTAAGAAGAAGGAAAAGTTGTTCAGTTCATTAACAACTCAGGATTATAGGAACTGCAAGTACTACAATAAACCTTTCTTAGCCTAACAGCAAAGGTTCCTTTGTAAAGCTTCACAAAAGTCTAGGCACATTACAGTTAACTAAACAATTTAATTCTTTTAACAAGGAAATTGATGGAGCTGGATATGAGAGAAAAAAAAAACACTTGCCACAAAAAAAAAAAAAAACACCAAATCCCAAACTCCAAAAACATTTCAATAAGAAATATGTTAATTCTGTTCCAGAGGAACTACAGAGGCCTTAGCTCTGATGGAGTCTGAGGAAGGAGTCATGTGCACTAATGATGTTTCCTTTCATCATGTCCTAGTAACAGGGTAACACATCTTTCCACCCAGCCAACAGGAATACTTTAATTAAGTAAAACAGGATTACAAAACACCAGGCTACCTAACTGCCCCAGTTTAGAGAGCTGCAGAAATAAAGCTCTCAGTTCATTAAATTATAGCTTATATAGATACCCCACCATTACATCCCTTACAGCCAAATATCAAAAACAGATCCACCAGCAACATATTCATCTCTGTCAAGTTCTCCCATGTCTCAGAAGTCTTGAGGAATACAGAGACTCTGTGAGAGATTTTGTATTATGTTGGTCCTCTCACAAGGTATTCCTTGACCTTACCATGGGCTGAGAGATGAAGTTGGCAGGCTAATGAGGAAAAAGAGAATAGTCTGTAAAACCTCTACTTTATGCTAGTCTTAATTATTTAGAGGCAGATATCACAGCTGTCCTTGGAGGTGGAACTGGGATAAAGTGCCTTGGGAAAGACACTGTTCCTCTTTGGAAAGCACAGTGAAAAAAGCTTTGGGCCATCCATGTCCCAGTGGAGGAATAATCAGTGATGTGGAAGCCTGAATAGATGGTACTGAGATGAAGAAAGCAACCAGCAAGTAGAGCAGGCCCTTTTTCTAGAGCCTCAAATCCAGAGTAGTGCCATGTCCTGAAGGAGCAGCACTTCCTCTCCATCTGAATCCCAAGCCTTTGGCCAGTTCACTCTGCCTGGGAGCTTGGGAAAAACAAACCTTGTGTGACCTTCAACAGCAATTACACTGGAGGTCTCTGCAAAAATGAAAATTTGCTCACATGGAAGAAAAGAGCTCGAAAAACTGCATAATACTCCCACCCACTAACACCCACTACTTGTGAACTGTATCACTGGCTTTCATCCCTCTGAAAAACAAAGTTGATTTGAGTAATCCTGTTATGTTCCTAATAACTTGTTTTTTGGATATATGGAGCTGCATTAAAGAAAAAAAAGCCCACGCAGATAGTGACTTGATTCACTGTGGCTGGCATAGAGATGGGTGCAGTGCCTCTGGCAGGGCAGGTTGTTTTGGAGAAGGCAGGATTGTGTTCATGGTTGCTCCCTCACGATGCACTTCTCCCAGTGGTATTGCCTGCTCTGGGAGTTCGGAATCCACTGCAGGGCCAGTGCAGCTGATGTGCTCCCTGCTGCTGCATCGGCCTTCCAGGCAGTTTGAGTATTGACAGGGCTGGTCTCTGCAGTAGACCTAAGCAAGCAATACCCTGGAGGCAGAACCAAGTCAGAAATGCACGTGACAGGATGAGCAGAAGCCACAGGGGACACAGAGCCTAGATACATTGAATTGTCAGGAGGCTGGTGTCTAAATCCAACTCCAGTCAGAAATGAAGGGAATTTAGAGGTTGGTTTGGTTTAGGGTTGATTCTCAACTGATCTTGAAAGTACAGTGAACAACTGTGCACATCATAAGTCTCTGGAGAGCAGAAGGCAGTCTGGAGCTGCAGATGTGTGAATATGCCACCAAAGGGCTGTGACCCTCCAGGATGTCTGCTCCCTTTCCACAGTGGGACCACAGGTGACTTTTGCAACAGCCTGTCTGGTAATGCACTGACCCACTTCATGCCATGGCAATATTGAATTTGCTTGTGGATGTGCTTGGGTCTGTGGGCTCTGAAGGGCTGTTCTCCAGCTCCTCCCAGGGTAGCCCATGTTTGTTGCCTGTATGAAGGATGAAGACACATGATTATTCATGAATGTTGTGTTGAGCAAGACTCTGTGGGCACATGCATAGAATTATAGAATGGTTTGGGTTGGAAGAGGCCTTAAAAATCATCTGCTTCTAACCCCCCTGCCATGAGCAGGAATGCTTTCCACTAGACCAGGTTGCTCAGAGCCACATCCAACCTGGCCTTGAACACCTCCAAGGACAGGGCAACCTGTTCCAGTGCCTCACAATGCCACCCTCACAGTAAAGAATTTTTTCCTAATATCGAAACCTTTCCTTTTCCAATTTAATGCCATTACCTTGTGTCTTATCTCTAGTGGTATAAAGGTTGTAAATTTTCTCTGGCATAATTATAACCTTTTTGTTTATGGCTTGTGGTTTATGGCTTTTTTTTCCAATGTTTTTCACACTGCTGTATCTAATCACTACTAAGATTTTAGCAGAACTTTAGGAGACTCTACCACTTTCTGTCTTCCACATGCATGTGTGTTTTCTTGGGCTGCATTAAATAAGATGTTTTGCACTCACTATATTTTGCAAAAAGCCGGTATAACAGAGTTGCAACTTCTGAATAGTAGTGAATTGAAAATACAGGGAAAAGAATAAACCTAGACCATTATTTGCAAAAAAATGAAGTGAATTATATACATTATTCAGTCATGGATTAAAATACTTATTTCTAATTATTAAATCATTAGTAATTTAAGTATTTTAAATATCTTTAATTAAATCCACTATGCTGAATAATACCAATTTCATTAAGATGAAATCTATAGGTTGGGATGAAAATAGTCATCTTAAAAAGCGGTTCACTTCACTCACTGCATGGTGCCAACAGGCTTCCTCCTGAAACCTGCTCAGGACATGTTTCACAGCCTTTGGGAAGTAGCAATGCTGGTATGTCACAGCCAGGTTTGTCCTTCCTCCAGTATGGTGTTGGGATTGCTGCACAGTTTTAAGATTTTCTCATTAGGATGAAGCACACCTTAAAAACCTAATAATTACTAAACACCATGTAGGACTTTTCCCTGAAGCAAAGGGGTTTTAGCTGTTGTTTTCCTACAAACCTGAACTGAAATAATTTCCCTTTTCATTATTACTTAGATGTAGTACTTATTCATTCTCCTGATCCTAATCTATCGTACAGAATTGACATTACCCATGTTTGAGCAGATGTTATGATTCACTCCAGAGGTGGCTGCATTTCAGTAACTGGCTAAAGTGGTCCCACTGCATCATTTTGCAAAGTTTGTAGAATTATTTAATGGAAACATTTTATTTAAATGTAAATTATTTCCCTATTATCATCAGCAGCATTATTATTACTATCATTGTCAACTGCTATGGGTGAATACTAAGAATTTTTCTATCCATGTTAGGAGTAAAAAGAAGCCACAGGAACACAGCAGAGGTATTTGTCTACCTATTGCCTAATGTGCATGGACTCATAGTTTACTATCAGCTTTGTATTTTTTTGTTAACTCAGGTAGTAGTAAGTGTAATGAAAACAGATCTGAAGTATTTGTCTGAATTCAGGAAACAAGTTCTTTTAAACAGATTTTACATGAATTTCACATTTTGTCGTCATTTTCCTGGCAGACTTTTTTATTCCTTTGTAGGATATCATTACACTGACTCTGTGAAGCCCTCAGACAAATGGTTTACAGGTGCATCTCACCTGTTGCTCATTGTGATGAGATTCATACCATTAAGAGACTGGCTGTAAAATGTTCTACATGGAAGTGCATTACCTGTTATCTAAACATAGTGTATACAATTTATTCCTCATAAAATCTGTGTCAGTCATTATTAACATAGTCTGTTCCCTAACAGTGGGGGAAAATCTGTCCTTTGTACCTTTGTAGCATGCTGGCCATTGGCAGAAAAATATTTGGAGGTTCCCAAATATAAATCCCAGGATTTAAGAGGATTCAAGACCTGTGCAAGTTTTACTCATCACAACATCCTTCCACTGCCGTATGCAATTTCTCAGTCCCTGATCCTTAATGGGGTGTCCAGGGTCCATGAACAGCACATGAAAGTGCCAGAGGGTGGATCATTCTTCATCACAGGACGTGGAGATGTGAAAGTCAGGAGCCTGTCTGAAATCCCATGCCCTTCCCCCCTTTAGAATGGCTTTTTAACAGGCTTTTCAATTTCAGTGGCATCAAGAAGACTTGTCCTTTTCCCCACCATCTGAATGCTCTCCTGATGGTAGTAGGTGCCTGTTGCAGTGGTTCAGGCCGCCACTGGAGAAACTAGAGAGCCACGGGGCTCAGGATTAGCCCGAGCTCACTGGTGGACCATTCTAAGGGCCTGAGAACCCCCTTTTGTTTCCGTAATGGTTTCTCCCTCATTGGGATTGGTTTACTGTTCTCCACCCTCTTGTCCCTTATATGTACACCTTCTGGAAATCTCGCTTTTATTGTAACCCCCACTGGCTCCTCTCCCCTAATCCTTCCTTCCCTGTGTCCCCATTGGCTCCTGTACCCTTACTCCACCCCCTGGCCCTCAGCCCATTGGTTCTGTTGCTCTCCTTGCCCTCCGGACCCCATATATAAGCCTGTGCCCTGTCCTCCATCTTGTTTTTTCGTCCCTGAACCCTCCACAATAAACCCTGTTGTTGGAACTCATACGAAGAACCTGTCTCGCCTTCTCACCACCGGCTGNTCAGAGCCACCAACACCCCTAGGATCATCCCGCGTTTTAATGGAATAGTCCCAAGGGGAGACCGGTAGCCTCCCAGGAAGAAGGAGGTCGGACTGAGCCGGTGGACCACCCCAAGAGCTTCTTTTGACCCTGTTCGGACAGGTAAGTATCTGTGGGGTCACCCTTCTGTGTCTTTTCCTTACTCTTCTTTTCCTCTCGGGTGCTGGGCGAAGGTAGGGGAATGGGTGCTAAATTAACCCATCCCCAGCGGGATGTCTGTTTCCAAGTTGTGGGAGCCCTTAAGGGGAAAGATTTTTGTTTTTCTAAGGGGAAACTTAAGCACTTTATTTGTTGGGTTTTCGAGGATTTTCCCTTTGCTTCTGTTGACTTAGTTAAAACCCATGAGTTTTGGGATGCAGTTGGGGAAAAATTGACTCGTTTGAGGGATGGGGGAGATACTTCAGTTCAAAGATTTTTCCCTCTCCTTACGTTAATTTACGCTTCAGTTAAAGATTCGAGGAACGAAGTTGGGAAACCCCTTGTTAACCCTCAGTTGTCGTCTTCCTCCCCCGCCATTCCTTCACCCGTTCCCCTACTGCAAGCTGGGTTGGGAGCTGGATCCCGTGAACTAACACAGGGGTGCCACCGTCTCCCTACCACCTCCCAGTCCATCTTGATCCCTTCCCGAGATGAGAAGGCGCCGCTCGTCTCAGGTCCTTCCCTAATCCTCTCTCGTACACCCCAGGTCCCAGTTATGTCTTCCCCAGCTGTTTGAATGGGACAAGATGGCGCCGGCATCATGGCTAGCCCCTCCATCTTCCATCTGTCCCCCTCTATCCCTGACTTTCTCGCCCTGCCAGCTACCCCACAAAATGGCAGTGAAACCTCCCTGTCTGTCATCCCCCCTGTGCCCGCCTCAACCCCACCCCATGCGTCAATGGGTGTTGCTGTGTCGGGCCCCTCCTCCGCGTCGTTGATGTCACTGTCGGGCCCCTCCCCTACCACTGGGACCCCTCCTCCAGTTTTGGCCCCTCCTATCACCGGTGGAAGCTCTGCCCCTGGGAAGTCCTGGCCTTCTGGTTCCCACGACATCGGGACCGGAAGTGGGCGGAGGCCAAACTGGAAGGTGGCCATCTTGGCCTCATCAGCCCCACGGTGCTGGCCTGCTCCACCCATGGCCCTAATAGAGGAGGCTGACAGTGATGCCTCGGACCCCAGCAGCATCCTCCTCAAAGGGAGGATGCAGCAGATGGGGACTGGGAACTGGTAAATAAGATATGTGCCGCCCCAGTCACCTACCAGAGAGGGAGGAACCCCACATGGACCCCTCTCCCATATGCACATTTGAAAGAACTGTGCAAAACGGCCAAGGGGTATGGCAGGGAATCCCCTTACTTCAAAAATCTCTTCAACGCGACCCTCACTGCCCATGTCATGGTCCCTTACGATATACATAATATCCTTTCCTGCCTTCTTTTGCCAGCAGAGCTTCTCCTATGGGAAAGGAG
>VZRJ01001428.1:77642-147573 GCA_013397565.1 Ptilonorhynchus violaceus | reverse complement strand
CAAGAGCCTGCGAGTGTGATGCCTTCTGCAGCTGGACCAAGAAGGCTCCCCATGATCAGAAGCCTGTAGTAAACACCAGCCACAAGGTTCCCTTTGTTTCCTCATCCTCTGATCCTTGCCCACAGGCTGTCAACTTGCTCGTGACTGTTCTTCAAAGACAGCTTTTCACACTGAATCCACCTCTTGATGCAGAGGGCACCCCCCCCGCCTCTTTCCTGCCCTGTCCTTTCTGAACAGCCTGTAGCCATCCATAGCTGCACTCCAGTCATGGGATTCGTCCCTCCAAGTTTCAGTAATGGCAACAAGCTTGTAGCTTTCCAGCAGCTCAGTGGATTCCAGCTCCTCCTGTTTGTTGCCCAGGCTGTGTGCACTGGTGTGAGGGCACCTCAGCTGGGCTGCCAGCTGTGTCACCTTCCTAGAGCAACACCCCTTGATTCCTAAGAGATAATTTCCTGGTGTTTAAGGGGAATACCATAAGGGAAACCATCCAATAAAAATGGGCTTGTTTTAGGTTTTGTTGTTGGTTGTTTTCTTTTTTCCCCCCCCCAAATAGGGGGAAACAGGAGCTTCTGGGAGTGGGTTTTGTGTTGAAGAAGATGCTCCGTGAAACTGCCCTGGTGGTTTGTAGGAACCTCTCTTTGTTTGCAGGAAGTTCTGTGCCAAGCCAGTCCGATGTTTGGTGTCTGTAAATCAAAGTGTCCATTCCTCTTCGGACCTAACCAGCACATGTTCCTAGATACTCAGTTATGTGTACCTGATAACCTGTGTGGTCTTCGTGGCCTGTATGGCAATATCTGGAGAAGGAACTAGGGCTAGTCCTTGTCCAAAAGGTTGAGTAAAATCATGTGGCTGATGAATGCATCTGTGTTTCAGGACCTGTTCTGCCATTAGGCTGGATCTATCCTTCCCTTTGGATATGCAGAAGGGCCAAACACAAATACCTTCTGCTTCATCTCTCAGTACCATTCTAAATTTTCTTATTCCAGGATGTCTGGTGTGCTTACTGCTGGCAGGATGTGTGTTCACAAGAAATCACGAGAGGTCTCTCCATTGCCATGCCTCTTTCCCAGCACATGACAGCTACAGGAGGAAGCCACAGCACAGCAGGATATTTCTAAAGCAGAAACTGAGGGTGAAGAAACTCACTCATTAGCTCTGAACAAACAGACACTGAATTCATAGAGCACGAGAAAAAGAGGTTATTGGGGCCATCCACAGTCCACAGGATGAGGGAGAGGGGGAATGCTCCCCAAAACGTTGTATTTCGCAAAGGCGACCACAACTTTTGAAAGAACTTCTCTGGAAGAAATCTTCTGGAAAAGTTCTGAGGGTCATTAAGGGAAGAGCAGATCATGTAAGCAGTTCTTGCAACACTGCTTTCTATCAGGCAGCAGCATGTCTTTCTTTTTTCCTTAAAAATTGCATCATTCTTAAACAGTAGCTTTTAAACTCCAAACAAAGGGAGTTCCCATGCTACAAAAACTTTAACCTAAAGCTGTACTCTCAGCTCCAAATTGTTAACCATTGTTAATTTGAAGTTATTTTTACCTCAGTGACCAACACAGCAAAGACAGGAAAGAATTGTAATTTCGTGTATCCTCCAAAACTAATTCTGAATGCCATGTAAGAGTCTTCCTATCTGGCTGACTCATAGCTGCAGTGCTTGGAGGCAAAATGCTAACAGGAGAGGCTGTCTAATTGCTATTGCACACTGTGGCACCTTTTTTCCTTAAGAAGACTTTCTGTTTCAATAATAGTATCATGAACTAATACAAGAACTGGAAAGTAAACAGAAAGAGAGCTTATTCATTTGTACCCCATAGAAATGTGAGTATTCCCATTTTGGGGGGAAAAAAAAAAAAGTGGGTTTAACAGGACTTTGGGACAACCTCTGCCTTTGTTACATGAAAGAGACGCAGAAATTCTCGTGTTCTGAGGTGTCCCTGGTGTGTCTCTGAACGCCTTGTAGTTGCCGATGTCTCCTACTTGGTCTCTTGATGAAGTGAAGAATTACTTTTCCCTTTCATGAATAAGGACAGAGAAGCACAACAGCATTTATCCACTCACCCAGGATCTGTCACAGAGGTGAGAGGGGATTTGAGTCTCATTTCAGTGTTGCTCGGGCTGTTATCCTTCCTTCTTTAGACCAAGTCCACATGACCCTATTAGTCATAACCACGGCCCATTATCTACTGGGAAATCTTTAAATAAAATTGTAAGCTTTCACTGCTATGTTTGCAATCCCATCTGCTGCAAGGAAAGCCAGTGAATAGGTTTAGTTTGAAAAAGGCTGCAGGGAACGGTGGTACTGATGAATCTCTTTTCATTAACCCAGAACAGACAGAACAAAAAAACCTCAAACAGATAAGATAGTTAAGGAGGTGTGAATTACCTTTTAGAAAGGTTTCTGCTTCAATAATTTAGCATATTGCAAGGAATGTTAAAAAAAAAAAATGTTTCTTTGAAAAAAAATTTATCTATTTAAACCTGACAGTAATCTGGAATTTTTCAGGCAGAAGGTGTCATTAAACCTAAAAGTAGGTGCCAAAAAGACCTTAAAGGAGCAAATCAAAGCTTGTGAATTAGCACTAGTAGTTTGCATTATCAAACTGTAGGAAAGTATGCATTACTAGTGTTGCAGATAAATGTCATTAGTTAGACAATTTAATTTTATCCTAAGTTTTCATATCGCACCCTATCACAGTTGTAGTTACTTGGCTTTTTTAGATTAGTTCTGTCTCTTCTCTGTCTCAGAATTATCTTTATAAACTTTTAATTTAGTCTGAAGAGGGCATTGAAACAAAAAACTGTGTGAAAAGCTGAACCTACATGCTTTTTTCTCATAACCACGGAATCCAGAAACATGAATCAGGACCCTGTTGTACTTGGCGCCATAAACTCCCCAAAACAATCAACTATCCCACAGAAGTTGCATGCATTTTAGACATCCTTCTGGGAGGTAGTGAGATGCCTGACCTGTAGGGAAAGAATATATTTTGTGATTGAAATTCTCCGTCAGAGTGCTGTCCAGGAAGACAAATCTGCTGACTGCCAAAAGTTGAGCTCAACGCCTCGCTGTGGCTCCGGCTGCAACAGCGTGTTCTTAGGCTGCACTTCCCTCGGATGAAATACAGAGTCCTGCCTATGGTATAAAAACCTTTGTAATACCTGGTGTCACACCCGAGTCCAACGATCGGGTTCTGTTTACTCAGTGCTGCCCGGTGCCACGTTCCACCCACAGCCTCGGGAACTTTGCCTTTGCTCCCGCAGTCCTTATCGAGCACACGGAACGCACCGAGACATCCTGTAACTCCTGGATCGCGTTCAGCGTGCCCCTGCAGATCCTGGAAAGCGTGGTGTTCCCTCGGGACCTTCACCTCCCAGCTGGGGAGACGCCTGGCGTGCTCTGCGGGGGAACCGTCCAGGGAGCTTAAAAGAAGCTGCGAGTCTTTGTATGGTGCTGAAAACGATCCCTGCTGTACGTCGTGACAAACAGCTTCAGGTGTTTGTCAGGAAAAGAAGACACAGGACGGCCAGGTAGGACAATTCCTTTATTTCTTCTTCTAAGACAAAAGTGTAAAAAGTTGCATAGAAGCCCAGATTCCAGCTATTTTTTTCCTGTGCATTTTTTTTTCCTGGATTATTACTGCATCTGTAAATATTGGTTCTCAATAATGAGTCTAGTGTCAAAGTTTCCTGTTTGTAGTGCCAGCCCTAGTGTGTCAGCAACACTCAAAGGTAGAGCAGGTTGGGACCACTGCAGTGTGGCTTTGGCAAAGCTCTGCAAAGTCGGTGGGAAAGTACACATTCATTTTGCTGGCTTTGGATCCAGGTCCCTCTTCTCTCCCTGTCTAAAATTTCTGAAGGGAGAGCTAGACTTCTCCTTCTCTGTGGAAAGTGCTCTGAGTTCTCCCTGTCATCACGACTGGCACTTGCATTTTAAAATAACAATAAAGACATGAAA
This sequence comes from Ptilonorhynchus violaceus, assembly GCA_013397565.1. Classification (NCBI taxonomy): domain Eukaryota; kingdom Metazoa; phylum Chordata; class Aves; order Passeriformes; family Ptilonorhynchidae; genus Ptilonorhynchus; species Ptilonorhynchus violaceus. The sequence continues at coordinate 143,609 of VZRJ01001428.1, read as the reverse complement.
CACAGGCCTCCATCAAGAAGGGGTTTGCATCATAACTGAGTGTCTCTGGAGGAGATGTGCTCTACCTCAAAGTGGTAGATGGGCCAATTAGCGAGTTGTTTTCTGGTCTGTTGTGTGCTAAGTGATAAATGGTCTCACTGCCTTTAAAACTGGACGGTGTGAGACTGGGATGAGGCATTTGCACCACTTGTTTAAGACCCTTATATAGAAATCGCAGCGTTAGGATTCTCCCGGACAGTCTTTTCTCAGCATAGTTACTTTTGTTTCATTAAGCCAGTGTGTGACACACTGCAAAGAGGTGACGTCAACTCGTGGATGCCCAAAGACTTTGTGAAGTCTCTCCTAGAGGAAACACATCCAAAGTGTCTCCCGTAGTACGGAGAAAAATTACCCCTTTCCCCCCAAATCCTTGCTCATCTGACATACAAATTCCGCCGATGTTTTCCTCACATCTGGCACTATTTTGACTCTCATCCCAGGAATAAGACCCTTTATAGCATGTATTGAGGGAAGATTTTCACCACAAAGCATTGCTCTTCTCTCTCTGCTCATGATTACTCGGGTATCCTGACACAGGCAAGAGAAGTCCCTTGAAAGCCAGTAGGAGATTTTGCTAAGTGAGGCCATGGGGGAACCTTTCTGTTTTAGCTAAGTGAACTTGCAGCACTACCTAACTCTGCAAATGTTAAATTACTTCAAAAACGGTATTGAAAGCAAAGGTTAAGGCCATAATATTGGTGACAGAGGCACTCTCTTTATTTCTCAGCATTAACTTGGTTGCAAAGCATCAGAGGAAGATAACACCATAGCTCACATTACTGAAGTAACTGTTTGCTTCCTTTCCAGTGGATGGCTTATTTTTCTTAGTGATAAAAGCTCCCTGTGGATCTCTGTTTAGTCAAATGTGTGACTTACTGCACTTTAGCTTTGGTTCTAGGTGTTAGCTTATTCCTGACCTACACACACCCTTCAGCACTACTGAAAGTCACTATTCCAGGCTTAAGTAAAACAAAAATCACTGGAAGGAAGGAAGGAAGGAAGGAAACAAAGATGTAGGCTAATCTGCTGATATCACAATAAATCATGCTATTTGGTGACAGTATGGCAAACATGCTGTTTGCACAGTATATTTGAGGTCCATATATATATGGACTTCAAATCCACCAGGAAACATGCCCCCAGTTTCACTGGGAATAGTCCGTCTCTATGGGACAAGGCAGATCCCTAAGTTATGCCCAGGCAGTCGGTTGTCTGTGTCAGAGGGGCACCCTGTGCCTGCTGGTGTCTCACCTTCCACACACTTAGCGTGGCAGTGTTTAGTCTGGGCGGCTGTCCAGCCCCTTACACTCATGGGTCCAGTCTGGGACCCATAAACGTTTGCGTGTGCTCAGCACTGGCTCCGGGAGGAGCAGGATTAGATTCCTGCACGCCTGTAAAGTGAGGGAGAGCTAAGGAGGAAAACCCACCTCAGTACCTGAGACTCACACAGCAGGAAAAGGCAAAGAGGTGAGTTCTGCTCCACTGTCTGTAGATCTATATCTAACCTATATCTATATTTAAATATTTAAAGCTGATTTTCACAATTTAAAGGTGGAATTTTGTGATTTCGCCAGTGCTTCCAATGCCATACTCCAAGCAGGAGGAGTGAAAGGGCTGCAGACAGGGCTGTGATCCATAGATAAACAAGACTAATTTTCCCTCCCTTTTCCCTTCCCCTGACTCACTCCAGGGGCCTGTGCAGCTCCCTGCCTGCCTCCGTAGGTGATTCAGTGTTACTCTTTCATCCATTACTTCCTCCGTTGTTCATGTGAGTCTGAGTTTGCTGGGATATGCAGCTACTGCAGGTTGCAGTTTCAGTGGGAATCTGGATTACCTACTGGTTTAACATTAAGACCTTCACTTGCTTTCCCCTGCCCTTCAATGAGAGCTGCTCTGTGCAATTTATACCCTTGTTGTCGTTAGAAATGTTGACAGTGCATTCCCCCCCCTGCCATTTCACTTCTTGGACAAACAAGACTTAGTTTACTTTTCCATCCTAAATGTACAGATTTGGCTTTACAAGAGTACAAAAGATACTGGTACAGGTGTGAGGGGAGTCAGAACAATGGTTTTGCTTAATTTATGCATGTTTGCAAGGGAGTGATGTCTTGCATTCCAATTAGGATTGCTCTCCCTTGTCCTCTAGACCCCTCCACCCTTGGAGCCGTGTCCTTGGAGCGTTTTTTTTTTCCCAAGGGCTCTGTATCTGTCCTGGCTGGGATGGCTGTATCCTGAAGGCTGTTCCCACATAGCAAGGCCATCCAAACTGATGTGTATCTTCTCCTGAGCTGCTATAGTTTGTAGGAACTGTCATGTGAGCATAAACTGAAACTGATGGTGATTTATGTTTATTTGTGGGACTGCAAACCATAACTACTCCAATTAACATCCTCTCCAGCTCTATCTGCTGCAACATCAATTGATGCCTCAGCTGCCTGTCAGACTTCCCAGGTACCTTTGAGGAACCTCCGGGATCCACTGCCTGCAAACACAGGTATCCCACATCAAATTCACTGGTTTCCAGTGCTTTTCCTTACTACTGTCAAGCAATGAATTTGTCTTTCAGTTCAAGTCTGACTTTAGGGCTCTTTTTCTTTATCCTGGTATGCTCCTAAAGCGTTGGGGTTTTTTTTTCACATGTGAATCCTTTTGCCTCTGCTGCCTGGCCTTCACAGCTTTGTAAGTGTATTCCTTCTTTCTTTGACACTTTCCCTTCAAATGATTTAAGAGCCTCCACGGAGGCCTCTTCTTGTTTCATTAACAGACAAAAGATTTGAAACACAAAACCAAAAACCTGAACAAAATTGTAGAACACTTGCAAGATCAGCTGCAGACTGAAACAAGTTTCCAAGAAACCATTCATCCAAAAACTTTCCACTACATCAGATATTGATTAATGAAGCAATATACACTTTGGTCTATTTAAATTTCATGCCTCACTGGCATGGTTGCCTCATGTCCCAGGCATTTTTGGGAGTCTCAAGGTATAGCTGTATGAAGCACAACTTTACCATGTGCTCCAGCTGGGCACCAGACACTACTTTTGATTTTGTGTGCTTGCCAGAGATTGTCATTCTCTGGATTGTCACCAGTTTCATTTCTGATCAACCCTTGCTGCAAAGTTGTGCTGCAGATCATCTGGCCAGGCAAATGTGCTTTTCTTTATTTGCTTTACAAACAGCATGTTTTTTCTCAGCATTTTTTTGCTGGACTAGTGTAAATATGCTCTTCCCAAATATGCTCTGAAAACTCACTTGGGACACTGCCTTTGCCTACCCCCTTTGTGTTTAATGCCGTTTTTTAGTCCTGTGGCCAAAATAGCAATTGGACTGTAGGGAAAAATTCAAGTCCTTGCCTGGGCAGACACCACCTGTTAAGCAGATGGCATCCAAAGAAACACTCAGACCTCTGTCTGACCTGTTTACATCTCTGTACCATGCTCATCCCCACAGCTAATCCAATCTTGCTTTTCTAGGAGAAATTGTGACTGTCATTTACTGACACAAAGCATTTATTCTGTTCTGATTACACCATTTTTTCAAAGTCTTTAGGGATTACATGTGTTTCCTAGCACTTTGCTTCACCCAGGGAACTTGGCCAGATACTAACAGTCCTTAGAAGACATTTCTGCTTAGCTCCAGCCCAGCAAATATTCACTGACAAACCAGTCTAAGGAGTTACGTGGGCAGCTGGGCACGGGGGGTACCAGCAGCCCAGTGAGCGCTGGGCCATAGGCAGAGCACTGCAGAGCTGTGCTTCTGAGATGTGACACATCTGGGATGGGGAACATGTTGTCTTTGCCAAGATTCAAGGTGCAATAATCATAGAATCACAGAATGCTTTAGGTTGGAAGCGACTGTGAAGTCATTTATTCCCAGGCTGCCTACCACGGGCAGGGGCACCTTCCATTAGACCAGGTTATTCAAAGCCCCATCCAGCCTGGCTTTGAACACTTGCAGGAATGGGGCATCCACAGCTTCTCTGAGCAACATCTTCCGGTGCCTCACCACCCTCTCAGTAATAATTCTTCTTAATATCTAATCTAAACCTGCCCTCTTTCAATTTAAACCCATTCTCCCTTGTCCTACTACTGCATGCTTTTGTCAAAAGTCCCTCTCCAGTTTTCTTGTAGGTTCCCTTTACGTGCTAAAAGGCTGCTAAGAAAGTTAAAAATGCAGATTTGGAAATAATGGGACACAGCATGAAAAAGAACCTAAAATAACAAAACACACCCTTAAGATTTTGTTTAAGAGCACAGTTTCTCATTGTCTGCACTAATCCTCATCTAGCTTCCACCTCTCTTTCTATTATTTTAAACTGGGATATCCTGTGATTATCTAAAGATTATCTATCTCCTTGTGGGGAGGAGGCACCAAAAAAGGCTGAGCTTTTTTGCTTCAGTGCCACACCAAGAGAAAGGGCCATGGGTTTTGTGGGTTTTTTTACTTCCTTATTAAGAAAACTACTTTCTTTATTTCACCTGACTACGCATTTGGTGCTGCACAGCACTGCTGAAACCTTACTTAATTCCCTTTAGTCCCAGAGTCTTTGATTATGGTTTTTTGTTGTGTATCTTCATTAGCACATTACCAGCTTCAGGCTGTGTGTCGTTGCCTTCTGGAGATACACCAACAAGACCTTGATCACTCTGTCAGAAACAGCAAATGCTGACTCTTCTTACGGGGCCCACAGCTTATTTAACCCTTCAAGCAGCACATGAAAGCCAAACGTGGTACGACAAATTGCAACACTGGGAAGAGGGTGCTTAATTTAAATACCTGCCTCCCTTTTCATATATCTCCTTGCTTTTAAAGGGAGATTCTGTGATACTGCATCATACCCCAGCAGCAGAAATGGCAATGATTAACCTCAAATGAGCTGCACCTCCAGCACCCTTGTGGCTGTGTGCACTGCACATTTCTCACTGACTTAGTTGCTGCTGCCTTCTTCAGGTTCTCCTGAACTGCTGGGAGAAGAACATGCCCTCCTTAACTCTGCCATCACATCCTGAAGGCTCCAGGCACCCATCAGGTTGTTCCTCTCTTTCATGTGGGTGCAGAGGGATTCACATGCACAACTTCTCTATCAGCTATACAGGAATTCACCACTTAAACACTGACTGTCCACGTGCACAGAGATGGGAATAATACAGGTCTTTGCTCTCAGCCATGCAAGTGTAAAGGAACATGAACTTCTGTTAAAGACATGGAGAACAGATGCACAAACAATATAACATAAATTAAACTTGCACTGAATAAAAGCAAAGGCTGGCAGTGCTGGGACCTGGCATGTGCTGTGGCCATGCTGGCAGAGGTTGTGGGTATATATGGCTTATTTACTGCCAAGGTGGTGCTGCAGTTGAAGTGCAAACTGTTGCTTAAAAAGTCATGCAGTTTTGTTGGGAAAATATCCAGGGAAATCAATTTGTTTGCGCCTATTTATGTCATACTGTATTAGTGCAGACATTTTAGATCTTTGGTTAATTACCTAAAGTTTTGTGTTCTAGAGGGGAACCAAGTTCTCTCTTGCCAATACCTTAGACTCCCTGGGCCTTGCTTTATATGATGACTATCTTTTTTCCTGACCATGCTCCTTTGCCACCAGGCAGGGGCTTCCTTATTCTTCTCAGAGTTCACAGAACTTGAGTTCTGACAGGTCAAGAAGTCACTCAGTCTCAGTCATCAGCACTACAATAATATACTCCTGTGTGCTCACATTCCCTTTTGGGATCATGGCCCAACAGAATGCTGGTGCTGCTGTACATCCCCAAAGGGAACACCGCTCAGTCATCCCCAAAACTCTCTGACCTCTCTAAAGGGGGCCAGCTTATCACCATCTAGCCATCAAAAGATACAATAATATAACAAGGACCTAATTATAGAATCATAGAATGGTTTGGGTTGAAGGGACCTTAAAGGTCATCTTAGCTTCAACCCCCTGCCATGGGCAGAACACCTTCCACTAGACCAGGTTACTCAGAGCCCCATCCAGCCTGGCCTTGAACACCTAATTCAGTAAATACTACCATGAAATATACAAAAGATCACTGATACTAGGGATAATTTCATGGAAGGCGGCAAGTATCTTTCCTGGCAGGATAGCTATGAATGTAACCTGGAAAACAGACAGTAGAGATATACATGCATATGGTATGTTTAATTTGGAATTATGGTTAAAATGCTTCTGAGCATAATGGATGTGACATTATATTTACAGGAGTTCTCTCAGAACACCACTTAGTCTTTCATGTGATGCATAATCGACTGTCAGAGCAATATATAATGAAAACTATGAAGGACTTAAAGAAATAAATTCCAGATCTCTTCACTGATGCTGTAGGGAATGCAGAAGTGATCTGCTCCACGCAGATCCAGGGATTTCCCATCCTTTCCATGCATACCTCGTGCAGGAAAGTGTGGAAGCTTGTGGGAACTCTGTAAAACGCGGAGGCTCTGCATGGGTTGGATTTCCTCTGTGTGTTCAATTATGGGGTCCAGCTGAGGGGTATCACAATTCCTCAGTGGTAGGAGCTGGGGTTCTTTGATGTGTATCTGAGGAGTGGGCATGTGACAGCGTCTGAAGCGCCACCAGGCACAGCATTTGTGTTTGTGGCAGCTACCGCCTTGCCAATAGCAGCCGCTGCCCTTGTGCAACACCCCTGTTACAAAGGGCACTCTCCTCCGAGGCTTTAACAAGCTGGGCCGCCTCTTTGCCCTCAGCTATTGATTTTTTTTTGTTCTATTCACGTGGGCACGATTAGCTTTTAACGAGCCCTCCCAAGCATCCCCCTGGGACTCCTCTCTTTTTCACTGGTGATGATGAGGAAATGTGTGCTAAACGCAGTGTGGACGCGCCTGGGGTTTGCTGCAGCGCCTGATTAATCCCACCCGCTTTGCCGGTGCAGTCAGGCACTTGCAGTGTCGTAGAAAAAGGAAGAGATGCAGATTTACACTCCAGGAACGTAATACTGAGACAGGTGTACTCCATCAGCTCCCACTAATATCTGTGTCCATCAAATCACTCAGTTTCTCATAGGATCACAGAGACTATTTCAGGTACCCAAGAGACCTCTCCCCTTGCAACAGCCTCTTCCCTACGAGAGCAGTGAAATTTTTGGCCGGAAGAGAGTTTGTAAACACGAGATCCCAAATCTGGTGGGAACTGGACTCAGAAATGAGTTAGCCTTGGGCCTTGTTCCCTGCAAAATTGATTTTTTTCTGCAATTTTATCTGCCCTTCAGTGTAATCTGAGCAGCTGAACCCAGATGAAAGCTCTATGACCAAAATGTTTTCGGCTCTGCTCCATCTCCTATGGGCTGCAAAGGCGACAACTGACAGACATCATTTCAATTTCTGTTTTAAAACATCAGATGGTATCACATTTGTAGGTGTTGGTGCCAGGAAAATGAGATCAATTGTCGCCAGAGCAAGTTTTTATTTCTTTCTAAAGACATGATTCTGTGCCTTTGTGGATTTCTCATGATTTTCCCTAGCTGACCATTGTTTTTCAAGGGCTTAGAATACTGGGCGAGGGGCGTTGGTGGAGAAAGGGCATCTCTAGCCACACACCCTTCCTTCCCTGCTGAAGGTGAGTGGCACTCCACCATATCCTGATCAGTATGACTCAGGTTATTCCACACATACTCACAGAAGCTATTTTCTGACCCTTTCCATGTGGCATGTACTGTGACAGCTCACAGCTTCTGGAGCAACTGGTGAAGTACGGGAATACTTCTGTAGGAACCTGCAGTGCTAGAGCTGCACACTTCAGATTATACCCAGAGAGATTGATGCAGAGTGGTAGGAATCTAGAGCATCCCTTCAAACTGAGTTACTTCGGAATTCCTTGGAGGAGCAGTCAAATGAGTTGAGCAGGGTAGATCTCAAAAGGCAAGGGCAGCCCCAGAGCTGCTGGTCAGTTCATGATGTTGCCTTCCTCTGCTCATTTCGTTTTCCACCCACCGGCTGGTCATAATAACAGGAATATGTAGGATTTCATTTTCCTTTCCTCTGCAGTGTTGTGGTGTGCTTTCTGGGGCCAGTAGGACAGTTTCATCCCTCCACAGGGATCAAGGACGCTGCCGGTGCTCTTCATCTTTCCTGTGTGTGATACAGTATATTTTGGGACCTTTGGTCTTTCATTATTCACTTTATGACTGTGCTGGTATTTCCTGGACTACAGCAATTTACAACTTGGATGTTCTTCCTACACTCTCTTTTTTAAACAGCTCTCTCATATCCAAGGGGTGGACAATAACGTCCCGATTTGTTACCTTCAGTCCTGTATTCCTCATGCATCCTACACTGACTTTTGATAGCAAGAGGATTCTGAAGGTCTCTTATAGGAAAGTCAGTTGGGACAAGATGCCCATCTGACCCCTTCCACCCATTGCAGGTGCTGATAACAACAGGTGTTCCAGGGGTCCCCACAGTGAAGTAGGCTACTTATCTCTCCCCTACACAAGGAGCTCCTCACTGGTCAGGACCGGTGGGGAAAGGGCAGAAAAGCTGGGATGAGGGAAGCACTGGCTGTGGGAGGAGAATCAGTCTTCTAAGGCTGACCCTTGGGGGTTTCTCAGGAAGCCCTCCAGTACCATATAGAAAGGCTTTTCTGGAACTGTGACTACCATGGTTAGGATCAGCAATGCACTTGTGTTTTTCTGGGAGATGGAGATGAGGCTGGGTGGGTGGAAATGATCCCTGGAGATTGCACCAGGTTGTGGGTGCGTGGGGAGCCCAGCTTGGCTCATCAGCCACAGCTGCTTCTCTGCAGAGAGAGGTACCAGCCATGGTAGAGCAGGGCAAGCTTGAAAGCTGGCAGTTCAGGAGTGACAGACTGCAGCTACAAGACAGTAAGGGAAAGCAAAGACCATCAGTGTTCCTTTGGAACTATGTTGGATCCTTGTGAAAGCATCTAGAAGACAGTAATTTTGAAAATGGCACCACCATAGGGAAGGATTCCCACAAGGACTGACATTTGGTTTAAGTCTACATTGTGGGATGCTCCAGAGTATATTTCTCTCCTGTTTTCTTCCTATCCTCTAGTTCTTTCCAGTTACTCAAGGGCATATTAAGACATTCAAAGCCTTACTAGGTCACCAGACATGTTTGGGTTCTGGGTGCTCCAGAGAGGATCCTTTGCTCTGTCAGCTTTGCTGTGTGGAGGGAGGGTGAATCTGATCTGGAGGGTGGGCTGAGGGCACCCCTTAAACAGTGTCAGGCTTCAGTTTTGAATCTTGATCATAGGTGAAATGCTGCAGGGGCTGAATGACTGGAAGTCATTTTCACAGATACAGTCCTTGGATAAGGTCTTAATGGCATGAATTTAAATCCATCCCACTCTAGCTAGCCCTCTGTGACTAGTGGGCAGTTGGGAAAGTGGAGGATTCAAAGGTGAAGGATCATGGTGTGGAGGAGGCTGCCTGGCCAAGAAAAGAGCTCGTTTTATGGAAAAGTTACAGAATTAACTTCTTCCCACCTCTGTGGATCACAGAAAGTCACTGCTGCCTCGCTGCAGCTGTCCATCTGAATCTCTGCCCAAACCATGCTGGCTGCAGGGGACACTCAGACACCCAGCATACATGTGCACCCTTTATACAGGAACTGAAATTTCGGCAGCTCACTGCAGGCAGCAGTGCTTCCTGGTGTGTTTGGAAATCTGCAAAGGAGGATGGACATGGCGTGGTGACTGGGAAGATGCTATCCAGGGAACAAAGTGTAAGGCAAGGACAAGTGAACTCAGAGCTGAGTTCTGCTCTTCTGAGTGGTTCCATGTATGTTGAACTTCCCTACATGAGCAGGTTCACTGGAGCCCACAAGGATAGCATAGCTGAGGGAAAAAAGCATGGCCAGTGTATGTGAGGTGGATTTCAGTGCCAAGAAAAATCATTAACAAAACAGCCTACTAAACTTTTAGCTATTTTAAAAGTCTATACAAGCCCCAAGGCTGGGTGACTTTGTGGTTGGTTCCACTTGTGTGTCAAAGGAAGGAGACAAACCTAACTCTAGGAAGGAAGAAATGACTGTGGCCGAGGTCAAAGTGGTAACAAGCAAGTATAAAGACAGCAGCAAAGAAAGTGGGAGTAGTGCAGAATGACTCGTCATGAACCAACATATTAAAATGTCATGAAGAAAAGCAGATGAAAGTTATAAGAAGGAGGAAGACTCCAGAATGAAGCAAAACCAAGGGGTTCTCCAAATATGTAGAAGGACCAAAATTAATCCAGATCCTTGCACTTTTACTTGCAGGAAAAAATGTGATACTTGGGCTGTTGCTGTTGAAATGTGTTGTGGGTGGTGAGAACGTGAGAAATGGTTAGTGCAGGGGGAATTTCTTCTCCAGTTAGACGCTGTCAAGGTCATAATCATCTGAAAATGACCTGAGTCTTGAGGAGATCAGTCCTACATGCCATGTGCCAGGCTGGCTGTTTGTATGGGTGCTGTGTATTTGAATTCGGAAGCCAATTCAGTGAACATTGTCTCAAACAAGTGTAGCTTGGAATATCCCTGGAGTCATGGCAAAGGGCATAGATTCTTGTTCTTCTTTCAGAAATTGCTTATGGTGCTAGAATGTCATCTTCATTGCCTCTCTGTTCTTCAGCCTTCATGACCACTGGAGTACTGCCATCGCAGCATCCAGAATCCTCCATACCTTTCCTCTCGACAGGACTATGGAAGATCTCACTTTCTAGAAAATACTCTTTGGCAAAGCCTCAACTCTCATGTTACTATAATTAATCAGCTGATTAATGCTTTCAAGTGGGTAGGTTTGAAATTAATTTTAACAGTGTTCATGAATTTCCCAGTAGGAAAACTCAGAAGCTGAAGGACAAAACAGAGATAAAATACATTTGGAAATCTTAAAGTTTCTCTTGTTGCCACAATAAATGGAGATGTTCCTGGCAGGCATTACTGTGAACACAACTGTGGAAAGAGTATGGTGATTTTAAAATAATTGCAATTCACAGGTATAGGGAAGCCAGAAGTGGATTAAAATTGTAGTTGCCCCAGCTTTGGTCTTGTTGATCACCTGGTAGGTAAAACACTAGTGGACTGGGATATGGGAAGGCACTGTATTGTGAAGAGTCCCACAACTTGTTAAAAAAAGTGAATGTTTTGTTCATTGAAGGTGGAAGAGCAGGTGGGAAAGCTGGGAGGCTCATGAGAGTGCTGGGGGGTTCTGGTGAGGAGCGTGCCTGAGACCCCGTGAGGGGTCCGTGAGGCCAGGCAGGTGTCCCAGAGGCCAAGGGAAGGTCATGCTCTTGGGATGAGCAAGCAATTCGGTGCCGAAGCAATCTTCTGGCTGGCTGGAGGAAGCTCTGCGGTTGAGTTATGCAATTGTGCTCTATGAGGCTTTTCTCTGCAGAGTTTTTGCTACTCACAACTTTGGAAAGTGGGTGAGGTGGAGCCTTGGGATCAGCTTGTAGGACTGTGTCTCTGGGTTTAAGGAGTCCTGACCAGCTCCAGCGATATGGACACAGAGAGAGGGGCTGCTGCTCAGAAATGGATCTCTGCCCAAGCTCATCTTTTTTGAAAGCAATTTGATATGTTGGACTCTTTGACTCGCTTGCTTTCTTTTTGAAAGCTTCCGTGTCGGCAGGAGGTAGGTAAAGCGAGCAGCTGTTGCCTCTGGAATTAATTGGGGTTCCCCAAGCCCAGGTGCTTGGCTTTTCTGCTTTACTCTTTCACAGTTTGTAGCACTGAAGCATTTTATTTTAAAGGGAGCTACTACACGCTCCCTATCTACAGGAAACAGAATATTTAAAAAGAAAAGGGGAAGAAAAAAAAAAAAAAAGGAGAATTTGGCAAGGAGCCAAGCCCAGTGACTGAAGTAAGAAGTAGGGAACTTGGAGTAAGTTTAGTTGCCGGGACCTTGTATGTCAGAGCGAGTCGGCGGTGGATTTTAAGGCAGCCGGAGAGGACACGCGATGCCCCTCTCACAGCGCAGAAGAGGTTTGCGTTCTTAGATGAATGTCCCGGCGCTGCCACTGCGAGCGGAGCCGTCCGTCTTGGGAGGGGATAGAGCTGCGTGTAAATGAGAAGAGAGGAGTGTACCGGAGTGCTATGGAGGGCAGCAACTTTGTTGTTGTGACTTTTACAAGCCTTCAAGGGTAAGATTTAACGCTTTCCTTCCGCTGCCTTGTTTTCCCTGCCGGTTTCGGGGGACAGAAAACTTGTGGGTTTTTTAAGACCCAAGAGTTTTGCGGAGCTTGATCAAAGTGCTCGGGGTTGAGCTTTTCCTACGGGCGAGCTGAGAGACGTCTGGGTGGAGTGAGCTGAGCTGTGCATGATTCCAAGCAGCCGCAGCAGCAGCAGCAGCAGCCGCCCGGGGAAGCTGCTATTGTTTGTTTCAGAGGGATCGGGCTGCGTTTCTCTTTGGGAACCCGCTCCGCCACAGCTGTCGATCCGTAACTTGAGCGTCGTTGCAACTAACTTACCCAAAGGAGCTGAATGCAGCTTTTTGACTGCCATCCTGGTGTCAGTTTAAAGAGTGTTTTAATGAAGACAGATGGAGGATGTTGGATCATTACTTTAAGACGTGGCAGATAACAGACTGAGCCTGTTTCCCAGCAATTACAGCTAATTGCATTGGCACATTTGAGCGTAGGGGTGGGAACGCAGAGTTTCATGGGTTTCTGTATATATAGCTTGGAACAGCACCAGAAAATAGCTGTAGGGCTGGCTCACCTCATCCAGGATGCCTCTTCAGGTATGGAAAAAGTGGGGAGGTTTCAGGGATGCTTTCAAACTCTTTGCACTGAATCAGTAGATTTCAACCAGAGTCTACACTCCTTTTGTAAACCCTGATGCCAAGACAGACGTTTGAGGTGCCTTAAACTTATTCCAGATTGAATTCAGTCAAATCTGATTTTAGGCAGGAAAAAGGGTAGTTTTGGGGTTCAAAACACACATTTCGACCCTGCAGCTGGCCTTCTATGTTTGCAAAGCAGGGAGTGGTACAACACCTGCTGTTCCCCATTTTGCTCTTGAGGTATTCAAACACAAGAGGATGTAAGGAGGGGTGGAGAAATGCAAATACTAATGTATTTCAGTGCTAAAAGATGATTAGTACTAATTGCTTTTAATGGCTGAAATTTTTGCCTCTGCTTTTGATGGGGAAAAACAAATACGTTGTTCTCTTTTGGAACCAAAAGTTGGCAGATTTGACTGAAACAGTTAGTACACCTGTAGTTCAAAGGGGTCCCTTTGCAAATATGCCTTTGTGTGGCACATGGCAAGGTGAGTTTATGCCAGGTGTGCCAGGCCTTTATGTTGCTCTTACCAGAGCCACTGCACTGTGATGTCCTCCTTTGCAATACCTGGGAGTGAACGTGACCGTCCAGATCTAGCCTATGATCTGTGGTAACAAAGACATGGAGAAAACAGGCAGGCTGAGGATCTAACGTATTTTAAACCCTTAGTATTTTCTCAGTTATGTCTCAAAATCCAGTGTAAAGTGATACATGTTCAAAATCTAGGGACTTAGATCTGGTATTTAACATCGATACTCTACCAAGAGCAATGGGCAGCACAAGAAGTTTTCAGCCTTCTTTGTCACGATGCCCAGTGCTTGGCATCTGCTTTCTCTTATGCTGAGTTATTGGCTGGATTTTTAGTATTAGCCTGAAAAAACCAGAATTCTAAGACCTGTGGGTATTTGTGATCATTACATCAGCTGAACAATTTTTAAAAAAATGAAACTTTTAAATCTTGCTTATGTGCAAAAACTGACCTGACATGGAAATGTGAGTGGAGGCATGATATGCTTTCTGTATTTGTACCTGGACAGGGTTGTTTAAACTTTTTGTGTGTGTATACATACCACAGGATGTTTGGTGGCAAAACTGACTGGGGAAATCTTGTTCTCCTGACTAATTCCCCTCATTTCTGGGTGCTTGCTTTTGGTACTACAGCACAATTTGCTGCCCCCTTGGATGTGATACCACCACTGCTTGGGCAGGAATTTCGGTCTGTACTGAACTACACCCCATGATCTGGATTAAAATAACCCTTCCAAAAATGATTGTATTTAACATGGATCATTTCACAGAGTCTGGGAATGACGTGATAGGAACAAAAGCACCAAGTATATTCTAGTTCATATTTGTCATTGAATCTGATGTATCATGTAGCTTTATCCAGAGAAATGGGGCCAAGAAATGAGCCGTGTTTTCCACCCACAACATCTGCTTTCCATTCATCCAGGTTGTGCCATGTCTTTTTTCAATTTGCCACTCATGATTTTGGTGGTGGGAAGTGCCTCCCTCCACCTAAGTTTGCAGTACAGCCCTCAGTGAACCTTTGCAAATTCCACCTGTTGTAGCTTCTTGCAACTTGCCCCTCACAAAGCAGGAGGAGCTTTGCAGTTATGTTGTCAAGCCAAATCACAGAACCATGGAATGGTTTGGGATGGAAGGGACCGTAAAGGTCATCCTGTTCCAAGCCCCTTGCCATGGGCAGGGACACTTTCCACTACATGAGGTTGATCAGAGCCCATCCATCCTGGCCTTGAACACTTTCAGGGACGGGGCATCCACAGGTTCTCTGGGCAACCTGTGCCAGGGCCTCATCACCTTCACAGGGAAGAATTTCTTCCTGATATCTAATTTAAACTTACTGTCTTTCAGTTTGAAGCCATTCCTCCTTGCCCTATCAATCCATGCCCTTGCCAAAAGTCCCTGTCAAGGTCTCATGTAGCCTCTGTGTACTGGAAGGTGCTACAAGATCTCATCAAAGCCTTCCCTTCTCCAGGTTGAACAACCCCCACTCTCTCAGCCTGTCTCCATGGCAGAGTTGCTACAACAACCCTTTGATCATCTTGGTGGCCTCCTCTGGACTCATTCCAGCTGGTCCATGTCCTTCCTGTGCTGGGACCCCAGAGCTGGATGCAGAGCTCCAGAGGGGTCTCACCAGAGCAGAGGGGCCTCACCAGAGCAGAGGGGCAGGATCCCCTCCCTCCCCTGCTGCCCACGGGGCTCTGGATGCAGCCCAGGGCGCGTTTGGCTTTCTGGGCTGTGAGTGCCCATGGCTGGGGCATGTCCAGCCTCTCACCCACAGCACCTCCAAGTCCTTCTCCTTGGGTCTGCTCTCAATCCGTTCTCTGCCCAGCCTGCACTTTGACCTGGCTTTTGTCTCTCTTAAATAAAGCTGGATCTGGTTTGTGAGAAAACATCCCTTCCCTTTTCAAGACCCATCAACAGCAGCTTCTCATTCTGCATATCAAAGTGTTCAGAGCCCAATATCAAACTGTCAGTAGCCATAAAGCAGGTGGATTGCCTCTGCAGAAATGCAAGCTGTGGATGGACAGTCTTTAGAGCCCTGTAGGTATAAAAGGTTCCCCTCTCTATGGTGAGAGGGGAAAATTTATTTGTAGCTTATACCCCGAAATCCCCATAAATGAGGAACTGGGAATTTCAACTTCAAATAATTTCTGCTATAGGGTCCTGAGGATGTGGGGAAGCAACATGTGTCCTGTTAAGCTGAGAGACTGGACCTCCATGAGTGCTCAAATACTATGAGCCCCAGTTGATTATTGAACAGTGCAGAGTACCTGGGGTAAAAAGAAATGAAGAAAATCCAAAAATAATCAAGTGGGAAATGGAACAACAACAACAAAACATCCAGAAGGGCTAAGACAGACTGTGGAAAGCAACTGGAAGATACTGAGAGTGTTCACTTTGCCTGACAATAGCTAGTGCCTGAGAAAATTAAGACAAACAGGAAATTGCCTTTTTTCTGACTATAGAATGTTTTTTTGTGTGCTTTATGGGTTTTTAATTAATTCCGGAAAAGCAGGCTATGAAAGTATCCTACCAAAATTTGAGAAGTACTTAATGCCACACAACAAATGAAACATGAGATAATTTTTTTTTTCCCCAGATAATTTCTTTTCCCCAGAAAGTGCAAAGAGAAATTAAAACTGCAATTAAAAATGATGTGAGTGATAAGAGGCTGATGACCCATCATTGCAATTTTGGAAGGGAAACTGAATCTCAGATTTTAAAAAAATAGATAAGTAAAGAAAACTGAACAGGGGCATGAATTTTGATTACAAGTGAAATCTGTGGGGGAAAAAGTAATACCCTGAGGGAGATAATTGATAATTGCAGGTGCAAAGATGTCAGACCCTGCAGGTAGAATTGAGAGTCCAAAATGACCCAAGAAAAAAGGCCTGTGACTGAAAGGCAGGAAGAGTCAGTCAGTGAAGAGACCCCATCTGTCTGCACAAGCTGTGACAACTGAGACAAATGGGAGCAGTACCTGTCGCTCCACCAAAGGGGAGAATTCACCATTTCTTGCTTGTGTTTGTTTTCACGCTGGCAGCTGGTGGTCAGTGAATTCTCAGACTGAGAGCAGGCACCTGGAAGTGTGCTGGTGTGCTGTCACTGAGGGGGAGTGAGCAGGCAGCCTCACACAGCAGCTACAGCCAGCGTGAGAGTGGCTTTCCTCAGTACAGAAGTATGGGGATTAAATGTGTGAGTCAATAACGAAGCAGCAAAGGAATATATTTGCAATATTATGAAAATAAAGGATACACCTCAATGCAATAGGGGTGTGTCCAGCCCTTAATGCCATTGTCCGTGTGCCCATTGAATACTGACACATTCTCAAATTACCTTGTGGTTTGGGCAAGCCAGGAACTGAGTTTTGCCTAGAGGGTCAGGTCAGCTTGGGAAGGATTCGTAACTCCTGGGATTTAACTAAGTGAGCAGGTATGCCAAGTCTATGTGGTGGAAATGGTGTACCAGAGAGGTAATTGGTACAAATGGATGTGGCAAAGTTATCTCCCATGTCTGCCCTAAAAGGCAAAGTTTTGTGGGAATGGATAGCCTACAAGGGTATTTGTGCTGGTCTTGATGGTTACTTAGATTTACTGCTGAGTGAAGATGCTCAATGAATGCAATCCTAATCCACTGAGAAGCTGTGGGAACTACATGCCTTCCACGTCAAAACAGTGCATTGTTTCAATCTTCTTGTCATGCTGCAGTGCCACCAGAAACCAGGGTTCAAAGAATCACAGTAATTAACAAAAGCCATGTGTCAGAGCTGAAGGAAGTTTCAGGTTTTTGTTTGGAAGATGTGAAAGTCTCCTGTTTGCTTCATGTTATTACTGCTGAAAGAAGGCTTATAACCACCTTCTCTTCTCTGCTCCCCCAAAAATATAAACATCCTTTTTTTCCCCTCTGCTGAAATTATATGCCTTGTCAATTGAGTACACAGCTGGGAGAGTTTTGGTAGCTGGGGATTGTTTTTCTGAAATGTTTGGCAAATACAGCAAGATCCAGAGTTCATATGGATCATGTAATCATCAATATGGTGATTACAACCAATCAACCTTTTGTGTCCTCGTGCTGCCAGTGAACAGTGACGGTTGTTTCTCTCAAATGTTTGTCAAATACAGCAACATCCAGAGTTCACATGGATCATGTGATCATCAATATTCTGATTACAACTAGTCAACCTTTTGCATCCTTGTGCTGCCAGGATTACCAGATTAGTGATTATCAGATCTGTGGCTCCTGGTGCTTTATGGAACCTGAGGTCTTTACCTCTGTGAGCGTGGGTGGTGTCTCACTCTTCTCAGCATCTTAAGGGGAGCTCTCTGTCCTAGTTAGTAGAGTTTTGTAAGACATAATAGTAATTTTAAAACATGGAAAAAAATATGTTGAAACTGATAGACTGAGGTCAGGGATGGAAAGTAAGTTTGATCAGTGGGGTCTAGAAAGCTTTAGGTTGTGACATTGCATATTGTAACTTTACGTGGTTTGGCTTCATGGGCAGAGACACTTTGGGGAGAGGTGTTGCCAAAGCATTTGTCATGATGAGCAGAAACAATTGGGTGAGTGAGTAGAAAAAGGACCCCTTCCAAGTGGAGTGGGTGCAGAGGGGCTCCCAAAAGCCTCACTGATTTCAGACTCACGGAACTGCGGCTGCTAAATACAGCTTTGCTTTAGCATCTGGAGTGCAGATCTGTGCAAAAGTTTGACCTGAGTAAGGACTGTAGCGTTTTCCTTAATGTTTTTAAGGAAATTCCTTAATGACTTTATTTTCTGAAAAGACATGAAGCCCAAGCTTGCACTGTTGGTGTTCTATCAGGCTTGCATCAGGGCAGTGGCCTAGGCGGTGTTCACATGTGCGTGTTTCCAGAATATGATGTATTTGCTGTACCTGTCTCCTTAGGCACTTTCGCTGCACAGATACCATGGGATAAAGTACAAAAACTACATTCTGTCACCTAGAAAACTTGTTCTAGATAAAGTGTGACTCCCTCCAGTGTCTCAGCTTGGCTCACTGACCACTTAAGCAACTGCTACAGTGTTCGTGTTGATTCAGGCTCCAGGTCAGAGAGCAGTGCCAGCTTTTTTCGAGTTCACAGATACTCTAGGTTGTCAACACAACATCACCTTCAAGTCCTTTAAATAAACTTGTCTGATGATTGGAACACTGAAAGTTTCACTGCCAACAGGTTTTGATATGATTTTGCTTTTAATGCTCAATTCCCCTGCCTATCAGAATGTATGTATTCAATGCCTTAAATGCATTTCTGGTGCTTGGCTTTAGGCTTCTGGGCCAGACAGTTTGCAGCCAGTGGGGGAGAAATTTTATTCTAATCTGCCCCAAACATGCAGGATGACCAGCAATGGACAACAGTGTGAGCCAGCATGTGTCGAGCAGAGGCGGATTTACAGGAAACCAGTGCTTCCCGCTGCTTCCTCCTCTTCAAGGAGACTGGTCTTGCTCTGGGTAGACACGCAGTTCCTCTGCACCTTAAGTACAAGCCCTGTGTGTGCATTTCTCACTTTCATATAGCTCCAATGTAGTGTGAATGTCCTTTTCAGTCTCTCCTCCACTGGCCTCTTCTTTGTGCCATGTCAGGAGATGAGCTGATCAACATGTCCAAGGTAAGGCAGCCCACTGATGCAGTGCAACCTGAAAACCTACAATTGTTTTATATTTTAAAACATTCTAGATGATAAACTGTAGCTGTTAGCCATGGTGCTTAGGAGTTTGTTTCCCCCATTTTATGGGCATAGAGTTACATGTATGTGCTGCTGAATGTGTTGTGAATTGCCTTCTCTTTTGTCTTGCAGAAATTCCATGGAGTTGGACTAAAATAAAATTTTGGGATGCCTCTATTTGGATTAAAATTTGGAAAGAAGAAATTGAAAGGTGAGTGTGGTAATGCCATTGTCATGGGGGCTAAGGAATGAGAATACACCCCACGTGCTAGTCCTTGAGAGCCTGTTTGGGAGCATGTCCTGCCCCTGCAGAGCAGGTGGGGGAAGACACATTTTTTCCTTTTCCTGCATTTTGTACTGCCTTGGAGGAGTGCTGTGCACTGTGTGCCAATGGATAGGGGCACATCTGCAACAGAACAGGCTACAGAGTTTGTGCACCGCTGTCATGACACATGACTGCCTTGGGGAAGTTGGGTTTTGGTGTTTTTTTTATACAAGAAGCTTTTGCGGGAGTGGGTGCATGAGCAATGCACAGTGCAGAGGTCTGATGCGGTCTCTGGATGATGAAATGTACTAGTGCGCCTCAAATTCCGTGTTCAGTTTTGAGCCCCTCACAAGAAAGACGTGGAGGTGCTGGAGCGTGTCCAGAGAAGGGCAAAGAAGCTGGTGAGGGGTCCAGAGCACAAGTCTCATGAAAAGCAGCTGATGGAGCTGGGGGTGTTAAGCCTGGAGAAAAGGAGGCTCAGGGGGGACCTTATTGCTCTCTAAAACTACCTGAAAGGGAGTTGCAGTTTGGTGGGGATCTGTCTCTTCTCCCAAGTGACAAGTGGCAGGACAAGAAGAAATGGCCTCAAGATAGACCAGGGTATGTTTAGATTGTATATTAGGAAAAATTTCTTCACAGAAAGGGTTGTCAAGCACTGAGGCAGGCTGGTGTGGCACTAAGGGACATGGTTTAATGGTGGAGTAGGCAGTGCTGGGTCAACAGTTGGATTCACTGATCTTGGAGGTCTTTTCCAACCAAATGTATGATTCTATTTTATGATGGCAATGGTCTGGATATTCCCTTCAATCAGAAACAGGAAGAAGAGTAAATTAGAGACATGCACCCTGAGAGCACACATGTCTGCACCCTGAGAGACCCAGTGTGCAGTCTCTGGTCAGGGATCCAGGTCTGCAGCCACAGTGAGGAGGGAAAGTCTATAGCCTTTCCTTTCAGGGTTTTCCTCCTTATATTTGATGAATGTGGAGTTATTGCTCTACTTGTATTTTGACATGAAATTATTTTCCAACTTCTCTGAGCTCAGAGGACTGAACAGCTTTTTCCCAGGGGTTTATTTTTGCAATTGTGCTGCTATTTCCCCTTCCTGGACCAGGGCAGACTGTGAGCCCTGGTGTTAAGACAGGGGCATCCGTTTGCTTCTCTGACAGTCCCAGGAGAGGAGGCTGTGATTGCTCCCAGGGAAGGATCTCTGCCAGCCCCAGGTCTCTTTTCCCCATCTTGGCTTTGTGGATGAGGGAGCACAGGTTTGTCTGTGAGCCGCTGTCTGCTCAGGGCGTCCCCACTTGTAAAGCAGTAGCTGCTCTGATTATCAAAAGGATTTTGTTGCTATATTAGGAAAGTTTTGTGTTTTGTCTGGGCCTGTGCCTGGGTTTTAGCAAAGAGGAGTTCAGCCCACCCCCTTCAACCAAGTATTCAAGAAACTCAGACCTTCCTGGATATAAACCCCGTATTTCATTGGGAAAAATCATTTATTTTCATGTTTGATCAGCAGTTCGAAACCAATGAAGGCAAACTGGAAGCGGCTGAGAGGATAAAGGAAGCTGAGGTGGTCAGGGAATGAGGAGCTTCCATAACAGGAAGCTAAAAGAGTGTTTTCTCCTCCCCTTTAGTTTTTTAATTATTTTGCCTTGCAGCCCCAAAGCTATGATTGCTTGAAACAACATTTCACTAGGCGTAAATGCCAGTGTTGAAGTGCTATTTTAATCCAAGAGTTTATAAACCTTTGTGTTTGCAGAAGTCTGAAGGACTGAGCTGCCTGAGAACAGGCAAGGCTCTTCCACAGGGAACATCCCATGTGCTCATCTTGGAGGGGCAGAAAAAACTGTTTATGGAAAGACCAAATTTCTGTTCCAAAAACAAAGCTGGATGATGTTTAACCTTGCTGAAGAGCCATGCTCATGATATAACTTTCATGGGAGGGAGTGGATTACCTCAGGCATCAGCTGCTTTAGCTGGGATCAGGATTGCTCCCATGAGAACCAGTGTTTCTATCCAGCCAGACATGGTTTCCACATGAGCTGAGATGCAAGCAAAATTGGATAGGTGTAGTTTGAGAAGACAGGATACATGGTCTAAATTTCTTGCAGGTAAGAGCCAAGTTTTTATAGTTTTATGTTCTTTACAGAAGAAATCAGGGATGTAACTAAAATTGTGCTCATGTCAGACACACAAAGAAGCCTGGAGGAAACAAATTCCTGGATAACCTTGGTGAAGTTCTTCAAGTTGAAGCAGGGAAGTACACCTCTTAGATGGGCAGCAGTGGTGTTCCTTTGGAAAAGGTGCCTGAGGTCTTTTACATTGAGGTTTACCTTACAGTGAACATGGGTGAAACAGAGAGGAAGGGGGGCACTTTTAGTTCATCGAGTGTGTGGAAGGTTGGAGATACGGGCTGATAAATGTGGAATATCTCTGCTCACTGGCTTCATCCCCTGGCAGTTTAACTCAGCATTGGAGCTTTGTACCTTGAGGGCAGGGATAGGCAGCTACTGCCCATGGAACAAACAGAAATAGGGAGCAGGGAGAACTCATCCACATGAATAACAACGTGCCAGGGTGTGTGCTTGCAGTAGATGGGAGCAGTCATTGCTGCAGCTTCGTCTCCACAAGCTCAGCTTAGGTGCACTGTGAGAGAAAGAAGAAAGTTATAAATTGAGCTAGGGCATTTGGAAAGCTCCACTGGGTTTTCCTTCTTGCTGCTCTGCAGAGCAGCTGGGTTTTGAGCATTCGAGCTCTGGGCAGAGCTTGGCAGCTCATGGAGGAGGCAGCCCACGACTGGCACTACAGGACATCGAGCTCAGCTGCCTTCTGGGATCCCCATTCTGATGTGATAGGAAATGTCTCACCACAACGGACATTGAGTATGAAAAATATATTTATTTTTACATAATTTCCCATGAGGGAAATAACTGTGAATTGAAAAAACTTCTCTAAGTTTGTTTCGGAGCTGTATTTATTTTTACGATTTTTTGCATCACTTCCTATCACTGTGCATTGCTGTTGTTAACAACATGTGCAATTGTGTCAAGCTGTAGCATTTACCAGCATGTCTAGGAGATACTGTTTTCTAGTAAAGGAAATTGTATGTGCTAGCCAGTCACTGTCAGACTAGTTTTCAAAATAAAAACAAAAGACTATTTCAGCTGCTTTTTTTGGCATGCAGATATTAGTCAAAATATTGCTAACTACTATTACAAATAAAACCAGGATACAGAGTGATATAAAATTCTAAACCAGTTGTGGCAAAAAAAACCCTAAAGTTTTTCAAAATGAAGACGAGAATTTCTACTGCTAATATATTTGAAAAATGTATGCTTTCATTCTGAAGTGGAGTGAAACATATACGAAAAGATATAGATTTTTCTTGAGAATTAATCTGTTGTCAGGCATTTTTGAGACGTGGTGAGTGTCCACCTCTGCCCAAAGCCAGGGCAGGTAGGAGGGACATTGCCAGAAGTAGGAAGAGGGAAGGAAAACCAGAACTGGTGTTATTGCAGGAGATGGGGAAAGGGAGAGATGTGGCAGCCTCTGTCCCTTCCTAGAAAAACTTAAATGGGAATATTTTCAGGTTTAAGGTTGTCTAACGCTTCTTCCAGGCCTGTGTCCCAAGAGTGCTGTTTGACCACAAGTGTTGTACATGCTGGGCAAATCTGAGGCATCCTTTTGGAGCCCTCTTTTCTTCTTTTCTCTCTCCTTATATTACCTTATATTATTGTGGTAATAATATAAAATGCTGCCTCTAGAAAAGGGCAGGATCTAACACTGAACTTTATGTTCATATTAAAAATTGACTGCACACAAGGTGGAAATATTTCCAGTTCACCTTCAGGGTTTTTTATTTCAGACCTTTCATCTACTATATGAAAATGGAGGAGGTCAGTACATCACCTAAGTGGGCCCTCTGTTAGTGATTCCAGTAGCAAAATAATTTTTCTTTCTATACCAGGGACATATGAAATGTTTTACCTGTGTGAGAAATTCCACTACATTTGATGCTTAGCAGGAGGCTGAGATCAGTACCAATCACCAAAGACACACTCCATGACCACAAAAGTGTATTCCTTGCATTTTGTTTCTTCAGGAAAAAGGAGGATTCTTGTATTTTTGAGGCAAAAGGACACAATAAATGTATTTATTTAATGATGGAGGGACAGGAAGGAGGGAACAGGGCTAAACCCATTGATGGTGGTGTTCCTATAAGGTCTTCATGCAGGGGTTTTTTTAATTAAATCCCTCACACCCAGCACAGGCTACTCCATTTCAGAGGTGAAAATGCATGTGATTGCCAGCATAAATCCTTTCCAGCCGCAGCAGCCAGAGAACCTCCACAGAAGAGGGGGCATCTACACATTAAAAATGTGTGGTTTTGTAGCATGGAGCCCTGGAGAGCCCCTCCTTCGAGTCAATAAAAAACCCGTGTTTGTTCGCCAGGCAGCTGGGCATGTTCCCGCTCCAAGCCGGGCTTGTCCCTGACCCTCCTCTCCCCGTTTCCATCCCACTGGTTTCTCACCGCTCCCGCTGCCCCAGCCGCGCTCGCTGAACCCTCCCAGGCTCTGGCAGCCGTTCAGGGCAGGGATGGGCTTTGGTTTCGCCCCGCAGAGCAGCAGGTGCACAGCACCGCTCAGGTTACAGCCGCAGGGTGACACTGGCGCAGCGAGGGTCCGGCAAGTGTCTGTGTCCCAGGCTGGCTGTGAAATATAGATATTTGACCAGCATGACCCTCAGACCTGTCATATGGCTCTTTGCTTCACCCATGTATCCTCTGATCCATATTAAGTGATGAACTTTTTGGGTAAAGATTGGTTTTGGATAGAGTTTGCTCGCTGCAGCTCTGATCGCAGCAAGGCACTGCTGCTGTGTTAGGAATATGAAATCCTGTGGTATCAGTGCTGTAAAACATAATCCCATTCTCTTTAACCCAACAACAGGGGCTCTCCCCAGATACAGCACCTGCAAATTGAGACACTTGTTGCATGGTTCTTTCACTAATGATTGCAAAAACGGGCAATTATTGCTTTAAGGTGGAAGGAGATTTTAGCTATTAGCTTGTATAACAACCTGCTAGGAGAAAAGATTTTAGTTGCCTAACACAGTAAATGATGACTTGCCTTCTCCCAAGGGCACGTCTCTCCATTGCCTGTCGTTGGAGACTGTAATTCTCGGGTTTTTTTGAGGGGAGAATAGCGCTACAGACTCACCATGGCAGTTTTCAGTCACTTATGCCTGTGGAGGAATAGTCCAGCAAAGAACAGAAAACAGGGCTGGGATTTCCCTGCCTGGAAAGGAGGGAGATGGATGATCTCCTGGATGCTGGATGTGAGGTGGCACTTGTGCCATAGTTGAGAGGTGATACCAAAATCTGGGCCACACGGCAATGATGAGGCACCCAAAGGCAGGGACAGCAAAAGCAGGAGAGAGATGGGACAGCAGGAAGCAACAGGACAGCACATCAAGAGGTGTGAGACTGAGGGGGGTCTTCCAAGACTGCTTATAGCCTGTTGCAGGAGAGACCTGAATTACAGTCTCAGGAGGGTCAGTTCTGTGCCCTTGGAATCAGAATAACTGCGTTACAGCTTTCACAGCTTGGTGAGGATAATAGCTTTGCTCAGAACCACTCTGTAAGGGAAGCTGGGGAGATGAGTCCAGCTCCTGGATGCCACTCTTTGTAGCTGGTCCAGGGCAGAGTTTTGCTCTTGAGGTCACTTGTTTAAAGGGTGGAGTAGAGAGTATTATTTTTACAGAGTTTATGCTGTCTCTGTTCTGTTGTCAGGGTTAGTTACGCAGGCACTCCCCTAATTGGGCTGTGTTCATTTCGTGCATGAGGTATCAGTGCCTAGTTTGTACAGGACTTGGCAAAACCAGGCAGACCTTAACCTCCCATTTCTTGGAGACACAAGACCCAATATCTACAAAACTTTTCCAACACCCCGTTGAAAGCACTGCTCCTGGCACATGATCCTTAGCATAAACCAGAAACAAATTTCCAGGCTGTCTGACCAGATCTTGAATCTAACCTTTTGCAGGACTTTTCCATGCAGCAGTCCTAAAGTAAAAAGGCTGGTGGGCTGGCCAGTTACATTTATAGCTGATTTTTTGGCATGGGTTTAATTTTATTAAATACAGATGTTATTCTGAGGTTTCGCTTCTAAAACTGTCTGCCTGAGAAAACAGGCACTTTCCCAGTGACTTGGTCTCAGTGGTTAGACCAAGAACTGGGCACTAAGCCATATTTATGTACGCCGAGTTTCCACTGATGAATAATTTAAAATAGTTTTCAGTGGCAGTGAAATGATAACTTGGAGCACAAATACCATTCCTTCTTTCCAGTGAATGCAATTTGCAGAAGCAGAACATTGGAGTTGCTTAGAGATATATTAAAAAGTTTCAAGAAATGAAAAACTTCTCATCTGATATCCGTACAGGTTTCCCCTCCCTTTTTCCTCATTGCTTTCAGGATCAACAGGGCGTGATAAGACATGCATGCTTGGATCTGCAGCCAAAAAACCCTGAGTTAGGGTTTCCAGGCAAAGCTGGTGTAATGCTTGACTTTCCTACAATTTCTGTTTATCGTGATCATCCAAGAGGCTTCATTTCTGCCCAGAGTGTTCCAGAAACAAACGAGAGTCGCGTGGTCTGTGGTAGTTGAGAACTGCTGGATTAGGAGGCACAGCAGTAGGACCTCACAGTCCTCAGCTGGTGAAAACCACTGAGGCAGTGTTGCCCTGTGCATGTGGTCAGAGTGGTTCTCCTTTGGTGTCGCCAGAGGACAGGAAGTTATCCTTGCTGATGCTGTTGGAGGAGGCTCCCTGTGCAATTTATTGTGGTTTTTCTTGATGTAGCCAAAGGTATTGGCTGTTACCCAGCAGGAAAAATTAAATTCTTGCCAATAGAAATCAGCCTCGTATTTTGGCCTTTAGGGACACTGCCTCTGAGAGAAATGGATGGCTACAGCAGCCAGAGGCTCCATTCAGTTTGGAACCAGGTTCATAGTCATCTGGGGCCTTCAGACAGGGGTTGTTGCAGAAAACCTGACCTTAAGTGCCATATGATCAGGCATGGGAGTGCAATGCCTTGATTTTCATTTCTGTTCTGTTTCATGTTCCACTGCCTCAAGTTTCTGTGCCATCCCAGAGCCGTTTGCAGTCATTAGTGTTTCTCACATAAAAGCCACTTGGAGAGTGCATCTCTCACCGTTCTGAGAGGCTCCTTTCATCACTGGGGCACGTACGTGTGTCAGCTTCTTTCTAAGAGCATTTGAGACTCTGGAGTTCAAATCGATGAGTCAAGTGCCTCTTCCCTGGCTGCAAAGACCCTGGGGGCAACCTGAGAAAGGGGATGGCTTCTTGCTCCCCCAGTGAGCCCTGGGAAGAGCAGAGGAACTGGGGGCATGTTCAGCTGCTGCCTGCAGCACTTGGATTTCCATTTCTGCATACAAAAGAGAAACTCACAGAGGACTTCAGAAGCTGCCGTGTGACACCGAGGCTCTGCCGTGTAGCCCGAGAGGCTTTCGAGCTTTGTCATCTATTCCTATTTACATTAGCACCATTTATCTTTTCTGCAGCATTTCTTCCCGGACTAGGCTCGGAGCCCCTGGGGAGGGGATAAGGGTAGCACTTACTGTATGGCAGGAAACATGCGAGTGTTGGGAAGTTCTGTTTTTAACAAATAGCTTTATCTTTCATCGGCTTTGATAATACCGGTTGCTCTCAGGAAAATTCCTGAAGGAGCACACAACACAATAGTTGAAGCCCAGCAAGTCTGGACCTCTTGAGCTCTGCTTCTGTTTTCCTCTGGGACACCAGATAAGTGACTCTGATCTCTCAGTGCATTGTTCTCCCTATTGTGAAGATAAGAAAAATTCGTTTGAGGAAAGCAGTGAAGGATTAAGCACTTTGAGGGTCTTGAATGAAGCTGCTGTGGTTGATCTGAATCACCCATTTGGGGCAGCTGGGAGCTGACTCGAAAATGACCGACACAGTTAGATGTGCCTGAAGAAGGGGAAAAGCACATCTACCTGCTAACATAGCTTTACATTGGTGATTAGAGGGCTTAGATTAGAGCCTACAGACAGAGACCAAAAGAATGGTGATCTGAAGAAGGGCTTAATAATTAGGGATGCTGTGTATTTACAGAGAAATTGGAGGAAAAGGAGGAAGGATAGCAGTTCAATGCACTGAACAGCTCAGACGCTTGCTAATGCAAGAGTAAACAAACAGGAAGAACTAGATGTCTTAACACATCATTTAATAGATGTGACAGACACGTGCTGTGATAACTCATGAGGCTGGAATATTAATAGAAAAGAATAAAACTAATTCCGTAAGGTTAACAGAGGTTTTCCTTGTATGACTGCGTGGCCTGAGATGCAGCTGGAAGAAAGAGGTGAACAAATCTCAGATCTCTGAGTAATGCTACAAGGGTAAAGAACACAGGCATAGCAAACCAAGAGGGAAGACTTTTGTGCAAAAAAAATATAAAATATAGTTTTCTGAGAGGCAAGGCATGGTGGTGAATGAAGAATTCTAGAGAAGTGTAGAGGAACACGACTTTTTCAGCTGGCACAGAGTTTTGGTGCAGAGATGGGTAATTTTTTGGAGAGGAGAGGAGATTGTCCCAGAATGGAATCCCTCCAAAAGGGAGGGGATGGGAGGAGCTCACTGGTCCTCTGAATGCAGGAGGGAGTGTAAACAGGAATAATTATGAAATAATGGGATGATCCTTAGGAAAAAGTGACAATAGCAAATTGTTTAACATTGACTTCAAGAGGAAACATTCAGTAAATATGAACAAGTAACTGAGATCTCATGGGAAGGAATTCTGGGGTGGAGGGAGAATTAGACAGAGCTGTCATTTCCTTAAATAATTGATATTAAGGGGACATATATTATTAATTGATATTAAGGGCACATACATTATTAATTGATATTAAGGGCACATGTATAAGTTATCGCCTTTCAGGCTCAGAAGGATGAGTGAAATGGTGAAATCAAAAGCTCTCCATTTGCTTCAAACAGTGGAGGGATGCCTCTAGAAGGTGCAAAACAGTTTGTTTCATCCAGCACAAGCAGTGTGACAAAGGCTCAAAGTGAGAAAAGGCTATCAAGGACATAAAGGGCAATGAAAGTCGTTCTGTAAGAGTTGGGGTCTCTGGGGAGGCTCAGTGGAAAAAGCCTAGCAAACAAAGCTAAGAAATCAGTGGGTTTTGTTGTGCTCTTTTTTCTTCAGACATCTAACATAATACTTGCCAGAAGCAGAGGAGAAGGGGCTAGGTTTTGGGCTGGAATAGAGAGAGAATGGGTTGACTGGGTAAGGTAAATCATGCCCTGGAGCAGTGCTGCCTTTGAGAGTCTGGTGCACAGGCAGGCAAAGTTCAGAAGACTGGGAAGAGAGCAAGTGCAGCATCTATCTTGAAACAAGGGAAAAAGAAAAGCTGAGCAATTATAGATGTATTGGCTTCACTTGAGTAAAGGTTAAAACAATACAGCAAACCACTTCAAAGTCACTAGGAGTGTGTGTGTGGGGAAGAGATGATTAAGAGTCAGCACTCCTGAAAAACTGCATCAAACTAAAATTAATTCTGTTTTAGTGGTAGCCAGAGGGCTATTGGAAAACCCTTAGATAGCTGCCATGTATCTTGACTGTC
Organism: Ptilonorhynchus violaceus; assembly: GCA_013397565.1. Classification (NCBI taxonomy): domain Eukaryota; kingdom Metazoa; phylum Chordata; class Aves; order Passeriformes; family Ptilonorhynchidae; genus Ptilonorhynchus; species Ptilonorhynchus violaceus. The sequence continues at coordinate 114,689 of VZRJ01001428.1, read as the reverse complement.
ACTTGTGGCATTTTTATAAGTAAACTGGAAATACATGCTTGAGATAAAATCACAGTACAGTGAGTGCCAGATTTTTCAGGAAAAAGAGAGACATTAACAATAGATATTGATGACTGATCATGAAAGTTGAAAGATCCATCAGGGGTATATCCCATCCTGAGTCTGATATTCAATATTTACTTCTACATCTTGGCTGACAGAATAAAGAACACACTTAGTACATATGTGAATGGCACCACGCTGGCAGGAGCTACAAGCACACTGAAAGATAGGATTAGAATTGACTAGCTGGAGAAATAGTTTGAAATAATTTGGATGCAGTTCAGCAAGGACAAATGAAAGACTTGCATTGCCTGATGAGGCATCTTGCTCTGCCAGAAAGGATCTGCCAAAATGGATCATATTCTGGAAGGCCATCCTCTGTGTGCTGGTGCTACATAAGGATATTACTTTAAATTATTTCTAGGTGAGTTCTTAAGCATGATGCTCATTTTCTGCAAGGTAGGTGGAGTGTTCCTTGTGCTCTGGTCAGCTTTGGTAAGGCCTCAGCTGCAAACCATGGTCCATTTTGGCCACTCTGCATCCGAATGGGTTGAACTAGAACATTGTCCAGACATTCCTTGAGCTCTGTCAGGCTTGGTGATGTGAGCACTTCCCTGGGGAGCCTGTTCCAGTGCCCAACCACCCTCCAGGTGAAGAACCTTTTTCTAACATCCAGCCTAAACCTCCCCTGGCACAACTGCAGACCATTCCCTTGGGTCCTGTCACTGGTCACCACAGAGAAGAGATCAGTGCCTGACTCTCCTCTTCCCCTCATGAGGAAGTTGTAGACAGCTATGAGGTCTCCCCTTAGTCTCCTCTTCTCCAGGCCGAACAACCCAAGTGACCTCAGCTGTTCCTCATACGGTTTCCCCTCCAGAGCCTTCACCATCCACATGACCTTCCTTTGGTCTCTTTCTAATAGCTTTTATATCTTTTGTATGCTGTGGTGCCCAAAACTGCCCACAGGACTTGAGGTGAGGCTGCACCAGCACGAAACAGAGAGGGACAATCCCTCCTTCTACTGTCTGTACTCTGCATCCTTGGCAAGTAGCACAAGGAACTGTCAGAAAGCAGAAGAGCACCTTTGACCATCTGAGGAGAAGATAAAATTTATTTAAATTGAAGTAATGAGTTTTATGCTAGATTATGCAGAAAAAACCTGCCCCAGGGGAAGGAAACTTCAGTCCTGGAGTAGGCAATTGAAGAACAGGCGTTGCTGGAGCTTTCTATGACATTTTTTAGGAGTCACAGGTGAGACCCTACCATGAGGTAAAGGACAGATTTTATGACCTTTTGATAAACTCAGCTAAAACTCAGGATTTTGATATCTGTTACAGTATTTTTTGATTTCCCGATAGCTATGGTGGTGGTGTTTCATCAGTGGGGTGGTACTCAGAAATGCACTTGTACTGGAGGAAGGGCACTGGAGGAAGAGATGGAGCAGGGCAGGAAGAGCGAGCACCACTAGTTAAGTGTGAATTCTTACCCAGGAGAAGCTGAACACCCTGTAGACCCATCACTGGCACTGCAGTGAGTTGTGGGTAGAGGAGACTTGGCATATGGTGTTAGAGTGCCATGATGCCAGTCCACAGTGCTGCTCCATCGGTGTCACCAACCACTGCAGGTCCCTGACACGAGGCGATTGGCACAGGGCTCCAGTTCACTGTGCCATTGCCCTCTAGCAGCTCTGCTTGCACTTCCTGACGCTTCGGTCACGTCTGTATTGACTCTGCTTACCCTCAAGCATGTCTGATGTGTTTCTTCTTCTTTACAGAGGAAGAGAGACAACTTCAAGCAAACAACCGGGATTTTAATCTGCAGTTCGAATATGCTGTAAGTAACCAGCGTATGTTGTTCCGTGCAGATGTAGTCGCAGATGCAGCTGCATCTGCTTCATGTCTCCAGTGTTTCAAGGGGGTGGACAGAGCTGCATGCCAGCCATGGCTCTGCAAACCAGGCAAACCACATGCCAGATGAACCATCAGAGGTGGATTGCTGCTGAGTCAGGCTGAAAAATGGGCAGCTGAAGGAGATCCGATTCTGGAAAAGCATGACACAGTGACTTTACACACTTCCAGAAAATTATTTGTGAGTCCAAGCGTTTGCAGGATCAGACTGCAAGGCCTTTCAATAACGGAACGGGGGGGGGACGGACGACTGTTTTCTGTGGAAATGTGTCTCCATTTAAAGTAAAACATGAAAGGAAATGTGTCAGTTCCTCAGCTTTTGCAGTGAAATCCTCTATGTCAGGAAGGTTTTGAATCTGGCCCTTATGGCTTCCTGCCAGCTTTTCTGCCAAATCCTTAACAGCCTTCTTAGGTTCACATTGTGCTGTGAAATCTGTGACTCCAAAGAGTGCCTTGACACGGGCTGGCTGTGTCCCAGGTCTGCCAGGCTGCTTTGCCAGGGAGCCCCTTGGGCAGGTTGATTTCTGAAGCTTGTGGACCAGTTGTTGAGGCTGTGTGCAGAGGAGGGCTAGCTCAGCCACTAGATCTGTCCTGCCTGCCTGCAGGGTCCGCCCCTACGTGTGGCCATCCTGAAGCTGCATTCTTTCAAAGTGTTTGCAGCTGCCAATTAATATTGAAATTAATTTTGTGAATTTTTGTCCTCTGAATATCTGAATTCCAGTGGCGAAATTAATCATTGAGTTACTCCTTTGAGTCAAGTTTCGGTTTAGAAACATCACAAGTATTTTCTTGGTCAGAGCTGAAAAAACTCAGCGTTTTAGAACACTGCAATTTCTCGTGACGTGGACAGTCTGACTTGCCAACAGGTGTGACTAGTGGCAGTATGGTGGTTTTCAGTGGTCACGTTTCATCCACGAAATACACAACACAGATTAGAGAGTTCCAAGGTCCAGAGCTGCTGCCTGTGTCCTGAATAGTAAATGCGTGTAAGTTAATATATGTAAAGTACTATGCAGCATGAATGTCTTATCAAGACTGGTGATTTGAGACTAGGCAAGTGCACTTGATTTGCACACAGCCTGTCAGTAGCGTGCTGGTGCGGCTATTGCCACTACGTATGGTTTTGTCATCTCCCATTGAGTGATTGCTATGTGCAGTAGCAGGGCGGGAAAGTAGGAGGGAGATGGGCAATTATGTCAGGGTAGAGAGAACAAGCAACTCTTCTGTTTCTGAGCCTATTTCTGTGAGAAGCCATTCAGAAAAATTACTTTGCATGACACTGCTTCTCAGCTGATTGCTTGATTGTGCCCAAGGATTTGCAGATAGCCACAATTAAGTAGACGACTTTGAGAACACTTCAGAGTTTCCATAAGGCTGTGATTAGGTGATAAAGTGAAGGCAGCCAAAAAGCCAGCTCAGTGTAATGTGTTACAACTTGGCAGTGAGTTTCAGTAATCATGCCCCTCATTTTAGTGAGCTGTGGCTCATGATATCTGGAGTCCAGTGTAGACTGAGACTTAGGAAATCCAGAAGACTGCCCCCAAAGAGCCAAGCCTTGAAGTGGTGAGTGGATGGTGAGGTACCAAGTAGGCAGTGATGCAAGCAGTGCCCGAGTGTACAGGGCTGCACATCATGTCCTGGGCTGCTTATTTCCAGTGAGTCATGGAAAAAGTTCAGTTTATTAACCCCCCGTTACTATGGTGTATGAAAAGAACTAACCTTGCTCATAAATTACTTCAGATCCCATGCTGCAGATTGCTGATGAATGTGGAAATGACAAAAAGCGATTTAGTCTCCTGGCATCCTCCCATGCTCCTGAAAGGAGCTCTTCCAGGCAAGGGTTAAATTTGGGCACCTTCCTCACATTCAGATTTGTCTGATCGTAGTGGGGTTGCACTGCTAAGCACTAGGATGTGGTTCAGGGGTAAAGGACCACTAAGGTCCAAAGGAAACCCCCAAATATAACAAGGTTTCTAAAGTATTTTAGGCAGCGAAAGCCGCAGGAGTGAGGTTCAGTTTACTTGGTAACTTAAGGCCACATTAGCCCTAAAACCTATAGAACAGGTTCTTGTAACAAAGCTAGGTGAGGCAGTAAATGTTTCTTTAGGGTGAGGCAGCTGCTGAAAAAGGCCAGTAAGGAAAAAGAAAGAGAAATGCAAACGGAGGTGTTGTGTATTGATTTACTGCTGCTCTATGTCCCAGCTGGTGTGAAGGTTTGAGCCTTTCACTAAAAGGAGAGTTTCTATTATGTAGCCATAGATCAAAGGTGCAGAGATGCTTTGTCCTCCTTCATCACAGTGAGAACAGGGAAGTGGGAAAGTACAACCAGAGGTGGGCGTGTTGTCTCTGAATATCCCTGTCCCTGGTGGGACTTTGTCCCTTCCCGGTGCAAAGTCTACAGGATATCTGTGAAGGGAGAAGAGACGAGCTGATAAAGACTTGAAAACTGTATTGTGTGTGGAGTGTGACATCAGCTCTGGCAGCTGCCGAAAGGTGGGCCCTCCTGCTATGAAGCAAGACTCCCGAGCGAGGCTGAAACCAGCTTTGCAGGAACCTGGTGCCGCGCCGTGGAAAGCCGTGTCTGCCACTGCGTGCAAGGGCACGTCCAGAGCCATCACACCACAACCCGCAGGAGCCTTCCGAGGGCAAATTCCCTCCCAGAGCTCGCCAGAAAATACACGAGATGCTAAACTGCGGTGTGTCCCTGCCTGCCACGCTCCTCCAGCCGTGGGGCCTCTTTAGCTGAGCAGGAGGGTCCAGAAAATAAAACAAACTTTAAAACAAAGTGCTGTGCAGTTAGCTGGAAGGGCTGAGTGTGACGGTATGTACACTGCCCACCAGCTCACAAAATTAGTTAGGAATGACTCAGAAGCCAAGTGTGAATGAGTGGCATGCGAAGGCACTTAGAGCAGCACGGAAAAGGACTCAATATAGGTCAGTAAAAAGTCAGGTCCTAATCCCGTGTTTATTCACACACAAAGATCCGTCCTGAATTCAGTAAGAGGTTTGTCTGTGTAGAGACTGAAATAAAGTGAAAAGCAGGGTGCCAGATGTGGTACAGTAAGATTTAAGGGCTTTAATCAATTTGATCTGCCTGCACTGTCCTCAGCACAGCTACAGAGGGGACTGCCTCTGTGGGTCCACCATGATGGGCTCTCCATCAATACCCTGGAGAAGAAAATCTCTTCTGAGGACTTTTAATGTTTGCTCTGATCCTAGTTCCTTTTCATTTCTTCGCTTCCACATTGGAATTTAGCACAGCTGCACTGGGACGTCATGAAGGGCTGCGAAAACAACTTTGAAATTGGCTTTCAGACAATAGGAGAGGAAATGCAAGGCCTATGAGTCAAAGACAAATTTCATCTTGGATCAGGACCCAGGGTCAAACCAGCATTTTTTCATCAGGACCAGCAGCAAGGGGGACGCTTGGACTCGGGTCACTTGATGAAGTCTCTAGTGAAATAGCAGGGATGTATATAACTTCCTATAGCCAATACACATTGCCCTGGGCTGGATCAGCAGCTGGCTTCTTATCTCTTTGGAATTTAATTGGAGAGCAGGGAGCTCTGGTAGTGGGCTCAGACTCTGCTCCACCTCCTCTGCTTGCATGTTTTGATCTCAGAAGGATTCCTGGTAGGTTATCCTCAAGGAGCTTATCAGTGTGGTCAGGGTCGTGGCATCAGCTGCCCTCTCTTCCTGTCTCAACCTGCGAATGCTTCCCAATGTCCCTCATGCTCAAGGCTGAAGGGAGTGTGGTCTGATCAAGTGAAAAGGGGTCTGAGTAGTCCCTGGAGGAATAGTTACAGCAGCAACCTGCACTGCTCCTTCTGCATTTAGGAGGGTGTAAGCTGGATTCATCCAAAGAGCAGTTGAGGCACTGTCAGGGAGCAGCCAGACCAGGGCTGTACTACAAGAGGGGAAAAGCTGTGAGTGGTCCCAGCTCAGGCAGAGCCCTTGCTGACCAGGTGCGGCCCTGCAGCATCTGTTTGGCGGGGACAGGGCAGGATGCTGGTAACAGGGTGCATCCCAACCATCCCAGACAAGGTGAGGTGATGAACCAATGCCAGGACCCTCTTAGGGTGCCCAGGCAGGAGCAGTGAGAGACAGGGCTGAAGACAAGTCTATGCCAGGGGTCTAAGGTCCATCAAGGAAGTAGATCCGGATAGATATGTCTGGGAAACCAGGACAGATGACAGTCTGGAGACAGGGACTTCAACAACGTAGCTCAGGTGAGGAGAGAAGGGCTGGGCTTAAGTGAGCTTCTGAACCTTGGACAGGGGCAGGATGGAGACACCAGGTGAGGTCAATATGCCCATAAAGCATATTAGGATGCTGAGAAGCACATTAAGATTGAGTTGTGCCAGATGTGAAGTGTGTGTGCTTCAGTGAAGCCCACAGACTCCTTTGGACCAAGTCCTCCACTCTCCATCAGATTAAACCTCATGGAGACAAAACTCTTACCACACTGGCTGGGAGTCTTGTTGTGTGAGACCATAATGAACAGAGTACAGTGGCTGGGAGTTTGCCTCCTTTGCACCACTCAGCAGTGCTCTGCCCTCCCGTTCTTTACTCCTTCCTGCCAGGCAGCAGCTTCATGCACTGAGCCAAGCCGGAGGCGAGCATGGTGTAGTTGGAGGGGATGACAAAGAGACAAGACCTTTAGGTGCTGTGCTTGGCCTGTCTGTGGGCAATGACATGAGGCTGTCGAGCCAGGCCACCCCTGTGTCCTCCCTTGCACCACCATGACGAGGACACTCACCACAGCGATGATTAACTGCTCAGTAATGCCTTGACACCAGGCACAAGGAACAACATAGGAAAACACAACCAGTGACCACATTTTCCTAGAGATTTTCCTGGAATACCCAACATGTGATGAGATCCTGGAACTCACTTAATTGCTGCCAGAAGGGGGTCGAGGGGTTACATATGTAAGACATTCCCATCCTTTTTCTGTTAAAAGAAAGAAAAAAGGAAAAAAAGGGGGAAAAAAAAGAGAATTGTACTTTGGATATAGACATTTTTATTTCTGGTGCTTGGCCAGTCTTTTACTCCTGGGAGTTTACTTTTTTACTGGGTCCTTTACTGGGACCAGATTAACACCATCACATCCTTTTGGGCTTTATCAGTCTTCTGTTGAGCTGGGGCTGCTGCCCACCATCAGGAATAAGTCAGTGAACTTGGGAGGCTTAAAACTGATCTGGTCTGACTGTTCTGTACTCCCTGCGAAAACAAAGCCCCTGTGGCCCCATATGCGCTGTTATATGAGTTAATTGAATATCTTCATGAGCATATTCACAGCCCTGTGGTCACATTTCTGCTTATGTCTTCTGTGTGTGCTTTCCCATGGATCTGCTGAAGTTAAACGAAGTGCCATGGAATTGCGCTCCTGCCACCTCCTTGGCAAGGCTTTATCAGAACACCTGGGAAAGACATTTCTGCTTCTCAGCTGTTCCATCAGTCTGTACCTCGAGCTACACACGTACCAGGGAAATTGCCAGGTGTTGTGGCATAACACCTCCCTGTGGGGTCACCAAAGTCTTGCTAAAATTTGCTTTGGGCTAGGTTGTCTCGCTGCTGGAAACTATTACGTCACTGAGGCAGGCGTACAAATTCAGATGGTCAGCACCCTGCCATACCCTTTAGCCCCTGTAATCTAGCCACAAAAGCAGCAGTGTCTCTTATTTCCAGTGACTTTTATGGCAAGGAGATGACTTGTTTGCTCAGCGAACAAAGGTAGGAACCATCTGCTGAGTTTTGCCTGCTGTCGGACGTCACAGGCGGGCTTCTGAAAACACCCCCAAAGTAACAGCTCATCCACCAGATCTGGACTTGTGTAACTGTGGTGAGATGAGCACTATTCTTAGGGACAGCATTTTGGTGGAGTCACACCTCCAGGAGGTGTGAATCTAGCCCCTGAAAAGAGCAGATGAGAATAATCCGTCACCCACAGACAACGCTGCTCTGGTGTCAAGCTTTGCATCTGGAGAGATTGAGGCTGACTGTGGGTAACCACACTCAGACCTGCTCATTTAGGACACAGGCACATGCAGGGACTGCCCTCGGACAACCAGGAGTCTAGGGAAGATCTGGGAGTAAATGTAAAGCTCCCCATTCCCATTTTTGTGCTTAGCCCATAGAGCTGCTTTTCTTAGCTGTTGATTTTTATGAATCTATAGGCAAACCAGAAGTTTCAGTGAGGCCTCTCAGTACTTAATACTGTTACAAGGATTTTTCTTTTCCATGACTTTTTGCCTGTGGGAGTGTCCCTCACTGAAGGCAGAGCATGGGGAAGGTGAGGCAGATGATGTGTTAGGGGCATTGGTTGTAAAATGATGGCTGCACGTGGACTATTTAACACGCTGTGGTGCTGCAGGTTCCTGTAGCACCCCTCCCACCCCAGAGTCAGGTTCTGCTACAGCTCTAAAGAGTGACAGGGTTTGAAGATGCTAAGCATCACAGAGCAGGTTAAGATCAAGAGCAGAGGCCAACTGAGATTTCCCTGTAGCTGGCCAAGAGCCTGAGCTGTCAAAGCACACAGGCCTGTAGTATCGCACGAAAACATAAATGATACCTGAAAGAATTAGGTTTGTTCAGCCTGGAGGAGAGAAGACTTCAGGGTGACCTAATTGTGGCCTTCCACTACCTGAAGGGAGCCCACAAGAACAACAGAGAGGGACTTTTTACAAGAGCATGGAGTGACAGGACAAGGGAGTGGCTTCAAACTGAAAGAGAGTAGGTTGAGATTAAATATTAGGAAGAAATTCTTTACTGTGAGGGTGGTGAGGCATTGGAACAGGTTGCCCAGAAAAGCTGTGGATGCTCCATCTCCAGGCTGGATGGAACTCTGAGCAACCTGGTCTAGTGGGAGGTGTCCCTGCCCATGGCAGTGGGTTTGGAATGAGATGATCTTTAAGGTCTGTTCCAACCCAAACCTTTCTATGTTTCTATGATTGTGTGATAGCTTGCATAGAGCTTCAGCTGTATCCGTGATGTGGGAATGCAGAGCTTTGATTTGGAAAGGCTGAAGTTTTCCCTAGTTTGTCATTATAATTTGCTATTGATATTCCTTTAGCCCCCAAGGTCCATGAATAAGTTATGTGTTGAATTAGAAATCTTCATAGTAATTATGAGTTCTTTTTTTCCTGGTGATTAGTTTTAATTACAGATTCTAGAATAATGAGAAGATCCGTGATAATACTCCCTCTCCTTATCCTGAGGTCTAAAGTGCCCTAGTGTCCCAAAAGACAGTGTGTGCCCAGTGTGTCCTGACCAACCATGGACAAAACTCTGGATGTCCAGATTCCCGCAGTTAAGCATTTGGAGACTGTTATATCTGGGGTTTTTACCATGTCTAATGGCAATAGGAAATAAAATGAATGGCTGTGGTTCATTCAATGATTTTCCTGACGTAATTAATGGACAGAAATAGAAGGCAGGAATTGAAATAAACCACTCCCATTCTTTTCTTATTCCCTTCTGAGATTTCTGCAGGCAAAGATCTATAAACTTTATCTGAGTGTTTACTGAGTAGTTTTTCCCATGTTATATGTGACCCTCTGAAATCTGTTGACGCACAAAGGTCAAGTACCCTGCATTTACTTTTTCCTGCAGCTACTGTCTTCTCTTTTTTCTTTAAGTGGCCATGATTCTTTTCCTCAGGATAGTGGGTAGGGAGCACATTTAGACCCAGTTTTTATTAAAAAATTCTGCCAGACTCTTGTGTCTGGTGGACACAGCCTTGTCAAGCAGTTTAGTTCTCAGTATGTTCGGTATGCAGAGGATGCTGCTATTCCATTGCTTCTGTTTCAGCAATGTCCATGGAGCCTGTCTGCAACACATACCCCATGGTTAAGGATTTTGAAATAAACCAAATTTAACTATGTGTCATGGCACAGACAGAGTTAACCACGCTTGCAGGTGACTACATGATACAGTGAGAGAGGCAGTATTATTTATATGCTGATCACTGATAAATATCTTGCTGGAGTGCAATCAACGGGAGGATTTGGCTAGCTCTTCTATGAAGGCTGTTTTCATTTCTGCCCTTTTAGAGATTTACTCATTTGGCTTGTCCAAGGGATAAAATATGAATTTAATGCTGAAGAACATATGCTGTACTGTGTGTCTGAGCATAGAGAAATCCAGTAACTGCCTAAAATGGAATAGCTTCCCCCACACATACCTTACAATGGTAACCTGAAATAATTGGTTTAGTGGTGGAAACATGCTGATGCGTGTCAGTGTAGATGTCGAGATCCGGGATTAATGCATGGATTAGAAGTGGCCTGTGATTCATACTTAGTAGCTCCTGTCCTCCCACCAGGTTAGCAATATCTAAAGGCTATTACAAATACTGCAATCACCGTTTTCTCTGCTGTTGAACCAGCATATTTATTATGGAATTCAGGTGTGCTTCACATCTGCCTCCTTGTGCTGTCGCACCTTAGGTACCCTGGGAGGGGGTTAATGGGCATTGTCTGGAGAGCTTCTAGGGGGAAAAATTTAAAATGTTCTTACAACAGGTGGCATTCATCCTTCCAGGACTAAACCTGGACCAGGGCCTGATAAACTTCATATGAAAAGAAGGTATAGCACACCTTAAAACTGAAGGGACAGCCCCAGCTGCTGGGCCGGTATGGTGGATTGAGCCTGCCTGGCTTGTAGCAAGTATTGGACCAGACTGCTCTGATCTTTGGGGAAGAAAATACCCAGTTCTGCAATATCAAGCTTAGGTCTTTCTCTGGCTTGCAAAAGACAGATGGGGGAGCAGCCACTTCTTGTGGCTGGAGGGGCTGTCTGCAATTAGAAAAGGAAACTGGAAATAGGGAACAGGGCTGCAGCTCGCTTACTGAAATGGTGAGTTCTTGAATTAGTGGCTGTTTGCACAACACCGCATTCAAGTGATCTTTGTGGAATAAAAACAAGCCACCCCTTGAAGTTGCTGAGCTGAAATCTTGCTGAATCAGCTGAAAATAATAATAATAATAATAGCATCATATTCTGCTCCTGGGAGGACATATAGCTCCTGTAGGGATGGATACTTCAAAGTCTCAGACATGCTACAGATGGTTGACCTGGCTTGTGTTTTCTAACCCTGCTTTGTAGATGCTAACAGCAAAATTGTTGTGTTCTGGTTACAGTTCTCAGTTTTGTTTATGCACTGTGTAAGTAAGAAGACCATCAATAAAGGGAAGATGTGTCTCTTTGTGAGCAACTACATGCAAGTTTATCCACGTTTATGCCAGCAGCACTGGCATAAATTGAGCATCATGTTTTCACCAGTTCCAAGAGGAATTCTCTGTTTATCCAGGCCTGGCATGGTTGTGTGGGGGAAAAGGAAACACTTTTTGAGCTGCTGTTGGAAACAATGCTATTGCTAAATATAAGCAAGACACAGTTGAAATGTGTTGTGCTGTAATTTTGTTTCCTGTTTTACCAATCCTACTTATTTTCTTTTTTTTTTTCCGTACAGAACAATTCAATTAAGACATCAAAATACAACTTCTTCACTTTCCTGCCTCTCAACCTGTTTGAGCAGTTTCAGCGAATAGCCAATGCCTACTTTCTATTCTTGCTGATTTTGCAGGTACGAAATCACCGTGCTGTTTGTGTTCTCTGTTATCAAAGCCAGTCTATGTTTGATAGGTGTAATGAAGTGTGAGCTACATTCCTGTTGTGAATTAGCATCTTAGTAAAACCTTACAGGACACAGAAAGTAGGGCAGCAAAAAAAGGAATTTTCTCTCTTACCGTTGGATATGAGGGTTTGAACTAAATGAAGAAAAAAAAAAAAAACTGAATTAGAATTTTCAACAAATTGTGCAACTTTTTCATGCCCTGACCTACTACCCCTTTGTGTCTACATCTGAGTGCTCCTGGCTGTCCTCAGATTTGCATTACTTATTCATCCTTTAGCATAAAACCAAGTTATCCTTTACCCACAGATTTTAAGGCAAATTTCCTTGGCAATCGCAAAGGAAACAGCAAGAAGGACAAATTTGTAACCTGTGCTGTTTCCCTGGAAAGGAAGGAGTTAACAACGCTCAAGCTTGTGGCTAGTTTGCATAAAGCTGGATCTTGCTGCTCCCTTCACCAGGGTGAGGAAGGTGTCCAGTATGGAGTGTGCCAGACCCTGGCAACACTGGGTCATAAGGGCATTGAGTTGCACTTTGCTCATCACTGTTGGAAATGATACCTGAAAGCTGAACACACCAGATAAATCAATATCAGGATTTCTGCCCTGTGCACCTTGCTGTGTGCTCTGTCATTGTTGAGTCATATCAGAATACACCTTAGCAAAAGAAGGGTCTGATTTTGATTATGTTTCAAGTACGATGTTTTAAGTTTGACCATTTCAGTGCACACAAATTTGCAAAATAACCCATTTCAAATGCTTTTTTTTTTTTTTTACAATTTCAGCTCAAAAAAGCATAGGTGAAATGTGGTTAAGCCTGCATCAAACCACATACGATCTGTTTTGCTTATTTACAGGGAATGAATTTTGGAAATTTCAGTGCATGTATGTTTTTCAAGCAACCGGTGAAGCTGCCTTTTCAGCTAAGCTGAGAGCACAGCTCCTGTGTTGTTGTACTGCACTCTAGCTGTTTGTCTGTCAAATTCATAGCATTTCAAACAATTTGCCTTAACCTATTCCACTGTTTGTTTTGCTGGGCCGTCTAGGATTGACTATATATGACAGCACACAGCTTTTTCTGTACATCAGGGCAGCCTAAAGAGGGCAGACATTAGTTTGTTATACCTACATATTCCTCCATTTATTTTTTTTTTCCTCACTCCATCCCTGTGGCACTATTCCTGCATCAGGAGTGGATGTGATGGGCAGGCTGTGGGGACTCTGCCTCCCCACCCCTTTGTCACAGACCAGTGGGACATGCATATTCCCAGTTAGGTAAGAAGGTTGCAGCTGCAGCCTCTACAGCTGAGCAGGGCTATGTTTGCCTTTGAACAGGATTCCTACTGGATGGATTTGGAGGTGCATATAGGACCTGGGTTGTGACAGTGCATAAATGTCAGCTTCACAGTGCACATGTAGTTGATACGTCCCAAATCCAAACTGATGGATACACTACTGCTGGTTTCACATTGCTTCCATCCATAGTGCTGTGCTTCTAGAGGAAAGGGATAACTATGCAGGGGTAAGACATGCACCTCTGCATCACTGATGGCATGACAGGATCACCTCCATCTCTTGGGTTCTCTCACTATTAAAGATGTAGGAAACAAAGATGTCTGTGTTGATCTTGGGAGAGCAAGGTCGGCCGTGGCAACAGCTGTGCACTCTTCAGTGATGCAAAGTTTACTTCAGCAAAATGTGAGAAGTTACTGGAACAAAGAACAGAAGCTTTTGAAGGCTCTGCACAGCTGCCTTTGTTCAGATAGCTCTCGAGTCCCTCACAGCAGGCTGGCCCATGTCAGCACTTCCAAAGAAATCCACTGGGGACTTTGCCATCCTAATTCTGCAAACAACAAGAAGGAGCAATCCACTACACTTTCTGGCAGCTCCATATTTATAACTCAAATTACAGGTTGTTTTGTAAGGAAAGCATGGCTTCCCTGGCTCTCCCACCTTTGGGGGGTGGGTCACATATCAGGGACAGAGCTGCCTTTCTGTCCTTATTCTATATTCAGGTATCGCAGAAAAATGTTGTCTGCACCTTGGTTAGGAAATAGTGATTTTCTGAATTGGCAGGAAATTTCTTAACTCGGTTCTTTTTTTCCTACAGCTGATTCCTCAGATTTCCTCGCTGGCCTGGTTTACAACAGTGGTGCCCCTGGTGCTGGTGCTGGCTGTATCAGGAGTCAAGGATGCCATTGATGATTTTGTAAGATCTGTGTTTCTGACCTGTACTTTGGAGTTTGCCCATGATTCTTCAGCACAGTCACTGAAACAAACCACTTAAACACAGCTGGTGGCAGGAACTTGGAGAACTGTTCTCTGACCAAGATGGGGTCTGAGATTAGATCCCCACATCTGTAATTTGTTACTTAAAAAGAAGCTAGAATATCCAGATTGCTGAGCAGCCCAGCAGTTCCACTGGCGTTCTCTGAAACTGCTCAGCATGTCTGAAAATGTGGTCACTGATAGATATGTCTGGATGTAGGCACAGAAGTCTTTTCTTAGGCTTCCACTTTGTAGAACTCATCCTCTGTCATCTAGCACAATGCAGGTGGAAAAACACATTTGGTAGGAAGCAAGTGCTCAACCCACCTGTGATTTTTCAAACTTGCTCGGCTTTGGCCAAAGTCTGCTCCCATCAGAGTTAATGGTAAAAAGCTGTTTGACTTTGCAGAGTGATGTTAGATCTGAGTTTAACATCTGATTTTCTTTCATTATTAAAATAATTTTGATGTTCTATGGAGCAATGCCAGAACATCTGTGGCCACTTTCCGTATGAGAGCAGAGGAATGAACTTCGCTGGTGTTTACAAACTGAGATGGGCAGGAGCAATACCAGCTGAGTCAGGGCTGTGCTAAGTGCCATGTAAGGCTCTCCCCTCTTTATTCCCTCCAAGAGCAAGCCCTGTGTTGCCTGTTGCCCTTTGCAGTCTAGTTATGCCCTGTGTTACTGGTGTAAACATGTGCTGGACACTGACTCAGTTGTGACCCTAATCTGCCTGACCCATTCAGCCAGCTGGGTGGAAACCGAAAATCTTAATGAACTGCCTACAGCTCTTGTGTGTTTGGTTTCCTGGAAATGCCTTTTAATGTCCTGATCCAATTTTCAGAATCGACACAAGAGCGACAAACACGTCAACAACCGGCCTGTCCAGGTCCTGATCAATGGCATGTAAGTCCTTTTTGCTGTATTTCCGACTGGGAAGAGCATCTTATTAGAAATACTTCATGTGTATGTGTGTGTGTGTGTGTGTGTGATTGTCAAGGATCACTACACAACTTGAAATTGAATTGTGTTTCACACCACTAGTTCATCATGCAGTGTTGGGCTGTGTGTCTGATTAATGAACCCAAGACACAGTACCACAGTCTCTGCAGACATTATGGCTGTGACCTTGTGCTGACAAAAAATAAACTCTTTCTCTGTTCCTGGATATATTTTTTTAAGTAAGAAGTACTTTGAGAGTTTTGTATTATTTTACTCCTTGTCACCCCAGAAGTGACAAGTAAAGCTATCTTCTGTGTCCATTTATGCTCATGGCATTTGTTTTGCATTAAACAAAACTGGGCATTACCAACAAGCTATTCCAAATTAAGAAGCTGGAATAGCTCCCTCATACACTTCATGATACTTTGAGTGTGTACTGGCTTAGATGTACTCAAAACACTTCAGCTGCGTGCTTTGGACATTGCTAGCACTGTTCTTTCCTGCAGAAAAAATAGCAGAGGCTTTGGCTTTCGTGGCAGACAGATGTGCTGTTTACTTGCAGCTCCATGGAGTCCAGCTATGCATAGGACACAGCTGTAGACAGCTGTGAAGTCTTTTGTGACTTTTTTTCCACACTGTTGACAGCAGAATGTTGTGTAAACTCCGACAGATGACCAAACAGTTAAAAATATAAGTGGAAACTGAAGAATAGGCACATACTTTTTAGTGCTTTCTGCTAAGTAAACCAGTTTCTTAGTTTATCAGGTATTAGTTACTATGTCTAGGAAACACATTTTGAAATAGAAATTTTATATCATTTTGCCTTTTTCAAAAGCAAAAAACCACAGGTCCTGCCCAGCTCTGACCGACATTAAAAAAGCAAGACTGAACTGAGTTCAAGCTTGAGTACTTAGCCCTGTTTTGAAACAGCTCCTGATATTTCTAACCTTTAGAATTTGCATATACAGCTATCATGGCTCGGTTATGTTGGTTGCAGTTTAGCTGGCTGCCTGTGTGCACATCTGGCCTAGTGCTGTGAAAACCACAGCAGACGTGGCTTAGACAGGCAAGTGCACAGCCAAGGCACCTGCACTGACCTTCCTGACAGCTGGTTGCTGTGGCCCTCAACACCACTTAGAAAACCTAACACAATCTGCAGTTTTCCCAGGAGAAGTCTGTTAAACAAAGTGGAGAGGTTTTTTTGAGACGATGTGGCCCTTTAGGAGAAGGAAGGGAGTGGTTGGTCCAGGGACAAGGACAATGCACAGGGACTCTGCTGCTATTGTGGGGCTTGGTCTCAACCCATCACTTGGTCTCAACCATAGCAGTGAATCACTAGGGTCAGCCCAGCTAGTGCTTTTACTGATTTTTCTGATTTTTTTCTGATTTTTACTGCTTTTCTATTTGTATTTTGGTGATCCCCTAGCTTAGTATTGATCAGGACATTTCATGGCAGGCCCTGTTCCCAGGTCCTGATGGCAGCTACAGTCTGGCTCCAGGAGCAGAGCCAAGTTGCCCACTTTCCCAAGTGGTGTTTGCTTTATGTGCTTACTTACTAGAAGTTTTCTTGCAGGTTAAAGGAGCAGAAATGGATGAATGTCCAAGTGGGGGATATAATAAAACTAGAAAACAACAACTTTGTGACAGTGAGTACCGTTTCACTCTATCCTGATTGCAATTAATCTCTGCCACTCCTATCACTCACAAGAAAACCAGTCACAGTGATGATGTGGCAGTAACCACAAGCAGCACTGCGGTGCAGTGCCCCTGACTGTGTGAACTCATGCCAAATCTGTCTGTCTGTCTGTGCTCAGGCCGATCTCCTGTTGCTGTCGAGCAGTGAGCCACACAGCCTGACGTACATCGAGACAGCTGAGCTGGATGGGTAAGTGAGCCTGGCCCTGGGGTGCAGTCACTGCCACCGCTGCAAAGCCACATTCATGGTGACCCTGGGTACCTGCAACAGCTTTGGTAGCAAGAGATTTTATAAAATGTAGAATAAGCTTGGGGCAGGAATCTTGAAAAGCATATATTCTGGTGGATACTTTTACCTCTTGGGTGCAAATGTCATGTGAGGAGAGGACTTCACTTTTCAGGTCTTCTAACACTGAGAGTGAGTTAGAGACACGTTCCTGCGATATCACAGGTCACTGGCAGAAGCTTTCTGTTTCTTTTATCTCCTTTAGTCTTTTCTTTGAGACAGATTATCTGGGTGAGATAATCGTAATAAATAGCTCCAGTAATCTCCTTTGGGCTGCTGTACCATAATATCAATGCATGCACACTGCAAAGGCTTCCAGAGGGCTGCAACTTGTATTACCTGAAATGAACTGGAGCTCATCTTTATGACCCAGTTTGCATTATCTTTTCTGCATTTCCCATAGCTAGCAACAGCCTGAGGGACTAAGCAAGACCAGACAGTTCAAGAAATTGTGTCTCTCCCAAGACCCTAAAGACAGCCCCCTGGACTTTCTCCATCTTATTTCTGCTGAAAATGAGCTTGTAGTTTTTGTACACACAAGCGCCACTTGTAAGAGGTCCTGAACAAATGCGGTATTCTTTTGACATTGCATTTCAAACTGCCCAGCTAGCTAGTCCCAGGACTGAAGTAATTTTCCAGATGGGAATACCATGGGAGAAAAGAATCAGAGTTCTCCTATGTCCTTAGATACCTTGGGGTTAAATGTGTCATGAGTGACAGGATAGACAGTGGGGTGCTCTGTGGTGGAATTAAGAAGACGGAGACCCCTCACCTTTGGTACCATGCCCAGGATTCCTCTGAACTGCCTGTCACTGCAAATGAAAGAGACAATCTACACCCTCTGGCCAGGTGAAACAGGTAAATGGTTACACAGTCCATCAGATGTCTAAGGGAGAAGACTGTCCTCAAGAGCAGAAGTGACTTTCAGGGAGAGCTTTCAGTTCACATATGACTTCCAGTTCATGTTTTTGTCTCATATTGTTTGTCACAGTGAAACAAACCTGAAGGTGAAGCAGGCATTGACAGTCACTGCAGAGCTTGGAGAAGATCTTCAGAAGCTGACGGAGTTCAATGGTGAGTCTAAATGGAAAATTCACTTTCCAGAGGATTTGCCGAAATTACAGAGAGTGGTTGGGACTCTTTCTTCCAAGCTGCCCTCTGCCCCCTGCTAGGACTCCTCTGGAAACAGTGCCAGCAAAACAGAACGGGCACACTGCAGTCTGTACAAGAGGTATCAACACCACATGTGAAGGAAAAGGTTCCTCTCTTCTTGCAGGTCTCAATGCCATGCATGGCTATAACCTGAAACTGCACTGGTGGCAATTCTCCTTCTGGATGCACACTTTTCTTCAGTGGCTCTACATGTCGAGACCACCCAGCTGGAAACCCAACACAAGAGTTCATGCAGCTGCACAATGGAAACTCTTTTCCCAAACCCTTACGCTTAGTTCTGACCTCAAAACATTTTCACACTTCAATTTTACACTGATGTAGCAATGCTGATGCAGTGATTACATTTATCTCCTGATAAAGAGCAGTGGCACTTCCCAGACACCACACAGACCTGGGGACCAACTGCACACAGGACAGGTGACTACTTCCCAGCCTAAAGCCTCACCCTGACAGCATTGCTTTCCTCTCTTGATGCCACAATAAAGCCTGCATTTTAAAATATTTAAAGGCAAGCAGTGTAGATGTGGTTAACAGGAAATGTGTCCTTTCTCAGCACTGTTTGCTCCATCAAATACAAGATAGGATAGGATAGGATAGGATAGGATAGGATAGGATAGGATAGGATAGGATAGGACAGAATGTTTCAGTTGGAGGGGACCTATAATAGTCCAACTGCCTGACCACTTCAGGTCTGACCAAAAATTAAGGTATGTTTTTAAGGACACTGTTCAAATGCCTCTTAAACCTGACAGGCTGGAGGCATCAATCACCTCACTAGAAAGCCTGTTCCAGTGTGTGATCACCCTCTCAGTAAAGAAACGTTTCCTAATGTTCAGTCTGAACCTCTCCTGCTGCAACTTCAACCATTCCCGTGTGTCCTGTCACTGAATACCAGGGAATACATATCAGCACATACACAGAAAGGAGCCAGGCCTGTCAAAACCAGAATACTCTGTGCTCACACATCATCTGTCTGTCGAGAGAAGATGAGGGAACAGACCAAGTGGTGTTAGTCACGTTCTGCTGGCTTAGATATGTGGCCAAGATTGCAGCAGGGGTCAGTATGGAAAGGGGTGAAATGAGTGCTGCCTGTCCTTGGAATGCCTCAAGGATTGCAGGCTCTCAGGAAATACTTTTAGATAAAGAGGTAAAATAATTTTAGAAAAAATATTTTTGAAATAAGTAGGTAATTCCAGGACAAGTGGTGGGGATGTGGCAAAGAGCATAGCTGGAACTGTCTCTGGTAGAATTTCTTTTGCCTTCTTTGTTGAGGTTTTATGCAATGATGTGTGAGGCTTTTGCCAAGTGTCAGGTCAGTATATCAGGATTTCTCTGAAGTGATGGCTGAGGTTCTGAGTGTTTTAGGTCTTGAGAAATATGTTTTTACAGGTGCAGTTAAATGCTTTATGCTACTAATTGGAGTGGCAAGCTTTACTTATTTTCCTGAGAAGGCTGAAGTGTCTATCAATTTGTAAGCAAAATCTTAATCTTAGATAATTTTTCAAGCGTGTTTTATGTGATGCTTATCTAAGGGCACTGTGTTCTTGGAAGTGCTTAATTAAAAAAATCTTTAAAAATACTCTGGAAAATCGAAAATTTTCTTATCAGATATTTATTTATTCTGTAAATCTCTATTTCACTTATGTTTTAAATAAAAGTGGCCTCTTCGCAATACCTAAAATGAATAAAATGTTTCCCAGGATGATTTATATTTGACAGTGTACTGGGAAGAGTGCCTGGAATCAGACCCAACATTGCATTTCCCTTAGCAAACCTCTGTAGAAATATTTAAATATTTATGTAACTCTTTATCTAATTACTTTTTAAGACAGGAAGAGAGGAAAGGGTTGCACAGCTAATACAGGCACTCAGTGGAATGCTTAATGTGAGTTACGATGTTTGTTTGATGGTTCAGATAAGGAAGATGCTTGCAAAA
The DNA here is from genome assembly GCA_013397565.1 of Ptilonorhynchus violaceus. Taxonomy (NCBI): domain Eukaryota; kingdom Metazoa; phylum Chordata; class Aves; order Passeriformes; family Ptilonorhynchidae; genus Ptilonorhynchus; species Ptilonorhynchus violaceus. Next base: position 94,804 of record VZRJ01001428.1, on the reverse strand, counting down.
CGCTGAACTTCTTTGTTTGATTTGAGGATCTGGGAGACCAGAAAGGCAACAATGCTTTCCAGTTGCCTACTACTTATCACATGTCAGCTTGGAGGTATTTAACTCTTGCAGTTGAAATGCATTCCAGTTATCTTATTGCTGTTAGTGGGAGGGACAGGAGTCATGGTGCCTGGCTGTGGTGCCTGCAGCTGCAGAGTTACTGGGCTCAGTGCAGATGTACTTGGGGAAGCTCTAGAGTTTCTCACCCTTTTGTGATCAGTCTCATCTGGATGAATCTCTTCTAATCTCAAAATCAGCATGTCAGTAGCCCAGACCCACCCATTTAGGGGAAAGCAGACGTGGACATGCAAGGTGCTCGCAGGAGCACTGTCACATGGCAGGCACAGTGTTCCTGGTGGGAGACCATGCCCTGGGTTTGCTTTGCCAAGCACTGTGCTGTTCCAGATTGCAGCCTCTGTCTCCTCTGTACTTTTCAAGGTGTTGCAGGAGTGGCAGTGAGATGGGCCTGCTTGTTGCAGACTTTCAGAAATGATGGGGCACAGGTCTGGTTGCTGTTGGACTAACCAGATGGTAAAACAGAAGATCAGCATAGTTGTTAGTATGAGTTCTGATGTCACATGTGTCACTGAATTTCCTAATCGTTTGATCTTTCAAGTCTGATGATTTGAAGAGAGCTACTTTTTTGATGACTTTAATAATTTTTGATTATCAAATGTGTTGTGGTGAAGATGATCATGATACCTAAAGCTGTACTTTTCTTCTGGTCTTCTCTGGATTTTGTTTCCAGTCTCTTGAGCCTGGTGTGTTAGTCTGAGAACAGCTAGAACTGTACTCTCTGCAAATGCTAGTCTTTTTGTAGGTATTTACAGCCTGAAAATAACTTAATGTTCCTGCTGATTAAGTGAACAGACTGAACTCTTGGATTGCCTTTCAATAAGGCATATTTGTATTTTCCAGTTCTTTTCAATACATCCACAGGACTCTGCTTTGAATCTTTAAATGTCAGGTGCAGCTGTTGATTTAAATAGTCATTTTTATGCTGAAGTGTCTGAACACATTTTATTACAAGAAATAAATATAAAGCATGGAAATAGACACTCCAATCACTTACAGTGTCAGCTGTGAGGCCAAAGAAAGTAGCAGTATCTTTTTATGTGCTCCTGGGACTTGAGTTATAAAACAGATGAAATTAAAAAGCAGTGAACAAAGACACCTCAGTTAATTACTCTTTTGCAGCCTTTAGGCTATGATTTTATTCGCTTGGGCTCCTGCAGTTTGAGAGAAAATGAAATAGCAAAAAAGGTGATGTCAGCACTTTTAGTTAAAGTTACCCAGTGACATCCTACCTCTGTGAACTTGCTGTGAATGGATTAAAAGAATGTTGCTGGTTCAACATTTCTTCTCACCCACACAAAAGCTGTGGAAACTTTGTTTTGTACTCTACCAATAAAAAATTACCACGTTCAAAAAACTGGATAAATCCAAGTTCATTGTCCCTTGAATTATGAGATGAGTATGGGGACAGAGCAACATCTCAGAACATCAGTAAATATTAGGTATAGAATGAGAATGACAGGGTTAGGAGTCAGCTGCAGCTACAGTGTGAAATATAGTCTGAGACACTAACTCCAGGGTTATTTTCCAGCTGGGAAATGAATTATTGATGGCACCTTTCTGGACCAAGATTTCCATTTTTGCTTTTACCTTCTTTTTACAGGTGAAGTGAGATGTGAGGCACCAAACAACAAGCTGGATAAATTCACAGGAACTCTCACTCTTCAAGGAGAGAAGTATGCCCTGGACAACGAGAAGATGTTGCTGAGGGGCTGCACTATCAGGAACACAGAGTGGTGCTTTGGACTCGTTATTTATGCTGGTGCGTAGAAAGACTGACGTGTGAATTGCAGAGCACAGCAGCACTAGCGTGGGAGTACCTCACGCCCAGCATGCACAAAGGAATCAAGTATTTTCCTCTTTGGAAAGTATGTTTCTACCAGAACAAAGTACAGGAACAGAGTTTTGATTGATGAGTAAGAAAAAATGTAACAATTAAATTTGGTAAAGAATTCTCTCAAGTGTATTGAATTAAAAGCTCCATATCATTTCTATGAGATTTTAATCCATATTGGAATATCAGGGTCATCAATAATATTGTTGATTAGATCTATCCTTTTTATGAGCATAGTCCTTCTGTTGTTTCTATACTCCTCTAGGCATGCAAGATAACGTATAATATGTCACCAATAACATAGCAATATCAGGTATTCTGTGAAAAGTAATTAAACCTGAAAGGGAGGATTGAATGGTGAAAGAAGAAAGAGTCAAAGTCCAGAATTAACAGTTTTATGTGACTCTCTCCGTTTAATCTCAGACAAATGACTTAACCTGTTTCTGTCCAAGTTTCCCATCAGCCCTGTAAACTGTGCCTACCTGACTTCAAGAGAGCTGTGATGGTTATTTATGCTGAAAAGCACAGTGGGGCCTCAGAGGGAATCAGCTTTAGAACAGCTGAGCTTTATTACTAAAATTAACAAGTGTGCTTCGTCTCCAGGGCCAGACACCAAACTCATGCAGAACAGCGGAAAAACAACTTTTAAGCGAACAAGCATCGATCGGCTCATGAATGTCCTTGTGTTGGTGGTAAGTCTGATTAGTGTGTCTTCCTTCCTTCAGATGTGTTCATCATTTCCAGATGCTCCACCTCTTTGTCCACAGAAGTGGGGGAATATCGGAAGTGACTAATGATGAAAAGAAAAAGTACATAATAATTTATTAGCAGCCCAAGTTCTGCAGCGCCTCTGCCAGCCCATCTTGCAAAGCAAGGCCATTACATTGACAGAATTAAGGACTTTCCTTCTGAGCCTGTCATTTTTTTCTGCTCTCCCTTGCTCTGCATTTTTGTGTGAGAAATATTTTGAAGCCTGCAAATGCCTTTTTTCTTCTAGTAATTTTGTCATTTTCTATTTAAATAAACATTAGCAGTTCTCTCTCTTCCTCCTGATTTCTTGGCAACTCTGGTGATATCTGCATAGGACTTGGTAATTGAGTTTGTTAATTTACATGATGCCAGCTTCTGACCTAACATATTAGGATAAATTATTAGACATGGTCTCATTAATGCTCAGAAACTGGTGTTTTTAGCAGCTGGGAAATTTGAGAACACTCATCTCACATAGCAGGCACTCTTCCCAGATTGGAAAACATATCTAATTTGAGGGTTAAGCTCATCAGTGGTTTTAACAAATGGCAAATACTTCCAGGCAGAGATAGTGATTCTTTTACAGACTCTCGCAAGATTTTACTGCTTGAGTTCAAAGCCACTCAGTGAAGGAAGACATACACTCTGGCACTACTTTAATCAATGTTGCTTGAAGAAAAGGTCTTCAATTTCAGATTCTATTTTCCTTTGGGTGCAAGTTTGTCATGCTTTTCCATGCATGCTGCACCACCTTCAGTTTATGACACCGGGAAGGCCTGGGGGTCACTGTTCCTGCTTCTTCCCTCCTGCTCTTGTTCTCCAGACCAAGGAGCCAGCTGGGGACAGGATCCATCCCCAGGCACCTGCGCAAGCCCTGGAGGAGGCATCCAGCAGCAGTCTGTGCACCGTAGCAGGGCTGTCCTGAGCTCTCCCTGCCCTCGCTGATTTCATGCCTCCTCAGCACCAGAGCTTAAGAGCACAAACATCTCCAGGGTGGCACCACCCTCCAACCTTCGCCCTTCATTTCAGCCCCTGTCTTCCTACTTTTTTCTCAGGATCCCAAAAGCTCTTTAGGTGGGCCCCGGGGTGCCCAGCAGTGCCACAGCAAAGAGAGCCACTCCAGGGTTATCTTCAATCCCTCTTGAGTCCTTACTCCATGTACAGTAAGAACATGCCCTCAACTTTAGTAACCTTGCACCAGTCTCTGCCAAGGGAAAATCTTGGTTATCATGATCAGGTTGGTTTCCTCAGTGCTTTCTTCCCTTCCCCTTAAGGGGAGAGCAAAACCAAACGATTTTTGGGCCTCTTACATTTAAAATTCCACAAGCATTTGAAAAACTTCACATTTTCTTAGGTGTTCTGCTATGCTCTGGCTGGAGAGCAGAATGGGCTCTCAAGGATCCACAGGACACACAATCAGAGCAGAGAAAAACTGAATGGGGAACTTGGAATTTAAAGTTCAGTTAAGATTTGCTAAATCTCCTTTCACAAACCAAGGGTCCCACCCAGAATTTTCGGTCTGTTTGGCCTCTCTTTATAAACGGAAATGAGATGAATTTACCTCCTGGCTCTGTTTTAAAAAACTGAGCAAGTTGCAGCTGATTGCATCAGCCTCTGCCTGGATTCTTGTGCGCTGGAGCAGCCAAGGGTGTGTTTGTCTCCTTTACACATTTTTAAGGAACCTACAATTTTGGTGTTTAAGTAAAGCTCTGTCATACCTTAAACACCAGACTCTTTGCACACCTAAGGGGACGTGGTATTGGGTTTTTTCAGCTCACTGGGTGGTCGAAGGTTACAGAGCATGGCCATAAAAACAGGCAGTATATTGTGCTCTTGAGTTTGGAGATACAAAGCAGCCACAGCTTGCTATAAATAAGTCATTTAAATGTAATGAACCTTGTTCCATGTTAATACTGGCAAAGATATTTTGTGTTTATTTGCCCATAAAACTTCTGGGCACAAAGCAGTGTTTAAGCAGGCTCATTAAATGTTGTGCTGGTCTGCCCCAACAAGGGTTAACCACGAGTGAACCTTTCCAGAAGGCAATGATAGCTGGTTTTTTCACATTTGGCGGTATTTCTCAGTGATCTGAGAGACAAGTTAATGTCCCTCCACTGGGGATGGACCCGCCAGCTCCAGAAAGCTTTTTTCTCCAGAACCTGCTTCTTAGCAGGCTAGAGGGAGCAAGTTTTCAGGGAAAGAGGGCTCTCACGTTCATCTCTTAAGCAATTTACTGCTTCAAATCCCAGAGCAGAGCTCAAGGTACCGATACAGAAACCGAGACCATTTTAATTCACAGTCCAACAGTCAATGTTTGTCAAAAGTCACATCCTCCTTACAAAATTCTTACCAAGAGGATCTCTTGCAGGCAGTGCATGGGCAGAACCCAGGGAGGGAGGATGTCCATGATGGGAAGCCGCATGAGCATGCACAAGCCTATGATTTTTCATGTCCTTTTCTTCAGGGCTGTGGTTAGAATTACAACACGCTGCACACAGTTGTTCCTGTGCACAGAAATTAATCTCCAGGATTGCTGTTCATGGCTTGGTCTTCTGCATTTGTCTCAGAGCAACCAGCATGTTAGCGAGCTTTGTGCAAGCAGGAGTGTTGCGCATGAGCGGGGTTGTGAGAGCGTTGACATGAGAGAGCCCAATGCACAGGAAACAAAATGTACATAAATCAAGTGCAGCTGTAGGCAAGAGCTGCTGTGGGATGGAATCACAGAATGGTTCGAGTCGGAAGGGACCTTAAAGATCATCTTGTTCCAACACTCTAGCCACGGGCAGGGATACCATGGGAAAATTCAGCTCCTGTCTTGCCCCATGTATACTTCTGTTGCTGAATCACACATTGAAATTCCTACATGGATTGTGATATTCTGCAAATGGATAATTTTTAACCCGTGGGGCAGCAAGGTGGGTCATGCCTCTCATATGTCCTTAACTCCTGATAATTACAATAGCACAGATTGAAGTGTGTTTTCATTTCTGGTTCACAGAGGTTTGAAAACACTGCACCACATTCCTTACCAGCAAGCAATATTGTCTCCGTTTCACAAGTCGAGTAATTTATTTGGCCTCCCACAATTAAACAGAAAAGCTACTACTCATGTGTGAAATAAATGTGTCCCCTGAAATTCAGGCTAGCACCTTTTCTTACTGCAGTTCCCTTTAGTGGCTTCTTGGTATTAAAACTCGAGTTGATCAGGCATGAACTTCTCACCAAGTGATTCATATTGCTCCACAGAAGTATCTTTCTTCCTCCCATAGATTACCTCAGCAGTACAAATATTAGCTTTACCATCAACATTTTTATGTTTGCCCCTCAATTACTATTTTTTAAAAAGGTTGATTACTGTTTTAATGTGATTGTTACTGGATGGCCTTTAAATAATGGCCCAGCTTACTGATGTTTCCTCCCTAATGATTATACTTGCAAAAGATGATTTTTAATTGTTCTTTTGTGGAGCCTGCTGACTCCATATCTTCACTTTTTTATTATTATATTGGTTGTTTTATGTCAAATGTTTGGAAAAGTCTGTGCCAAAAGAATTTTTTCAATATCATTTATGCAGGAAGGATGTCAAGTTAACTGCAGTTATCTCCCCCACCATCACCATTTCTTCCTTACAAATATTACAATTACACTAGCAGAATTCCAAGATGGTGGGGATTCCCAGTTCCCAAAACATTGTTAAAAACTAACCTTGTTGGCTCCTCTAAGCGTCCATCTTTAAGTTACATGGACCCACTGCATTGCAAATGCTTATTAGCAGAGAGAGCCACATAGTGCTCCTTGTCAGTGACCATAATCTGCCTTTTTCATCTGCTACGTAGTATGGGGTAGATACTTCCTTCTTCTTTCTTCCTCTTTCATCTTGGAGGTCTGTTAACATGTTTGCTTTTCACACACCTGTTTATGACTCTGCTGTTTTCTTTTCTTGATTTTTTTTATGACTGTTGGATATTCACAGTTCTAGAATTCCTTGCAGTTTATATTAATTTCTGTTAAATTTCCTTCTTCCTGTTCTTTTTGTATTCTTTTCAAAAAATTATATTGCTACATTCTTGTCTTCTTTTAATCAGAAAATGCTCTATGACCTGTGTAATACTTTTGTGTGCATTAAATAGTGTTCCTGAGCAAGCCCCAGTTTTCACTAAGGTGTCCCACTTTGAAATTCACTTCCCAGTTGCTGTTCCCCTGGTTGCTTTAGGCTTCAGGAAACAGGCTTGTCTAAAGCCCAAGGATGCACATCACTGGTTAGTGTTGCTTTTTGTTGGCTCACAGGAAATGTAATCAAATTGTGAGGGCAGACACCAAGGCAACTATTAGTTTTGAGACAGCAATTAACTTTCCTTTAACCATCAGAATAATATCCAGTGCTGAATTCCAAACTGTACAGTGCTGGATCATCCTTAGAAGTTTTTCAGAGATTGGGAGGAAGACTGTGATACATCTGGCAAACGGCCAAGTAAAGTCCTCCGGGCAGTTTCTGTTCCCAAGTGTGCAGCCAGATGTTTGAGGACCCTCAGCTCAACTCTCCTCTAATGAGATTTGATGTTCTGCAGCCGACTGCCCGTGACCACCCTGGCTGGGATATCTGCTTGGGATTCAAATCCCCAGCTGTTTGAGGACTTGTAATTCCAAGTTGCCAGACTCTGCACTGTGTAGTTTCGTTCTTGTGGTAAAAGTATCATAACTTTGCTGTTTTTTCCTGTTCATCCCTAGGAACACTTTCCTATGATTCACGGTATCCAACCCTATATTATTAGGCTCTTCTGATTAACCCGTAGATAATAAAATCCCTGTTTCTAAAATGCAACATATTTTGTTTAGTTTTGATTTGTTCAATTTATTTTTTGATTTTTTTTTTTTTTTCCAGATCTTTGCATTTCTAGCACTGATGTGTCTCATCCTAGCCATTGGCAATGGTATCTGGGAGCACGATAAGGGCTACTACTTCCAGGTCTATCTGCCCTGGGCAGAGGGTGTCAACTCTGCCTCCTACTCCGGCTTCCTCATGTTCTGGTCATATGTGATCATTCTAAACACAGTGGTACCAATTTCACTCTATGTCAGGTATGTGCCAGAAGGCCCTTTCACATTTGATCTCAAGAGAGGTTTAGCTTTTGCCCTAACTGGGAGCAGAATTTTCACTAAAACTGAGTGCAACCCCATTCCAGATTATCCTACACAACCACAGCGATGCTTTTCTTATTTCTGCTTTTCCTTATTTGCTGATAGCCAAGCAGGGGTGATGGATAGGCACTGTGTCTGTGATGCTCTCAGAACTCGGGGCTGGGGTGTAGGCTGCACAGCCCTCTTTAGTTTATCATTGTACCTACCTTCAGTCAACTTTGCTGCTGCGACTTTCTTTAGTGTTTGCCCAGTATGTCACACAGCAAAGTGAAAATTCGTGTCATCTGCCAGCTGATGCCACCCTTTGGTGGTACTGGATGACACAATGGCCCGCTTGTTGTGGAGCTCTGCATTGTTTGAGACATGGTTGTGCTCATCCCCTGGCACTGGGCTCAGCCCAGCCCACAGCTCTGCTGGAAACCATCTCCTGAAACAGCACCAAGTGAAACCCACTGCTCCTGCCTTGCTTCTCAGTCTGAAAACTTCTGAAACTTCCCAATTAGTTTTAGAAAGTACTGTTTTATAAGCAAAGGAAATGAGTTTGCTGTAAACTCAGCAGATCATTTCAGTGGGACTTGCTTCAGCATCCCTTACCACAGGCCACCAATGGACAGATGAGTTCAGCCTGTCATTGCCTTCAAAGTTGTTGTCTAATTGCAGTTGTTAATGGTGGTGCTGAAGGTAAAGATCTTGTCCCTTAAGCTAATGAATATTCCATCACCTTCTCTTTCTGTTTCATCAGTGTGGAGATTATACGCTTGGGTAACAGTTTCTACATCGACTGGGACCGTAAAATGTATTATCCCCCGAACGACACCCCGGCTCAGGCTCGAACCACGACTCTCAATGAAGAGCTGGGGCAGATCAAGTACATCTTCTCAGACAAAACAGGAACTCTCACCCAGAACATCATGTGTTTCAACAAGTGCTCCATCAACGGCAAATCCTATGGTATGTTATCTGCTTGTCTTATTCTCTGGGTTTTGTTTCATTTTGTGCCTCTTGGTCCACAGAGACTAAACCTGATATGCAGCAGAGAGTGCCATGTAAGGAGCTGCGGTGATCAAAGTGCAAGGCTGCCCCTCAGGGATGTCTGGACAGCCTGATTGCATCACTTGCATGTATTAATACAATGTCCTAGTTTCTTCTTTTTTTCCTCACTCTTTTATCTCACTATTATCGCAGCTGAAGAACCAACAGTATTAGGTCGTCCTCTTTGTTCCTGGTTTTAACACCTGTAGTCAAATTTGGGGGGTGGGGGGGTCTGATATCACTAGTTGGGTAATCTTAGCTTTTTATGGTATTATTGACATGGTTACCCAGGTATTGCTAACCTTGCAAAACATAGCATGTAACTCACGTAACTAACTCCCTCTCAACCACTTGTGAAATCAGTCATCCCTCATGGGGCTGTCTGCAAATTTTGTCAGCTTCTCACACTGTTGTCTATCACATTCAGCAGTTTCTCATGTCATGAGCAGTGATTTTCCACATCCTTTTCAGGTAGCTGGACTAGTCCATGGCCTGGTCTTTGTCTTTAGGCCTGACATTCTTCACCTACCTGAAGAGAGAAGAGTTCGTAGGGAGTTGGAAAAAATGGGAAACAAGAGTCTTTAGCTCTGTTAGATCCTACAAGTGATTGATTTAAAAGGGCTCATTCATGGTATGGCCCCAGGCATTTTCTTCATACTGCTTAAGAGGTGCTAACACTTTGCAAACTGCCTAATTGATTAACATCATTAGATGCCCCAGAGAAATTAGTCACTGCTTATTTGTAGATGGATGCTTGCTTTGCCTGTGTCTGACCTGTTGATGCACTAATGTGCCAGAAAGCTTCCATCTTTTCTCAGTGCTATCAGCTGACCTAATAAAAGAAGATATTTCTTCCTATAAAACTGTGCATGTTTGGAGACGACCATCTCTCAAACAGTGCTACTATGATATCTAACATGAATACTTCTAAACAGTTTGAAATCTCTGCCATCATGTGTCCTTAATTGACTTTTCCAAAGTGGACGTCACGGCTAACATGGATTCAGGGTATGGGTTCAAGAAATGAATGGGAAATACGTGGAAAGAAGACAAACTGTCTATTGCCTGTAGTTTTCTAAATGTTTAGCTTCTTCCTAGCACTGTACTTCTCTGTATGCTCAGGGGCATTCAGGAAAGCCATTGCAGAAGAGATGATTCAGTTCTGCTACCAGGGAAGGTACTCTGGGGGATTAAGGAAAGGACATACCCAAAAGCCTCTTTGCTGTAGTTCCCAGGGAATCAACTGATGTGCAGTTCTCAGGAGAGGTGTCTTCTGTGTTCCTTCTACACTCTCAGGGCCTTTGTGAAGGCACACCAGCACTACAATTGACTTTGGTCACAGCTGAGGTTGCTGTGCAGATATGAGTCTACCATTCCTGTGATTCATTGAATTTCAATCTTCTTTCAATGAAATGTTGGGCCTGGCTGGGCTTAGCACAGTCCAGACCTTCCAAGTGGAACTCTTCTCCAGGCAGAAAGTCTGATAATGTTTCCTGGAGATGAGATGTCTTCTATTCCTGTGACCAGATCAGCTGTTCAGGGAGTACCAATAGAGCAGCTTGCTACCTAGATGTGGGAAAAATGGGCTTTGAAAAATCCTTTTCTGTGGATGTCCAGGGACTGCTGCAAATGTAGTAGGATCCAGGAGCTGGATTTTGAAAGAGAAGGTGCAAGAGAAGCCATCCCCTGGAAACACTTTCATTTCCTACCTAGCACTAGATCCTCTCTGGGTTCAGCTCAAGATAAGTCTTCTTTACTCAAAAGCCAGTCCTTTTTATGGTAACTGCTTTGTGTTTCAAGTATCTGTCAGTCTCTGGATTTTGTCATGGATCAACATAGAAACTGATTGTTATGTATCATCAGTCTCCAGTGCCCATGTCAATTTACTGAATCTTTTAAAATAGATACTAGCCTAGAAACACTTCAACCAATTTTGTGACTCAGAGACTGCGCTTATCCGGAGTTTGTGGCTATAACCTCATCTTTCTTGCTTGCAGGTGATGTGTATGATATGTCTGGGCAAAGAATAGAAATAAATGAGGTAAGTGCCCAAGAACTATCCAGATCTGTACTTTCAGTGGACCTGGATAAGTACCAGTGAACACAGCCTATGGAGGAACAGCTCATGCTCTTGACCCTGCAAGAGTTGATGCTCTTGATGCTGATAACAGTGATGTGTGTTCCACTGAATGTCAGAGAATTCCTAGAGTTACAATTCTTTCCAGTAAGTCTGGCTTAAATATGCAGGTGATGAACAGCCCACTGTCCCCTCTGCTTCACCTGACATCCTGGTACATGCACAGCTTCTCTTGAATATTTGACCATTGATGTTTGTTGGAAACTTGGACAACAGTGAATTTTATTAACCTTGGCAGTTAGTTAAAGCTTTGGTGAGGAATTAGTGAGTTCAGGTCATACCAATACCAAGGCCACTGTCAAATTCCTCTGATGTCTGGGCTTTGGAAAGTGTGAAAATCTGTGACTTCTACATTTCTCTTTAGCCTCTGCTTGCTGGCACAAACGCACATGTCGTCATTTCTAACACGTCTGAAAACTGCACGCAGTAATCCAAATAACAAACAGCAAGATGATGATGAAAATCCCACTCCTCATTCCAATGATTCATTTCCAGGCCATTTAGAACTTAAATTGCCCACTGAAACAGGCTGTTTGTGCTGAATGCTGTGCCTCCAGCCTGCCCTCCCTCCGTCAGCCTTGCTTGGTGACACACAAGGGACTCGTGCCAGCTGTCCACCCCACCCTCCTGCTCGTGACACTGTCTGGAGCAGAGTCCTGCTGCCCACACATCCATGATGTTGCTGTGCCTGGACCTTGCTGCAGGGATGAGTGTGGGGGGGGTGGGGTCTGTGCTCTTGCACTAAGTGCTGAATGTCAGCGAGGTCAAAAGGATGATTCCCATCCTGGAAACTCTGAGCTCACCACGGATGGGACGGGAGTCAGAACTGTCCAAGGCAGGCTTGGCAGTGCATTCCTCCATGACACATCATGCTGTGAGCTGGACATTTCTCCAGCATGTTCCACTGTCCTTGGGGCTCCTTGTTTTTTGACAAAATGGGCAGTGCTTGTGGAGTTTAACATTTACATCACTTGTCAATTCTGTTTTTTTCATGTCAGGATTTTTTCTGGCTTTGGGAGAACAGGGTGGATAAGACAGCCTTTTGAATTGTTTTAAGCTGGGGTCCCACATTCCACCATCACAGGCAGCCTTTGACATCATGAACAGGATGCCTCCAAGCAGGCATGTGTTGAAGGCAGGCACTTCTGGAAATCCATTGGTAGGGATCCTGTTGGAGCATTAGTTGCTGTTCAGAGAGGCAGTTTAGCTAATTGGTTCTTAGCCTGAGTGCTGCTCTGAAAAGCAGTGTGCTTGTCCTATGATTAAATACCTCTCATGGCCTCCCACGTTTTTAGATCCACCAGTCTCTGTCATGAGCAGCCCTGCAGGACAGGGTCCTTTGTAAACGCGAGGAGGAGGTGGGGGCTGTGTTGGGCAGGCGCTGGTGTACAGGCATGTGACAGCTCAACAGATAACACCAAGCCATGGTTTTTTCAGAGCACAGAGAAGGTTGATTTCTCATACAACCCGTTAGCCGACCCAAAGTTTGCCTTCTACGACCACAGCCTGGTGGAAGCTGTGAAGCTGAACGATGTCCCGACGCACAGGTTCTTCCGGCTGCTCTCACTCTGCCACACAGTGATGCCAGAAGAGAAGAAGGAAGGTGAGGACTGTTAAAGGCACCAGACTGAGTGGTTATGTTCACTCACACCACAGCATGTCTTCTCTCCACAGAAGCTGTTATTGGTCCTTTTGGCTCCCTGGTGATTTTCTGTAGTGTATGGCTACACATAAATCAGTGTCTTTGGAGATGCCACACGGGAAGAGAAAGGACCAGGGCCTCCACTCCCTGTGTGTTCCTGTGGTGGAGCTGACACTACTGCAAACACCACATCTCTGGAGTGCGGAAATTGCAGGTGCCACAGCTTTCCTGAGGTGGCAGAGCCTTGCCCCACTCTTTCTCTGCTCTGCTCCTGTCCCATAAAGCAAAGACCATAGAGCACCTATCCACTGGAGACTCATTAAGGCCTCTCATGTGATGTACCCACAGATATTGGATCAGCCTCCTCAAACCCCAGACAGGATGAAAACCATGCTTTAAAGGCTAGAATTAACTGACAGGTATAAGGTGAAAATACTCTTCAGAAAACCACACACAGATCTAACTAGAAGGGGCTAAGCCCGAGGAACGTGTCCTCTCAGTGAGATCTGTTAGACTCCAAACAAAGTGATTAAAGACCCCAAAAGAATCTAGGGGGCCTCTTGCACTGTCCTGGATGAGGGGTTGGTGGGACTTGATGGAGATGTGTGGATATCATTGCCTTTTAGTGCTGCACCTCTGTGGATAGACAGAAAAGCAAAGGGATAACTGCTATATAATGTCTTTGATTTTGTATATTTTTAGCTCAGAAACAAGTCAGAAGTCACACTACATTTCTTTTGTTGCATGTCAGGTAAGTTGGTGTATCAAGCACAATCTCCTGATGAGGGAGCCCTAGTCACTGCTGCCAGAAACTTTGGATTTGTGTTCCGGGCTCGCACACCGGAGACCATCACTGTCGTGGAAATGGGAGAAACAAAAATCTACAAACTTCTGGCTATTCTTGATTTCAACAACGTTCGCAAGCGAATGTCTGTGATTGGTATGTTCCCTTTGCTGCTTTCTTTCCTTCCTGACTTTTTAGGTTCTGGAGCTGTCCCTCATTCTGCTATGACACATTTTTGTAGGAAACTTCCTCTGCAATGCTCTTTGAATAACATTTACTTCTGAGGGCTTAAGATTGGCTGCCTTGACTTTTTAATTACACAGCAACAGTGCCAGAAAAATACTTAAAGGAGGCAGGTGGGAAAAATGTCAACATCTGGACCACAGTGATGCATCAGCCTCCTGAAGACACTAAGCTTTTTATATATCTTGCTTCCCCCATTACAATGCAGAAAAGGCCTTTCTTCTAATAAACTTTCAAATTACCAGTGAAATCTGAGGAAGTAGCAGAGGAGAAAGAAAGAATTAACTGAGAAACCCACTTTCCCAAACAGAAAATGCAGAAATTATCCTTTATTAACCCTCCAATATACTGAGATATTTCAGGAATATTGTAAGTGTAGTTACAGTTTACTGGTAGGAGAAATAGGAGAAGTAGAACTTTTGAATTAAGTTCTGCCTGTAGGGACAATGTAGTGTCTTCTCAGACCAATGCACTCTCTTCTTTTCTAAGCAGAGCTTGTCTTGATTCCTGGGAGTTTGGCAAAACTTGGCAAAATTCAGACACCTGTAAAAACTTCCCTTGATTTTAAGGAAAGTGCTGTGTATCCCAAAAGCCTCAGTCTGGGATTTGTAGCATTTCTTTTCCTCTTTCTCACAGTGCGGAGTCCAGAAGGTGACTTGACTTTGTACTGCAAGGGGGCTGACACCATCCTTTATGAACTGCTTCATCCATCCTGCAACTCTCTCAAAGAGGAGACCACAGAACACCTGAATGTAAGTGTTTCCCTTTCAACAACATCTCTGCATTTGATGGTTTCGTTTTCTCCAGGTGTGGAAGCGTACTTTGTGTTGAGACAAAAAAAAGCAGATTTCAGAAACAACATCTAAGCACCAATTTTTAGTCATGGAGTAGAGAAAGAAATTAATATATAGGGCCTTAGGTCTCAAATCAGTTGTCTAAGCATAAGCACCAGGTGCCATTTGAACTGCTCCAGGACAGTCAGCAGATAAAGGCAGCTGATTCTGCCCTTCTACTCTACTCTTGTGAGACCTCACCTGGAACACTGTGTCCAGCTCTGGGATCCTCAACATAAGAAGGACATGGACCTATTGAAATGAGTCCAGAGCAGGGTATGCAGATGATCCAAGGGCTGGAGCACCTCTCTGGTGGATGAGAGATTTGGGGTTGTTCAGTCTGGAGAAGAGAAGGCTCCAGGGAGACTTTATAGCACATTACAGTGCCTAAAAGGAACTACAAGAGAGCTGGAGGGGGACTTTTTACAAGGGCATGTAGTGATATAGCAAGGGTTAGTGACTTTGCACTGAAAGAGGGTATATTTGGATTAAATATTATGAAGAAATTCTAAGGTTGTCCAGAAAAGCTGTGGATGCTCCATCTCTGTAAATGTTCAGGGCCAGGTTGGGTGGGGCTTTGAGCAACCTGGTCTACTGGAAGCTGTCCTTGCCCATGGCAGGGTGGGTGGAACAAAAAGATCTGGAAGGTCCCTTCCAACCCAAGCCCTTCTATCATTGTATGATTCTGTAACGTGGACAAAGATGGCAAATAGAATGCAGGAAATTCAGAAGACCTGTGGTCTGTTCCTGATGCACCTTTGCTTCAAGCCTGGGGGAACACCTTCGTTTTCACAAATATATCTCTGCTGTTCAACCAAACACTGAGCTCCATAATGTCCATCATAAAACACATTACAAGGACTTGCTGAGATGCCATAGCTTGCTGTGCTCATGCTGTGCATTTCAGCCAGAATTCATACCCTAAAAATGTTGAGCCCAGGTCCAAAACTCCAGGCTGTGTTCAGTGTTTATTTAAGTCTCACTATTCTGGACCTTTTGTTGAGAAATACGAGCCTGGGAAAAAACTATCTGGTTACTGTAAAGCTTTACAGCCAGAAAGCAGAAAAGCCCTTTTGAGCTTTTTCTTCATAAGGACCATGGATGGCAATCTTAAAGTGGTCTGGAATTACTATTTGAAAATACCCCAACCTTTGTGGCCTAAGGTGTCGTTTTTTCACCTTTCCTCCACAAACTTGAGGCAAGACGCTTTTACAGGTCTGCTTTCTGAGGGTCCTTTGTAAGCCCTGGTGACCAGACTGTTCTTGGACCTTTCTGCCTCACCACTGTCCTGCAGGAGTTTGCTGGAGAAGGTCTGAGGACACTCGTGGTGGCCTATAAAAGCTTGGAGGAAGATTACTTTCAGGATTGGATCAGGCGTCACCATGAAGCAAGCACTGCCTTGGAAGGACGGGAAGAAAAACTGTCAGAGTTATACGAAGAGATTGAAAAAGACCTAATGGTTGGTGCTTCAGGGAATCTGGGCTAAGCTCTGTGGGAGGCAGCGAGGGTGGTGGTTTGTCAATAAACAGCTCGGTATGGCTTTGGTAAACACTGCTCTGCAAACAGCTCAGTGGGCTGTGTGACAGGAGCGGCTCAGAACAGTCCTGGGTGTTCGCCGGCACCTCCGTCAGGAGCCCATCACTGGGGTGTTAGCCACCAGTGCAGGGGAATGGTTTTATTTTAACTCACGTGGGTGTCAGAGTAGCTTTCTCGTGATGAAGTGACATACCAGAGTCTGCGAGAGATGACGTGGACACAAATATTTCATAGCTATCCTTTGTATGTGCAAATGGATGATCTATTTATTTTCCAGCCTTTGAAATGGCAGTGAATAATTCCCAGTGCCCCTGAGAGTGTCTCCTTTGTTCTTGCAGCCCTGGGCAGGATTGGGTAGATGATGTCCATGGACATGTTTGTGTCAATTTGAAACAGAGCTAAACTGCTGTCTTCAAGTCGTTCTTTTCTCCCTCAGTGTTGTTACAGTTTTTAAATGCCCTAGAGGGTCTGCCTGTGTTTTAGAGCCATGAATAATGAATGAAAAGGATGTGTGGGATCTGAGGAGAAGCAATCCAGCTTTTGCACTCGTGGCAGTGCTTTCCCGAAATCCCGGGAATCCTGGCAGACACCTTTGCTCCTTCCATTAGCTATATGCTCAGGATGCCAGCGGGGCACAGGGAAGAATCAAGTGTGAGCCGAGGAGATGCTGGCCTTTGGAAGTTGCATGGTCTCTCTACCTGGATCAGGGACTACTGTAAAATGGGGATCATACAATTTTGAGGACCCTGTAGAGAAGTTCTGTCAGAGCTGTTACCTACATTGGTAACACTCATAGCTGATGTATGATGGACATCCCAGGATGCCAAAAGGGATGCTGGGTTTAAAGCCAACCTCCGAATTTAGTCTCCCAGCAGCAGGAGGTAGGTGGTAGCAGGTGCTGTCTCAACCCAAGCTAGCAGTGAAACCTCCATGGCCCTTTGACTGTAGGTTAAAGCCACCAACTATCTCCAAAAAGCAATAACTTCAAAATAAGGAAGGTTTGTGTCCTGAGCAGTCTGTGGCTTCACTGTGTGACCGTGTGGAGCAGGGGTGGGGACAGGTCTGTTAAGGGCTGGAGAAGATGTTCAGCAGCCATGTGACAGCTGCAGTGCAGCACA